>VXBR01011355.1:1096884-1126218 GCA_013400215.1 Cisticola juncidis
GGCATATGCCCTTTCATGCCCTTCAACTAGACAAGGCTGCCCGCTTCCCCCTTTATTTCTTCTTGTTTCATTTGCCCTTAGCGCAGGCTGGCCGGCCACCGGCCTCGCTGGTGCTTTGTCCCCCCATGGTCAGCAGGGCGGTGCCGGTGCCTGCTCCGTGCGGTGTCCGGGCACGTCGGGGTGGATGCTGCGCCTGATCTCGGCTCTCTGCGCTGGGCACAGACGCATCAGGTTGGGCACGGGTTTCTCTGCTGAGGCTCCCGAGCAGAGCTGGCTCCTGCGTGGGCGGTGAGCTCATGTCTGTCTGTGTGCCCCCGGAGGCAGACAGGCCCGCGGGCCAAGGCTCTGTTCCCGCCGCGGGTTGCGGGTCCGCTGCCGGAGGGGCATCCCCAATTCTCACTGCTGGCTGAGGTCACACAGCCATGGGCAGTGCTGTAAGGCTTGCCACGTTATGGCCAGGTCAGTCCTTTCTTACTGCTTTATTGTCTTTCCCTGAAACTCAAACCTAAGGCACAGTGAAGGGCAAAAGAGAACAGTATGTATCTTGGTTCGTATTATCAAAAAAAAATCCCAAACAAGACCTTTACAAATGCAAAAAACCATAAAAAATAATCTCTAGGAAAAATTATTTAAATAATTATCCCCACTTAACATTTGCCTGTTTGTTTTGTAATAGTAATGCTTCAGTGGTACTTGCTGCTAAGGTTAGATGTCAAATAGTCTTCCTGTAAAATTTATCAAGAAAATGGGGCTGATTGATAATCTCAGGCACCGATACAACAACAGTATCACAAATGAAGATACAAATTGACCTTGAATGTCAGTTAATGGAAGGCTGTATCCACTGTTTTTTATTGCACATAAGATTTCTGGAATTTTCTGTGTCCCTGTGTTTCCTTTGTGTTGTGTTTGCACAAAAAGAAAAGAAGCACAAAGCTCCTTTTATTTCACTAAAAACAAAAGTTGTTATTGTTTTATGGCCAGTGTGATATTTCCTGATAATGTAAAAATTCAATTGAAAAAGGAAGTAATGTGTTGCCTTGTATTGTTCCTCCAAATAACTTAGAGGGAGATAACTTGATAAAAACATTTCTATCACACCCTCTGGTTAGTTAAGTGCGGCTATTATTGTTCCAAAAATAGATAGTCCCTGAAAGTGCCTGAGATCTGCAACATGGAGGTCACTTCTGCACACAGCCTTTTCTGCCACAGCCATTCTGCCTTGAAATCATAATGGACTTCTCCTCTGTCTATTTAATTCACTCATAGTTTTTCATTGTTCTACAAAAGAGATGCATATATGAAATCAAAGAGAGACAAGCTTGTAGTCAGAAAGTAGCCAACAGTTTGATGCAATAAAATTAAAAAGTGTTCGAGGGTTTGAAATAAGGAAAATTATCACTCCTAAAATGCCTTCTGGCAAAACTCCATGACTAACTTGCTTAGGAAATGTATCTACTAAATAGTGAATAAGGAACCCATACCTCTATAAACTATCTGCAGAATTGCTTCTTTGTCTTATTTTTCAATGACTTATAATGTTTTGGCTTTCCGGCATTATTGATACTAAATCAGCCGGCTGACTGTGGGTGTGTCTGTACACAGAGAGTGGCCAGGAGCTGCACAAAGCCCAGGAGGAGCTGCTGGGCTGGGGGCTGGGAGGAGGAGCAGGATGCTTTTCCTTGTGCTTAGCCTCAGGCATGGACATGGCTTACTCCTTCCCTCAGTCAAAAAAGGAGCTTCAGAGGCTTGAGCACACACCCGGATGGCTGCTAATGAGACTGTCTGTCTCTTCATATATTCCAAAATCTGCATGCCATATTTCAGTTTCCGACCTTCTGGGCGTTTGTGTCTAATTAGGCTGGAGGGCCTCCAGTTCAAGATTACCTATGCTGCTTGGTGCCCAATTTCTTTATATGACTTTGGCAATAAAGCAGATTACTGTGGGTTTATGTGCAAGCAAATTAGGGACAGATGTAAGCATTCTTATAAGCCCTGCTCCTGCTTTCTTAGCACGAACTGAATTCTACCATCATCTGGTTCTTTCTATATAAAATGTGTAGTGTGCTGATTGTAGCATATTTATAACTGGGTTTATGCACTCTGTAAAATGTGAGACTTTGAAATAGTTTTTTCTTGCCTCTCTTTTTTTCTAAGTGAAAAACAATACCACTTCAAGAAAAGTTTCCCAGCCCCAGACAGAAATAATGAACAAGAGAAGAGGGCTCTGGGCCGAGTACAGCTATACATAGCACAAATAGCAACAAATGTTTTAAGTTTGTTTGTGTTTTCATAACAGCCTAGAGTAGAATGGAGAAAACAGAATATGTAGTACCTGAACTGGTGTTTAACAGTATGAATATTGCATTGTTTAGGACTGCTATTTACTTCTGCTTTTAAAAAAAGCCCAAACCAAGTCCATGTGCATTATAGGAGAAATATGGAAGAACTGCTCCTTGGCATCACTGAATAAATAAACCATATTCTGAAGGTATAGAATCATAAAATGGATTGGAAGGGACCTAAAAGATCATCTCATTTTGACCCCCTGTCAAGCAGGTAACCTTCCACCAGACCAGGTGGCTCAGAGCCCCATTGAATCTGGCCTTGAACACTTCCAGGGTTGGGTTGTCCAAAGCTTCTCTGGGCGGCCTGTGCCAGGGCCTCACCACCCTCACACTGAAGAATTTATTCCTAAGAACTGATCTAAACCTGCCCTCTTTGAACTTAAAAGAGTGGTTTAAAGTCTTTACTGCTTGTCCTATCACTACAGGTCCCTGTAAAAATTCCCTCTCCAGATTTGTTGTAGTCCCTTTGGGTTCTGAAGCCCCATCTCTCTCAGCCTCTCTCCAAAGGGGAAGTGTTCCAGGCCTCTTTGTGGTCTTCCTCTGCTCCAATAGGTCTTTCCTGTGCTAGATGCAGTGCTCCAGGTGGGGTTACATGAGAGCAAATAGAGGGGCAGAATCCCCTCCCTCAACCTGCTGGCCATGCTTTTTTTGGTGGTAATTCTCCAGATTTTTGTCCTCTTTCTTTCTAAGTGCTAGATCCACTCTTAGCATCCACTCCCTGGTTTCGTTAAGCCAAAACCTGAAGTGAAATCCCAATTCCAATGATCTAAATGACAAGGTTTACTGAACAATTGTCTCATCTTACATGTCAGGACAGCTGGGTACATATTTAAAGGTAGTTGCCACCTTAAAACAACCTTAAAAACTTCTAGAAATACATGTTAAAATGAAGTCTGAAACCCATCAGATTCTTTGCAAGTTACGGTTTTCGAATCAGAAATACTGTGTTTGAAAACAAAATTCTTTATGACCTCATTAGGAGGACTTAAGAATAACTGTCACCTGATACCCAAACTCTTGCTTAATGTAAATCTTAGGGATTTTACCTCAAGTTCCCCTGTGACAGCTCTGCAGAAATGTTTTGGTACTGAGATGGTGAAGAAAAATGCACCATGAAAAGTGGGTGGCTTCTGCCTGTCAGGCTACCAGATTTTTTCTTGTGATTGTGCAGTTTGATAAAGTCAATTTTTATTTCTTTGAAGAAAAAAGATTACAGAAGAAACACTGATACATAATCCTTGGATTTGAATCGTATTATTGAAGTAGCTCTGCATTTGAGAATACTCTAAAAAAAATCAACACTTTGTATTTACAGGACTTGGAGCCATGGTAAACTCAGTATTTCTAACATTATATATGTTATGGAAAAGAGAAAAAGCTTCCTGAATGTCATATAATGACAGTTGTTTTCATCCAGCAGAACTACTGAACAGCCACCCTTTTGTAGGCAACTTTTATAATAAATGAATTTCTTTCCATTATGAAGGGTTGAAACAATGGGGACAGGCAGTCACATCTGAAATGTCTCTGCTTTCATCTCTGGAATATGGAGGAGTGAGAAGTGAGGAGGCATTGCCTGGTGGCAGGAGCTGAGTGCTTGGGAATGGCCATAGTGGAATCTGTTCTGTCCTGCTGAAGGTACCATGTCCTGCCCTTTGCTTCCCCTAACCACAGTGAGGGACAGCCTTGCAATGCCTTTGGAGTCTGTTTCTGGACTTAGTGCTGGGAACTTCTGTTAAGGAATACAGCAGCACACTTCTGTGTATCACACGGTCATTCATTCTCATAGAGAACAAAGTGACTGTTCCATTGTAGAATGTGCCTTCAGAAGAAGCTGAGCAATCTTTTCATGGGAAACCTATCACTTTAAAACACCTTCTTCATCCTGTTACATTCCAGAGATGAACAAAAATCTGCAAGCACTAACCTTGAAAAGGAAACGTTTGGCCCTGATGCAGGTAATGCAGGTGATCTTGTTGAAGAGCAAACTTAAAAGTCTCAGACCTAAGTCTAGTTGGTGTTCACCGAAATAGTTTTCTAGTGAAGGGCTTCATAATTATTTTGTATATCAGATATGTGTTTCAAATGTAAAGGAGAGGCTAAATGCCTTAATAAATTAGGAAGGCAATAGCCTCATTTATCAAAAAGATAAGAGGAACCTAGATGACAGAATTATCAATATTCTGCAGAGAAAAAAAGCATAATGTAGGATGAAGAAATGTACTGCAATTTGTTAGGGGCTTTGCCTTTTGATGTCAGAACACTAACCTGGACTCTGAAAAAATATTTTGGGGAGAAGTATTCTTATATGCAAATAAAATGTGAGTGGCATTTTGGGACTTCTTTGTGTGTGTGTTTATATAGAATCGGAGTAGGGCTCTGTGTCTTGGATCATTCTTTTTATTTTTTCAACAGTTTCTGAAGTCATTGTAGCTGCAGCTAGGCTATCATGTTCTTCCTTTGACTGGAAAGTGGCCAAGGGGATGGTTGGCAAGCCTGTTTTTTGGAAGTCTGGGCATCTTGCTGCATTGGGCCCTCTGCAGTATTAATAAACCATGAATAAAATTTCTGGCATTTCTTTAACAACATTATGGTTAAAGAACAATCCATTTAAGCCTTCAGAGAATAGCTACTGCAGAAAAACAGAAAACACAGTCCATTGACATCCAGCAAATTACTATTTTCTTGCTAAAGTAAAAAGGCTTTTTTTGATCTTTGCAGAGCAGAAAGAATATACTAGGACATAATATAAATAAGAAACTACCATTAATAAATATACTCTTTCCACACTAAAGTGTTACACACACTGCTTAAGAATCTCTTTTCCTCACTTAATCTGCATATGATATTCATTGAGTTTTGTGTCCTGTTCTCAAATTTATGTTTTGGGATCTTGTCTTGAAAATGCCACTCAAGTTGCTATCTAGTTTGTATCTCAGCTGGCCAGAGCCAAGTAAATATCCCTAGATCCAATGAGGATGTCCTTAACTTTCCCAGGATGGGGGCTGCAGGCAGAATTGCTCTCCTGTGTATTAGAGGGACATTTTAAAGCCACTTGTGAGGGAACCCGTGGTGCAGGGGTGCTGCAGGGTGAGCCAGGAGCCATCTGGTCTGTGCTGCTGCTCCTGGAGGAGTTGTGGTGTGGCCTGTGAGAAGGCCCCTGCTGTGCCACGAGCCTTTGACCAGCAGCTTCTCTGGGGGGATTTTTTCTGCAGCAGAGAACAGAGCTCCGGGGGATGCACTTAGGGATTTTCCGTGACAGAGAGGTCCTGTACTGAGTGTCATGGTAGCTGTAGTCAGCATTACCACAGCTTTTCCTCTCCTACAGCACTTCTCTGTGTGGCATGAAAGTCACTAATGAGTAGTTAATTAGGCATAAGTGATCCTGATTTTATTCTGCTTTTCTGTAATAAATATATTTAAGTCCTTGTTCTCACTGGTTTATGAAAATGACCAATTTCATAGTACTGAAAACAAGTTTCAAGACAAGTAAAAATGATAAAACCTTTTTTTTTTCTGTCTAAGAATGTTAGACTTGATGACCAAAAAGACAAAGGAAACCCCATGAAGAAAAATTATTGCTATGGAAATCCCAAAGTGAGAATGTAGGAGTATGAAAGTTCTATAAAATAAAAGTTAAGTACTTTAGGAAATTGATAAAGGCACACAAAAATCTCAGTGGTGAATGGAATAATGGATGGAATACCTTTTTTTTTTTTTTTTTTTTTTTTTTTTTTTTTTTGCTTTAAAGAAGCCTAGTAAGAACAAAAGGAGTCTGAACAAAAGAGTGGGCTGCTGTTGGTTGAAAAATGTCTATTAGAATTAGAGAATAGTATTCAATGAATTACTTCTCTTCTTCAGGTGTCAGTAAAGGATAAAGTACCAAGACTGTATCTTGGCTGGTGGTGATGGTGAAGCACAAAACAGCCTCTTCCACCTCTGCTGTGTGAGCTGCTGTTGTGCTACCCTTTGGCTTATTTAAACATCTGGACCTGACAACTAATACCCAGAAGTTTTTACAGAATTCACTATAGAATTCTTTGGGTTATGAAGCTTGAATTTTTCAATATGCTTTGAAACATGGAGAAATTACAGTGAACTTGGAAATTTGTCACCAATGCTTTCAAAAGGAATTTTCTGGATAATTGGAAGGCTATCAGTTTGGCTCTGGTCCTGGAAAAAAATGAAGGAAATTCTCTAACTGGACTACATTTAAGCTTCCTATCATTCTTTAAGTCTAGTCACCCGTGATTTTTGGAAAATAGATTTTATCAACCTGCCTTTTTATTCCTTTCTTTATTCTCCTTTTTTGAGAGATAACAAATACAGTTTGATCAATGCCATTGCATTGAAGTAATATATAATATGCTTCTGTGAGGCATGATTTTTTGATCAAGTGACTAGACTGAAATGAAATCAATTTGATGCTTCTTAAATGGACTAAAGGCTGGCAGACAATCTATGAAACATGACTGTAAATGGGGAATCCTCACTGAGTGTGTACTTTTCTGTTGGGTGCTATAAGAACTGGTTATTAGCAGTGACTGTTTAGCACTTTATTGATGACCTAGATGGTAACAATATCAGTTTTCCACAGTAAATCTACGAAAGAGGAAAGCTATCTGATGCAAAGAGATCTGTCAGTTTTAGCAGAGTGGGTGCAAGCTGGCGTGTGCCCTGAGTGAGGTTTTAGTGAGTTGCTGTGGCTCTTAGACTGTAATGACAGTACTGAGGAAAGGTATTTTGCACATGTACGTTGTATTTAGAGGGAGAAGAGGGGTTAGATAATGTCATGACAGTAAAGAATTTGGAAAAATGGGCCCCTAAGGTCACTGTCATCTTGATTCACCAAAGAGGGGTGGCCCAGTTTTCTTGCTCTTTCCAAGTGCCTGTTCTGGTTTATCACAGGGGAAGGAATTCTTCAGTGCAGCCAACACAAGCCTAATAAAATGCACTGTCTAGAAGGTGAAACTGAGCATGCAAAGTTTGCCTTTGTGATAGTGAGGGAAGCTCACCATTGGAATATTAGTAACGGTATAAACATTATGTAAAAATACATTCTAGTTAAAAAAGGACTGTGATTTTCGAAGACTTGTATTTTTCAGATCTGAACTATTAGAGAATCCTGTCATATAAAAAAAAAATTACTTCAGTTCAGGGTGTTTTTTTGTGCAATTTACGGCCACTTCCAAGAGGACCATGGTTCTCTGTTTAGAGAGCTTTGGAGCTTTATTCAGGCCTCTGAATATTGATAGAACAATGTAGTCTCTTGCTCTACTGAGATATTATATCAAAGAATTGGTTTAATGTTTAAAGTTTTTACTGGCAGGAGTGAAAGCAAGGAAAGTCATGTGTATACTTTAGGACTTAAGAGATGTCTGTACTCCCCTCTCCTGTTGGTCTCTTACCATGTTCCATGAGCCCTCCTAAACAGGCAGGACAAAGAGACCAAGAATTTGACATATAATTCCTGCTGTTCTCTGAGGCAGCTGTTTTTGGCCTGTAACCAGAGCAAAGGAATGTAGTGCCCAACTCAGGTAAGGTTTCTGAATTGGCTAAATGCAGTAAGGGACAAAGATGAAATTTTTATGTTGGGCTAGATGAGATTCTGCACTGTGCTTGACAGAGGTAGTATGAAAACCTTGGTAGAGAGTTTTCCTGTGACTATTTATATTGCTTATATATGAAGGATATTTGTGGCTCTCCTCAGAGCTGTGATTGTTTAAGATTATATTGAAATTTCTTATTGTTGAAATGTTAGGTGACAGAAAGAAAAACAATTTCAGAGTTACAATTTAGATATCATGATGAGCCCAAGGGATATTAATGAGGTTTTGTTCCACATTCTCAAGAATCAGAATTCAGAAGTTTGATCTTTAGAAAGTTCATCTCATTTAAGCACAGCCGTGAGTATCTGTTCAGTTTTTGTTAACGCTGTTCACTCCTGACAGGGCTCTGAGAGTAATGCATGAAAATGCTTTGCATCTAGAACAGGTAATGTTCACCTGTGTGTTTTTCACCTTTTTGCTAAAGCAATGAAAAATGCTCCTCAGTTGAATCCAGCTATTTCATACACAATTAGTACAGTTAGTAATTGTACGTGCCATTTCTCTCCCACTTTTGCCCACTGGAACAATTTATTCTTCCATCCTACTAAAATTGAAAATAATGAAGCTGACTTGCTTTGCAGAGGACTTTGAAATTACCTGCCCAGATCACCTAGAAACAGAGCCAGGGGTAGTATCAATGAGTCTCAGGCTGCTCTTTTATCCACTGGACCATGCTGATGACACCACTAAATACAAAATTTGATAAGTACCCAAGAGCAAATGTATAACCAAATTTCAGGTCTTGCTCTAGGAATATAGTGAGAATCTTTTTTAAACTGTGATGATAAATTCTTTTACAAATAGGGTTTTTTTTTAATTTATAAAAACAGAAAGAAAATGTGTCCCTCCATGTTTGTTCTCAAGAACAAATTTACTTTTTTTTTCCCTGTGATCATAAAAATACTTCCTTCCACACCCTATCCTCGTTCCAGTTACTGCATTGAAAGATTACTCTGTGTTTATGTTCAATTCCTATTTCAGCTTACCTACAAAATGCACAGTCTATATTCTCCAGCAGTTGCAGCAACACTTACACATTGCAACTGTTTGTAAGAGTTGGTAGAACTCTTTCTCCTGTGTGAAGTCATGCCTTAAAATGATCCGTTCTCCCCAATTTTTGCCTCAGATTGAATTTCTTATGAGAACTGATAATTTTCCATCAGGCTTAAAAAGAGGATCTAGTTGGTTTCTTTTGCTCCCCCCAATTTGTGCTGAGCTGTGCCCTCCTGTTTTACAGCTGCATTGAAGGTGTGTCTGATAAAGGCCTGTGTTGTTTGACTGGAGCTCAGTGTAATGTTCTCTTAGTCTTGTGTCTTGGTCTTTTAATGTTAAAGTCTACAACTTGCTATCCTTATCTCTGTCTGTCTTCTCTGTCTTGCCAGAAGAATGAACTTGGCTGTGGCTGTCTCGTGTAGCCAAGGACCATCAGTGTCCTTTCTGACAAGACAAGAGTGCTGCTGCTGTACATGTCTGCCCACCAGCAGGCATTGCAAACTTACCTGAGAGAACTTCTGTTCACCTGTATGATACCTCTGTTCAGAATATTTTGATTATTAAATCATTTGTATGAAAGGTACTGACCAACCTTGATGGAAAGGAAGTAAATACCGATGTCTCAGGCATACATGCCAAGGGCAATACTGATTAGAAGCTTTCTGGTTACAATCTAGCACCCAGCCTTAGGTGCACCAGTATTTTCTATGACCAGTAGCTATTTATGGATGATTCCTAAACACAAGGACTGAAAGGATTAGCAAGATGTACGGTATGTGATTCTTTGCCCTTTCCACAAACATCAGGGTCACAGCTAGAAAGAACTGCAATGAGGTCATAGAAGTATTCTTTTTTTTCCCAAGCTTTAAAGATCAGCACTGTTTGTCATGGAGCAAAATGGCATGGAAGTTGAACTTCTGTTCCCACAATTGTATTTAAGAAGTGCTCCTGAATCTTGACAGACTTATGAGTGATTGTAAGCAGCTGACTGCAAACAATAGGTCTGTGCATGCCATGGGCCATGGGTGGGCCCCGCCACCATCCGTGTGTCTGTGCTGGGCAAGGCTTGTGCATCAGGTACGATGTGCCAGGGCAGAGCTCCAGGAGCTGGGGCACACTGCAGCACCTTTGGGCTTCAGTCCCAGCTGTTCCTCAGCTGCTCAAACACTTTATTTGAAGAAATGTATCAAATAAAATACATTTTGTGTGCTGTTTTTTGTCTTCCCTTGATGCAAAGTCACATCTGACAACATGTCATAGCTTTAATTCCAACCCACTCTCTTAGTTTGGGGAGGCACATGTTGCCAGCTCAAGGCTGGTTTACAGAGAGGCAAATACAGATGGGTCCATCTGTGTTCATGTATATGTTTATAGCTAAATGTTGTATTAACACAAATATAATTAGCCAAAGAATGGATAATTCCTGGAGAGGTTTTCTAGGAGTGAAGGTCTTCTGTGATCAGGGGCAGAAAAGTTTACAAAGTGAAAGAATTACAAAGGATTTTCTTGATGCCAAAACTTTATTTCTTGAAATATAAAGGAGAAGAAAAACATTAAAAAGTGCAGAGGTTGTTAATGGTGGTATTTGAGGATAGACTGATAAAGGGAATAATGATATGACAAAGAACCTTTTCCATATCAGTAACTAAAAATCTACTGCTGTTTTGTGGTTACATGTAACTGAATTAAAATCACTAAAACATTTTGCTTCCTTTTTAAAAATGCAATTACCTCTGAGTGGAAAATGTTTCCTTATGTCTTTCCTAATTCTTTAAGTGGTGTTTCTGTGAGTATATGAAGATGTATTCTGCACAAAGGAATACTGTAGTCTGAAATCTGTTTTGGAATCCTGTTCTCTGATAAATATAAGACATGAGAATCTAAATAGATTGAAAAGGCTTTACATTTCAAGGTTATTATGATATGAATTTACATATGTATGATTTTAAGGAGATATTGCGTTGATCTGTAGATAATTGAGAAGATACTAGTTCAGTAAAAAAAACATTACTGGAAATATATTACTTAGGGCTAAAAAGCTGTTTATATACACAATCTTTCATATCCCACATATATTAAATGCAGTGTACTCTGTCTATAAAGATCTTCTGTGGCTTACTATTTGATCTGAGCACCATGTAATAAAAAGTTCTGCTGAGATGAAATTCTGTGTAATTGAAAGCCCAAATGAAGAAGATGCCTAGTAGGAAAGAAATAAAATGCGCAAGCTATAAATAAATTGACATGCTGAAGTTAGTATATGAGGTACTTTTTAGTTCTTCAACCCAGAATGTAAATTTCAAAGAAAAAACTACTAAAAAACAAACAAAAAAAGAGAGCCCTTTACCAGACTGCAAGTAAAACCAAAATGTGATGAAGAGATATTGGCCTTTAGAAACTAGGTACTTTAAACAGTGAAAGGAATTTCACAGTCCAGCAGTACTGCATGGTGGGAAAGATTGGAAAGATTGTATCCTATTTATTGCATTTTAATTTCTGTATCAGTTGAGGTATGTAATTTTCAGAAAAAGGGATTTAATCTGATTATCTGGTAATTCAGAGATCCCATTATCGTGTTTAATTTCCAAATGTTCATGACCTAGAACATTTCACTAGGCAGCTGATAGTGTGAGGAAGAGGCAAAGCTGTGGCTTCATCCTCCTGCTGTGCAGGGAGTGTGTTGGTGGGAGCAGCTGCAAAGGAGTGAGGCAGACCTGGACATGGGCTCCTGCTGCTCAGCTTGGAGTGAATTTAGTGTGTGGCTGAGATGGGATTCTCATCATCTGTGTTCTTCAAGGAGATACACACGGCAAGGATTTGATGAGTGGAATTGTTAAACTGTGTCTGAGCAGTGCTACCAGGGACATAATACTTTATATCCTCTGGTCTCCAGGGGGAACTACAAGACAACAGGATTAACTATCAGAGTGGATTTGCTCTGTGGACAGAAACTCTTCTCTACATGTTTGGAATAGATAATTGATGGAGGACCAGATCATGCAGACTTCAGAAGCAGACTAGTTTTTCAGTTGTCTTTTTCTCATTACAGCCCTTGTCATGAAAATGGATATACTTTATGCCATTTTCTGGTCTTCTTACAGTCATCACACTGGAAATGTTATAACTTTTTTTTTCCCCCAATTTTTACATTCCTAAGGCAAATATAATTATTTTCTCATAATATATTCTGTTTCTATGTCTTTATAAAAAAGGTAGCATAGGTGAAGTTTGGATAGAAATTATATTCTTTCCTGACACTCTAAATATGTTATTGTTTAAAGAAATAATTAATGATCTTAGGATGGTATTTTCATTAGGACCTAGCTTAAGTACCTGGTTAAACACAAGAAAAAGTGGTGATCAGGACTTTCATATTGTAGACACTAACAAGAAAAAGAGCTGTATTTCTCTAGACTGATTTTCAGCATGAAAGAGATCCAGGGATTCTTGCATCTTGTATAGCTAGAAAGTCATCTAGCTTTGATCTGCCAGGGGCAAATGATGGAGGATCTAATACAAGCTTTTGCAGAGCAATTTTGGAGGACTACTTATTTGGGTGAAAAGCAATGAAATTGAAAATAACTGAAATAACTTTCTGTTTGTGACATGAATTGCCTGTCACAGGCATGCAACCTTAAAAAAAGTCTTAAAAGTTTAAAGTCTTGAGAAAGAGATAGTAGCTTCAAAGAAGAATTAATACACAGATGTTATTTGGCTTCTGCTGTAGTGGACTTCTCATTTGTTCAAACCATATGCCTTATTTCTAGACTAAAACTATCTAGTTTTAATTTCTATACTCTGCTTTTTTTACAATATTTTTGTCTTTTGTTTTGTTTATTCAACATCATAATAATGAGCAAGGATGTCTAGTTTTGGTGTACGTGTGGCTTATAGGAGGTGCAGATTTTGCTTCACTCAGGTCATTCAGCACCTTCAGTTCCTACCCCAGTCAGGGTCTGAGGGATCAAAACCCACACAGAATTCTTAATTGTCTGTACTTGTTAAAGAATATTAATAGGATAAACTTGCACACCAAAGATCAACAACACTTCCTTCTCTTCTGTACCTCAGACACCTGATGTGAGCAAATGCCCTTGAAACAAAGTGAGACTGAGAAATACAGCAGTAGGTATTGCTGCATGTGCTCCTGGAGCTTACTGGTATCCCATTAATCAGATGTTGCTGAGTTGTATCATATCTCTATATAATACATCTTCCATTTTTTTGAATGGTATTTTTTGGACATCTATGGTGATGTTACTTTTTGACATCAGTCATGTAACAAACTGGCTTGTGCTTTCAATTTCATGCCCGTTAAAAATGGCTTAAAATGGGCTGCCCCCTTTTGGGGATAATCAGACTTTGGTTCAGCGATTTAAAAAAGCAATCCCACGGACAAATACCAATAAACTAGAGAATTCAGAGCAGAGCAAGCCACTGCAGTGCAGAACATAATTCATAGAAAGCATTTGACAATAGCATTTTTGATGATTCATTCTCCTGACTCAGATGGAAGAAAGAACCAGGCATGGGAACAGTGCATTTGCAATAAAAGAATGAGAGATTACAGGGGCACACTTGTTGTGATGACCCTGGAAATGATAGCAGGTTATTCTGGTGTCCATTCTAGGCCAGGCTGAGATGGGTCAGGGAGAGAGAGGCAGCACAGTCAGTAAATTTATGAAAGCAATATAAATTATTGAAGGATGCAGGGAAATTGTCTAGCCAAGTATAGCTGATGACTTTTCTTATAAGTTTGTCTGGTAAAGAAAATTTCACATGCTGTAGGGCATGCAGCATTATGGGACATCCTAATTTTTTTCATAAATTGTTCTGTGAGATGGGGGCAGCTCTGCACAAGATTGTTTTCATAGTGTTGTGTCTTGTATTTGCATTACCCTGTGACTAACTGGCAATGAAGTCTGCTTGAAGCTTTACGCACTACTGAGCTGCAATAAAATCTCTCCGCCCCGCGAGCACTCTGGTGTCTGGCATTGTGGTTGTTTTAATGGGATTATTTTTTCTTGTGCAGGGACTCCAGTTTGGGCTTCCCTTGTCTGGCCACATCTGTCACGAATTTTGTTGGATTTGAGTAGGTTGGTGATGCCTCCCCTTTGTTGTATTTATCTGAGAACAGCCTGCACATTTAAAAGCATGGGGGGAAAAGTGGCAGTATGCAGAAAATCTTGTTTTTCAAGGAATTTGGCTTAAAATGAAGAACACAGAATTAGTGTGTGGGATTGCATTTTGTTGAAATGGTATACTCTAGCTCACCCCTGGAAAAAGTATAGTTTATCCCAAGTCTGTACCCTCCCTGCAGTACCGTGTGTCTGTAACCTCATTGTCTAAGAATGTTACCGCGCCTACCTTGAAGTGTAGCTTCATTAGTGTAGCTCTTGGTAACTGGATTAAAAGTAACTACCTTCCAAAGAATTGCTATGCAATGCAGTCTTCCCAAGGAGGCCCTAGTTTGGAATTTTTTGATTTGAATTGTGCTGAGAGGGAAAAACGTGTGCACTGTGCCTGGGTTTGCTAGTGTCACATCATGTGTAGTCCAGTCAGATGTGCCTGGCAGCCCCCTGTGCACTGCAAGAGCATCTCCAGTGACATGCTGAGTTGAAGGCTCCAAGTACCCAGAAAGAGCAGCTTGCCTTCTCAGTTCAGTCAGAAGCCTGTTTGCTGTTTGCTGCTTGCTGCTGACAAGACCTTCAGTAAGAGGTAACCACGTGTGGGATGCACAAGTGTCTCAAGGCTCAGGCACAACACAGGGGGGCTGTGTGACCTTTTCCCCTGAGCCCTGGCTTTGCTGCACTCTTGGTCCTGCCGTGAGTGTGATTCCCGGTGATTCCTGCGTGTGCCTCGGATGCAGGTCGGGCCACCTGTATCTTGACTGTGCTGTGGGTGCACACCAGCTCTGGCCAAGTGACCTGGTGACACGATGGCAGCCCTGCCACTGGAAGGAGGTGGGGGTTTGTTTGGCCTGGTACAACCAACAGCAGTGCTGTGGACAGACTCTTCAGGTGGAATGCAAAGTACTGATGCTTTTTTCTGGCTGATGCCTCTTTGCACTGGCCTGCAGAGGATGATTCAGGTTTATTTTTGACCAATGAAGCATAGAAAGGTCCTTGAAATGCAGGGAGAGTGAAGGAAGATTGGCTGATGCAGATTCCTTCCCATTTTCAATTTTGTTGTTTTCACTGCTGCCTCCATGCATTTATGCATACTAACTTCACAAATGCCTGGCAGTCTGTAAACTTTTACATCGCCTTTCTTTCAAACTTGGCTTTACCTGTCTGGGGAGTCTTCCGCAAGACTCTATGAGTCACATAAAGTAGCAATATGCTAAGTTAAATACAGTAAATGATTTATCTCCTCTCCCTCTGGTTTGTGTTTTGAAATGTACGCTGCTCGGTTTGATAGCTTCCTACCACTGCTGCCAGGCCACCTGTCCTGCGCCGCGGCCAAGCCTTTGTCTCCAAAAATACCACTGCAGCTCAGACAAACAGCCTGGCAGCCATGCCAGGGAAGACCTTTAAAATGATGATCTCGTATCGCCACAGTGGGAGAGAAAGATACATTACACGAGTGACCCAACTCTCCAGAACTGCAGAGCCATGTCTGAAATGCGTGTAGTGAGCTGATCAGCCCCTGAAAACAGGCACTGTATGGCATCACAGCAGTTAGCATCGTGCTACTGCTGTCTGTGATACAGGCTGATTTTTTTGGCTGATTTATGTTTTGTTTTCTTTATTATTTTTTCTATTTTTTTAAATTAGTGACTCACATTATTGGAATTGGTGAAGTAGGCCTGTATCCCTTGCCCCAAACCCTGGAGTGAGTCCAGAGAAGGGCAGCAAATCTGGTGAAGGGGCAGGAGTGCAAGCCCTGTGAGGAGCTGCAGGGGGAGCTGGGGTTGTTCAGCCTGGAGAAAAGGAGGCTCAGGGGAGACCTTACTGTGCTCAGAAAGAGGGTGTAGGCAGGTGGGCTTGGTCTCTTGAAGTAACTAGCGACAGGAGGAGAGAAAGTGGCCTTAAGTTGCACCAGAGGTGGTTTAGCTTAGATATTAGGAAAAGTTTATTCAAAGACAGGCTTGTAAAATATTGAAAAAGGCAGCCCAGGGAGGTGGGTAAGTCACCATCCCTGGAAGTGTTCAAATAACATGAGGATCTGTCACATGAGGACATGGTTTAATGCTGAAGATGGTGGTGGTGCTAGATTGATGGTTGGACTTGATCTTAAAGGTCTTTCCCAACCATAAAAACTCAATGATTCTGTGAAAACCAGTGCTTTTTCTGTGTGTACCCTTTATTTTTGCCTGTTATGGAAGATACTGGAAGCATGTAATGCCACGTGGTGGCTGTGGACAGACACTTGAGTTTTCAAATAAGTAAGTTAAATGTAACCAGATGATGAAGTGGGTGTCCTGCTGAGATTTAGGTCTCCCAAAAGCAGTAGGGTTGCCTCTGTGCTCATGTTTGTTTTTTGTAGACTTGACACAAGTGTTTCCATACCCAGGCTAGCTGGCAGCAGCTGAGAGAATGGCGGCACCCTCAGTGCTCAGGACTTAGTGCTGAGCCCTGGGGTGCCATGCTGGCCCTGTGAGCTAACACAGCCATCCCTGGGGCCATGGACACTTAGTTTCTGCCGGAGATCAAAGAGAGAGAGAGAGAGAATGTAGCTGCAGCCACTTAGGCTTGATTCACTGCATAGATGGATGTACACTGAACTTTTTCTGCAGGGCTCCAGGGTGAAAAATCCTAAGCAGGATGCAGCTCCTAACAAGCATCCTTGTCCAAGCAGCAGCATCTTCTGGTGTGCAGTGGAGGGACTTCAAGGATGGTTCTTCCTCACTGCTGGGCTCTGCAGAAGGTACTACTTTGCACACCTTCATGATGGCCTGTCCAATGTCCTCTGGGTCAAGGCCAGTACTCATTGTGAGAGAGATGTGGCGGAGACACTTAGTAAGAGCATGGCATTTGAGGGGATGACGTGAGGAAGGCAAAGTACCTCAAGTGTCTGCCTACGTGCAGATAGAATAGGGAAGCACGTCTGTTAAAACAAAAGGTCTGGGCTGCTTGTTTGGGTTTGAGAAACTTTCCATCCTTCCATTGAAAGAAGCCCTTGGGGTGAAAGAAGTGCAGTTGTGAACTTAATATTGTTGGCGTCTGTTTCTGCCAAGGTTACATAATTGCTGTTTTCCTGGGAAATGAAATCATGGAAGTGAAAAAACTGAATTCACCAAAGCATAAGCAACTTTGATTTCAGGCACCTGTCTGTGCCAGTATTTAATTTGGCACAGGAAACGTAGCATCAAAATGAATATGAACAAGTAGCACAGAAATAATGGCACAACTGGCACCCAGACACTGAGATGTGAGAACAAACACATCCCTCCCCAGCATGGGAAACTTCACAGTACATGGTGTGTATGGGGGATGAGGCCAGTGACAGAAGCAGGCAAGGAGACTCCTGCGCAGCAGGAATGGTGAGGAGGTTGGAAAATACTCTTACAGAATTCCAATGAACCCCATCTTAAATGAATTGGATGGAGTAAAGGGCAAGCTGCAGCCAAAGAAGAGAAGCTGAAAGGCTGTGAGGCCTTTCCTCTGTCTCGCCTTAGTAATTATCTCTTGTTTGCAGAGCTTCCATTAATTGGAATGCATTTCCTAATGAAATTAGGCTGGCAGCCAGTATTCAAGTCTTTTTACTGCTAGGGAGAATTTGTTCTTTGAACAACTCAGCCATTGATTTTTATTTGTGTTTTCATTAATCATGAGACTGTTATGTGCCAAAAATTCCACGCTCCGTCATATTGCCTTGGACAGTCTGAGTTATTTGATTTATTCCCTTGCTCCTGTGTCTCAAAAATGGAGTTCTACAGCAGTGCCCCATTTGTAGTTACTTTGTTGTATGGTTTGCACTCATTCCCCTTTTCTTTTTAAACAGTTTGCCTTCCTTTTAACTACCTGTCTGTTGGGACAGCAAAGACATTAAGCACCCTAAATTTAAAAAAAGGAAAAGGTCTTAAAAATTTGGTTTCAGTGACTTTGGTATTGTGGCATTTCTGAATTTAAAAGGATTCTTAAACTTTCCTTGTTTATGGGTAGCACAGGAACTATATCAGTTCAGAAGAGTACATTTTGATGAGAGCCCTTTGACAAAGTGAAATTGGTAACAATTTTGCTGGAAGGGGCAAAACCCCTGTTCAGCCCTCAGATAGTCTTTGAACTCTACTTTGGTTCTGTCTTTGAAGAAGGATGGGATTGACAACAGGAACTGCAGCATTATTTGGATGCAGTGCCCTCACTCTTGCAGCCAGGGCAGGCCTAGGTATTGCTGCTGTGTGTGAGCAGTCTTGTCAATCTTACTGGACAGGATATGGTTTGATATGTGGACAGTATCTGCATAGTACCTTATTTATCAGGCTGAATTACTTCCAAGAATTAATCTTTTTGCTACATCCTCACTACATGATAAATATCTGCACTGATCATCCTCCACAGCAAATATGAATCTTATAAAATGCATGCAGCTATTTTACAACAGGCTTTAAGTAATTGACCTGCTGATCTCCTTTCTCATTCAGCACATGGGAAGAACAGTGAGCAACGCTGAAGGTTACATGGAGAGAAAATGGTTTGAGTTACCTCCAGCTCAGAATGATCAAAACCATGAGACTGGCTTTAAAATTAGTTTTGGAAAAGCAATCTGCTCAAGGTTCATCTTAGTTTCTTTGATATCTGAGACTTAAATGAATGCATGCAATTTACCGTTAGAGATTTGTCTCAAGACATGCTTGCATAAATGGTTGTGAATTAAATCTTAATCACCCACCATCTATAGCAACTGGAAGACAGGACAAAATTGGTAGTATAGGACCTCTAAGTGAAAAAAGATGAGAAAAAACCCAGTAGGACTCTTCACTTTTTAGGACTTTTTAGGACTTTTTAGGACTTTTTAGGACTTTTTAGGACTTTTTAGGACTTTTTAGGACTTTTTAGGACTGCAGTTTCTTCAGCAGTGACATTTTTTCTATATCTTACTACAGCTTCAAACTGTGTGTGTGTATTAAGACTGTATGCATGCAAAAAACCTCACACAATTGGTATTACTTTAAGAAAAACAATTTTCTTAGGTTTAGTTAAATTCCTTCTGCTTGTGATTCAAGTGGCTTATTTCCTGTCCAGAAAGTAAATAGTGCAGTCGTAGTCATGTTCAAGAGACAGGGTGTTACTGTGAGAAGTCACACTGAGAAATTATGCTGAGAACCCCTTAATACCTGATGTATTATGGATGGTGTGAACAATTTAGTGGTGTTGCAAGCCATACTTATGGTGAGGAGGTCAGCCAGAGTCCCTGGGCTGCTGGGCTGGGGCTGTAGGCTCTCTGTTCAGCAATGACAAAGTTGTGAGTACAGGGGGACGTGCTTCAAGAAGGACTAATGGACTGGTTTAATGGGGTGTTCTGTTAGAACAGTTCACAAAGAGAGGCAGCCATAAAATCAAAAGAAAGATGTTTCTGCAAGTATTGAAACAAACAAAAGAGATTTTAGGGCCATCTTTCACTGGAAGATGATAAGAGAAAAGATGCAGTGCTATGGAGGGTGGTCTTGTAAAGGGAGAGAAACAAAGGCACTTATATTTGCGTCAGGTTGTTGTAACTGTTCTCTGAAGACACAATAGAAATTTTCCCTCTTTAGCTGTATGGGTAACTTCTGGTAATCACTTTGAAACAATGTTATTATCAGATACCTGGAGTACAATATCAGAACTGTACCAGATATTACAGCATCTTGAGTGGGCTTTCTGGTCATGCATTTATACAAACAGGGGTGGCATTTTCCACTAACTCTGGAGTTGATCAAACTCTCCACTGCAGTGCTCTCCAACAAATCCTGGCACTTCTGCAAAATTTTTAAATAAGTGTCTTAGTCAGCGAGTTCTTTAGGTTATTGATTACTGACCAGCTAATAGTCCTCAGCACACTTCCTAGCTATAGATATTCAATGTATTTCTTTGTGTTATTAATTTATTTCTGGTCTTGGGATGTTGTAGAAAATCTAGCAGGCTGTAGCTCATAGTTGTAGTCTTTTCCTGAGGTTATAAAGCAAACAAACTGGCCACCTCCATTCCGGATATTGCAGCAACAAGATCAGACAGTGACACAAGTTTTCAAGGATTGTTTCCCTCTCCATCTACAGCTGTTACCTGACTTCTCTCCATTCACTATGAAATGACTACAAAAAACAAGGTGTTACAGATGCAGAAGAAAATAACTGTGGGAAGAACATGTACTTCCTAGTGATGAAGAAATATATTGCCACTGGGGAATGTGCTGGTTTGTGGTACTGAAATGATCAACTCTCTCTTTAGGCTCTGAAATTCCATGACTACTGATGTGTTTGTAAGAGCAGTTTCTGCTCTCTCTTTTGACAGCGTTTTACCTATCTTAAATATGTTATGCATCAATATGGGAGAAAAATACAGATGCACACAGCATGCAGGAGTCTGAAACTGCATTGTGATATTCAACTAGCATATGAACACAGTACCAGAATGAGATCATATGTGACTGCTGGAATATTTACTTTTCTCAGCAAAACATTTATTTGCTTTTCACAATTCTTAATATATGGAGAAAGGATGTAGATTTGTGTTTTGCCAGCCTGTCTTTCCCATGAGGTGCTTATCTTTTATAAATAAAACAACAAAATAAACCAAAAGACGTTGTTTTGACACAGTGCCTGATTGTAAGAACATGAAGTTGCAGTAAAGAGGATTCCAGACCAGGCTGTCCTGGGGAGGAGCAGCTGCCACTTTCTGTTGCAGAGCAGAGTACAAGAATGCCCCAAGGCATTGTAGGGAATGGAGGGGGTCCTGTGGGATCATCTGCAGCAGAGGATCAGACACACAGGGCTTGGCATCAAATTCAACTTTCCTTTCTAGGGACTCTGCTGATGCTGTTATGGCAAGTGCCTCATCTCCTGGTTCTGCCAGCCTGAGAGATATGCAGTTAATTTTTAAATAGTTGATAGTTCCCGCGCCTCTATCTTTCATGTCATAAAGTGACTGTCTCTGCTTGCAGTCCTTTCCCACTGACAGTGGTTAAGTGGTAGGTGATGGCAGTGTCTTAGTCTATATTTTGGTAAAGAACATTAGTACAGGCTCATCAAGGGAGCAGCAGCCTTATCTGTGCTGAGGGAGAAAGTGTGAAAACAGTGCTGGAAGAGTTCTGGGTTGAGCCTTGATGAATGGAAAACGGAGACTTGAGAGCTGCCCCAGGACAGCTACAAAGCGTTATGTGTTACCTGCCTGGGCTGTTGGTATTGATCTGTGTCACAGGCAGTGGTTGCAAGCTATCTGTCATTCATGACATCTCTCCAGGCTGACCAAAAAGTGTACACTGCACCATGATCGTGTATTTTCTCCACTTCTTAGCATGGTGTCCAGCACAGCTGCCACAAAGGTGCCAAAGAGCTTGGGCATCTTCTGGGAACCAGGAGAGATATTTGAGAAATACATTTGTCAATAGATAAGCCTGGCCACTCTTACCTTATAAACCTAAAATATTTCATACTATGGGAATTCTTTTCAGATCCTTCAGGCTAAAGATGCTGTAATGGTGTTTTCACTGGAGACAAGACATGATATGGAGCAATTTTTCTTCCCTGAAGACAGTGATTGGCTCCAGACTCCTCCAAGTGGTGCTTGCTGGAGAAAACAGCAGCTCTGTAGGTGTTAGTGAGAGCTGTAAGGTCACTGCTGAACTGTTTAATGCTGCAGCTCTGTGATGCCTGTGTGTGTTACTTGTTTCCCCTGTGATTGCAGTCTTCCATGCTGTGTTGTCCCATGCACATGTATGTGTGTCTGAACAGCCACTGTGGCTCACAGACAGAGTTCTGGAGCTTAACTGATCATCAAGCAGCAAAGGTTTTGAATGAAGTTAAAGATGGGGTGAGGGCTGAATTTCATTTTGCACTGGAGAGCCCCCTTCTGTTGCTGGACCTTTTGCATGCATGGGTTTCAGGTTATCCAGATAATGGCCCCTTTACATTTGTTTTGCTCCAACATTTTAAGCTGTAATAATTTCCGGAGAGTAAACCCATGTGTTTTAATACTTGCTCAGAGAGTGTTTTGCAGGCCTCCAGAGAGTGTATGTATACATGGACTGGCAGATCTGGGGGAGACTCAAGAAGAATGCTGAGCAGCACAGGAATGTGGGAAGCCAGGAGTACGTTCAGACACACTTTTATGGTTTGTCTGAGTGTCCCCTGTGGGACAGGAGCCGAGGGTTTCCTAGGCTTATGCAAACATTGTTTTGATACTACAGCACAGAAGGGCTGAGTGTGCTGCCTGTGCCTGTGTGTATGCACATATACCAGCTGTGCCAGAGCCAAGAGGCACTGTCTTTTAAACCCTGCCATGAGTAAAGATATAGGCTTTGAGGTTTTCCTTCAGTCCTGCAGCAGGGAATCCCTACTCCTGTAACCCTTTTTTCTCTTGGAAGGAGTTGCTTAATGTGCAATGTCCTGCCATCAGGAGTACATGCTGATATTACCTTGATAGCTTTCTCTTTTTCTTTTCCTGTGTTACATGTGGAAGCTACAGCTTTGAATGGTTGATGTGTCCATCTCGTCCGCTCATTTACCACTTTATATCCTCTCCCCTCACCAATCATTTTCTGCAGTGTAGGAAGGCTAAGCTGTTCCAGGAAAGGGAAGACAGGCCAAAAGCAGCAGGCAGCAGGTTATAACTACATTATACATGTTTTCTCCTGGTATTTTTGAAAGTGTTTCCTCTGGACTTCATGGATTGCTGGATACCTCACTGCCAAGGTTTTTCCCAGAGAGGAGTGCTAAACTTCACCTCTCATTCCAGGCCAGGCAGCAAGGATTTAGTACCTGTGGAGTAGAACAAGACTGAGCAGCACATAATTTTTCCTGTAATTCATTCATATGCAGGCCATTGAAAGGCAGAGTTATGTCTCTCAGGAATGTGGTATGAACCTGCTATGGTAGGAGCTATACAGTTTCACTGATAATGATCCATGTCAGAAGTGTCCCTGTATTTCCCCTGGCTCAGATAAGTCATGGGGTAATAAAACTGATTCCTCTCAGCCTTTTTCCCCAGACAGTCCACAGCTATGGGCAGGGATTGCTTTGTGTCCCACACCTCTCATTCCAAATACTTTTTAATGTCATGGACTGGATTATATCTGAGCCTCTTCCCTTTTTCTTCAATGATCCTCCATGAAGTTCAAAGTCCTGCCTCTTTTTCTGTGGCAGGAAGAAGAGCACAGCTGTCCCACAGACCAACTTGCTCAAGGCTTTGACAGGCTATGTGCAGAGGAACTGGAAGGAGCTGCTCTCATCCCCACTTGATCATCCTTTGTTAGTTGGTGGGAAAAATCTCCGTGCTCCTTCTTGGGAGAATCATGCAGGCACTTGATCAGGGTTTGCAGTTCCTGCTATAGATCTCACCCTGGCATTGTGCTGGCAGGAGACCTCCCTGTTCAGTGGTGTGAACTGGGAATCATGTAAATCCATCTGCAGCAATGCATGGCTGAGCACCATGGCACCTCTCTCTGTAGGGAAACTGCTTATTTGTGAACTGTGTCAAGGAATGGTTAGTTAGAAGGGTGGTCTGACATCAAAATGTATCTTTTTTGGTGTCTGGGTGGTCTGAATGATACAGGGGACTGGATGAGGATGGGACAAGTGGTTTCTTTCTGGGGAGAGGTGAGCACATTTAAGGAGATCTTGGTAATCTCTCTGCTGGTGCTTCTGAGTTCTCTTATAATGCCAGTACACCCACTAACCACATTCTGATCGGCTCAAGCTTGTCATTAATTTTTTGTTAGACTAAATGTTCTTGGGATCTTATTTTAGAAAATACAGAATGCTCGTGGCCGTAACTGCAGTCCATAAAGTTTTTGCTGTCAGTGCAATAGCAGAGAGAATGCTAAGTAGCCTAAGAAAATGAGGTGGGTGGTATCTCAACTGGGATATCCACAATCAAGGAAAACTTTTGACCTTACATGTCCTGTGCTGTGTATGTAAGCTATGGTAATCCTGTTTTGCCTGAAGTATTCTTACTGCTGCAATGCACTCTATTGAAAGGGATAAGAACACTCTTAGTACTGCATTCACTCTAAAAGGATGTGGCAAATGGAAAACTGATGCATAAATGAGATGGCAAGAAATAGATACTGACTTCTGTAGTATCAGGAAAGAAACTAAAAAATGCAGCATATACTTCCACCAAAATTGAATTTTCACAGATGTACTGTTATTCCCTGTTATGACCTTAATATGTCTTTTAGTTTTACACTTTTATTAAATATGTGTGTGAAAGTATGTCTCAGGAAGAAATTTCATGTGAGGAAAAAAGGAAACAGAATTTAGTTGGCCACCCCTTCTATGTTGCAGTAACCTTTGAGCCTGACCTTCCCATTGATTAGGGCAGAGGAATCTTGTCTTGGAGTTTGTCTGCCTAGAACTCTTCCCTGTTTGGCCTTAGCATGAAAGACTGGAACAGAAAAGGATCATTTACCTTCAATTGTTTCAAGAAACAAACCTTGCAACAATTGTTAAACTCATTGTGCCTTGGTTTGCTGGGCAGTCTTAAAGTGCTTAATAATTTGTCTATTTTAATAAGTTTTCATACAAGCAAGGGCTTTTCCTTGTAATTAGTGGAACCTTAATGACAATTGAGAGAGCGCTTAATGAGTGTTGAAGAGCAGTGTTGAACGAGTTAGTATGGCATGAAAATCACATGGATTTTGCTGGAGTAGGGGAATAACAGAGGACTTCTCCCCTCATATATGGAGTACAACATCTGTCTGAGCACTGCTAATGTCCAGTATAGTTTTGTTGATGTATTGTCTGCTTTCTCTTCAGGTGTATTGAGCTGGTTTAAAACACCACTTGAGATTGTGACATTTCCTACAGCAAGGTTTCTTGCTGCCCAGGAACTGAGTAATCTTTCTGTCCCTCCCTGCACCCACTCATCTCTTTGGTTCACTGGGGGTGGTGGATGTTCCTGGTGGGCAGGCTTTGGGGATATGTGCCTCAGGGCTCTGTCACTGTGCAGACAGGGACAGGATGATGTGACCCACCATAATGCTGTCCCTCAGTGTGTCGTGCCAGTTCCTCTGTGTGCTGGGCAGGGAACACCAGCACCCTCTTGCTGCTTGGCTCAGAGGGGATCCCCAGGGACTGGGACAGATCCCCACTTCTCTGGTGGGCCTGGGGCCCTTGGCTGGGTCTTGTTGATGGCACCAACCCAATAATCAGGTCAGATGATGTTCTATCTCTGTGTGTCAGGCTCCCTTCCCTGGAAACGTTTTGCTTTATTCCTGAACCCCATAAGCCAATCAGCTCTCAATGAACTTCTTTAAAAGATCAGAAATCTTGGCCTTTGCTCAAAACTCCATCTAACACAATAACTGAATGTCTTTTTTAAAAGTCTTGAAACGCAGAGCAGTATGCGTCAGCACTCCTCTTAGGACTTGTTTTGTAACAAACTCCTTTGTTCATTAAATGCAAGGTAAGGAAATGAAACCCAAAGTTTGATTTACTTATCAGTACCCTAATACCTGCATTTTTTGGCTGATGCTACTGGCTACAGTATTTTGCACAGTGGCCAAGATACAAACATAATCAGCAGCACACCTGATTTCTACGTATTTTTACTTGGGTTTACAAAAGACTATGAAATCAAAAGAGCAAACCTAAGGGTTGCAGTCAGTCTCATTTGAATGTCACATTGACCTTACTGCTAGTGATAATATTGAATCCTGGAATGTTTTGGTCAGAATTTGGCAAAGATTGTACGGATCAGTCTTTTCTGTTCTGCATATAGATCTCCACTGTTGTAATTGGTGGAATAGAAAATCTTGTCTTTACTTTAAACTTTTTTTTTTTTTTTAATAATTTGTCTGTGAGCAAAGTAATTTTTCTGTGAGTTCAGACTTTTTACTTTATCGGTAGTAAAAATGCACCTTTTGCTTACTGATTCTGTCTGTGCAATCTATTTTTCCAGTGCTTCTGCCATCCTGGTCTGAATACTCTGGGGAAATTTTGACATATTTGTTCAAAAGCATGTGGGACTTGGAAATCTGTTTTCTGTTTTGTTATGTTTTTCTTGTGTGTTTCCTTTTTTTATAAATATGTGCTGAAGGTAGGCTGCAAAACTAATCTCTATTCTAACCAGTTACAAAACTGGATATAAAGAATTTACAAAGGAAATTCTTTTTCTAGTCAAAGTCCCCTCATCAAATGTGTATCTGAGATTTTTGGTTGACTCTAGTCCAGACACCTTTGAAGCAGGGGTCAAAAACCTGCATTCTGGTATTAGTATTTGAAACATTAAAGCATAATTTTCAAGGTAACCTAGATGTATATAATTTCTTACTTCTTATTGTTCTCTTGGCATTGCAGAACAGCCTTTTCTCTATGTACTTAAACCCCAAAATATGTAGTTTATTTGTATTTTCTGTTCTAGTCATAGAGACGCGTATCTAATTTGTCTTAGTTTGGGCCCAAATTGTTTGTTTCCTGGGTTGTTTTGTTTTTGCTTTCCTCCCAGGGGTTCATAGCTGCATTTCCTACAGAAGCAGAAGACTGGAAAACCCTCTAATCCAGAAAAGCTGTCTTCTTTTTTTCTTATTGAAGTAGGCTTCAACACAATGAGCTTTTGGGCCACTTTCCAACAACATGAAAGAAAATTTCTGCTTTCATATAATCTCCTGTTTACCCTCTGGCTACTTTCCTCCCTCACTTCTCCCCTGAAAAGCTAGGTTAAATTGGGTTCCAATGCTTTTGAGTGAATTTCCAAATCACAAAAATATATGTTCCTGCTGAAATAATCTATTTTTTAATTTTAAATTCTTTGCTTGGCATTGCCAGATTACCATATGGAACAAGTTCTAATAACCAGCCAAGCTATAAATAAATTCAGCAAGAACATTAAGAGCAAAAAAAAAGAGAAAGCCCTAATCTTCCAAACAGCCTGTCAGGCACCACTTCCACTTGGGAACAGAAGAGTAGCTAGGAAGAACAAATGTATATAAATGTCTGCAATTAAAATGACAGCTTTCAAAGTTACATATGTGAGATGGACTCTAAGAGAAGATGTTTCCCCACCACCTCTCTGAGCTGTATCCAGTGTCTCTGGCCTCAGGCTGTCCCACTGTTCACAGAACTGCCCATACCAGAGTTTCTGCAGCCCTTTGGAAGTTCAGCTCCTTGTTTGGTGGCCTTGCTTGTGTTTTCTGTGCACTGACCATGACTCCTCAGTTTTATATCTGACTAGCTGCGGAGGCTCCAGAAAGCCACATCATATCACAGCTAAGCAATTCATGCATATGGTGACAAATTTTCCATTGATGTTTGAAGTTTTGGAAATGCAGGGTTCTTATGCTGATACACACAGATGTTTGTTTAACTGCCTCTCTGGAGCCCAAGAATAAATGATATGATATTCCAGTGACTTGTCTTTGCTACCTGTGTGTTATACACAAGGATTCTTTTCAAAGATAGCAGAATTAGAGCTGGAAATCCATCTTTGATTTAAAATCAAAACTTTTCAGGCTTCTGCTGCATCTTGACCCAATTCTAGCTCCATTGTTTGAAGGTCTGCGTGAGCTGGCTCTGTCTGTGCTACAGCAGTAACATGCTGAAAGGTTTTTCTCTTTAAATGGAAAACAAGAATTATTCTGAATTTTCAGTGAATCTGTATGTGTGAGATTTCATGGCAGTGTTACATCATCGTAAAACAGCTCTGAATAATCAGTGCTGTGAGGCAGCTAAAAACCTGTTTGTGATTAATAGTGGTAGAGAAGGTACCGGGTCAGAAGTACCTGCTCTCTAGTGAAGCTGCTGCCAGTGCCAGTGGAAATGGTGAAGGCTGCCAAAAAATAACGCATGAATGAACAGTTCAGAGGCCCAGCAGTTCACAGAAAAGCATCGCTTTCTGTCCAGGCAGCAGCAAGTTTAAAATAGCCGCTCCCCTTTTCCGCACATCAGGGCACAATTCCAGAGGTTTTCAGGACTCTGGTACTTCCAACGGGGTTTTTGTTACAGTAAGTGTTTGTAATTTTCATTATTTCTGGAAAGAAATGTCTGTCTTGCTGGAAAGAAATTTAGCTGAAAGCAGGGCCTTGTGCTTTTTTCCCCCCACTAGGCTAATACAAAGCAGCTGCTGCTGCATCTTCGTCTGAGCAGCCTCAGCACAACACCCCTGGAAATAAGAATGACTCATTTCGAAGGGGATCTTCCTGTTGGGATATTGGAAATAAACACAGTTACTGCAGGGGACTCAAAGTGCAGTAATTTGGATGATGAAACTTGAGGCGTTGCTGGGTGAGGAAAGGCTGCAATCAGAAAACTGTCAGAGGCAGCAGAAAGGCCCCGGGGGAAAAAAAATGAGCAGGGTAATAAGATATGTCCAGAATTCTTTTGCTGTTAAGTTAAAATGTTGTGGAAGTAGAATACTGGCTCTCAGTTAAATCACGCAGAGACTTGGAAAAGGGCTTTGAGAAGCACACAGGCATTGTTCAGGATTGTTGCATCAGCTATGCCAAATGCTGCAGCTGAGTGAAGGTCTTGGACAGCCCTGCAGCAGTGAGCACCCTGCAAAGCTCTCTGTACCTGGTGTGTGCAAAAGCTGTGAGCTTTGGGTGTGCTTGAGATCCAGGTAAATAACAGAACTGCACCAGACAGTCATCTTTAACTTCTTGCATTAAACCATCATCTCTTCCCTTTGTCTTGTCCCTGCTGAGACAGAAGTGGTTCTTTAAGAATTTTTTAATGGAAATATATTCCTATATACCAGGTAGCACATGTGAGGCGGATCTGTCCTCATGTCATGGTCACTGATTTATTGTTTAGGGGATTTATTCAGTCCATTTAAAGCTGCTACTGAATACTCGGGACAATACATATATATTTTGCTGTTTGTTTTTTGTTTTGATTGTTTGTTTGGTTTAAGGTTGTTTTTTGTTTGTTTCTTTTATCTTACACAGAAAGCTGTTGGTAGTTTGGGGAAGCTATGACTTTACAAACAAGTATTTTTGATGAGTAGAGGACACCGTTACATGAGCCTCCTACTCATCTTGATGCCTTGTCCTACTGGGTTGTCTTTCTTTCAATTTTTGCAGCAACTTCTGTTCTCTAGTTGCTTCCCTGTCCCTCTTTGTGGACTGTGAGCTGCAGACCCATGCCTGGTGAGAGACAGAGCATGTGTGACAACACACAGGGCTGTAGACAACTGGCCATCACCAGAACAAGCTCTCAAACTTGATTTTGTGGGGAAAATCTTAGCAGAAGATACAATTATTCTACTGTTTGGTATTTTTCCAGGATAGAAACCCTTTTTTTTTTT
>VXBR01011355.1:1126298-1616262 GCA_013400215.1 Cisticola juncidis
TTTTTTTTTTGCTTCTATATGTTGATCCATAAAAGAATTCAAACCCTGGGAAAATGTTTTCTGTGTACCTAGTAAAAGCACACTCCTAAATCATGGCACTAGACCTGTTGAATGAGTAGGATAGGTGGAATATTGTTGTGTGAAATCAAGTTAGACTTTTTAAAAAATCGTGGTCTATGATCACTGCTCTTAATGGTGGGCTAGAATAAACCTGTGGCAAATGTTTGTTGGAGCAGAGTAATAAGATACGTCCAGAATTCTTTTGCTGTTAAGTTAAAATGTTGTGGAAATAGAATATTGGCTGCTGTTTCCCAGCAGGATGCCTCTGTTCAGGCTGTTGTTCTGTCTCCTTGTCAGGCGGTGCTTTGAAGAGTTGACCAGTGCCAAGGGGTGAGGAAATCTGGAAGTGAAGAGAAAATGCTTAAATTTTAAAGTGTATAAAATGAATGTGCAAGTTAGTGCCAATTCTGAAACAAAGTTGTGCTGTAACACAAGGACCTTGTCTGTCTGGGGGCAAGAGCAGTTTTGGGATACAGTAAGAGCCACAAAAATCAAGCTGAATTTCCAGTGTGCTGTACATCAGGAATCAAGTGCTGCTTGTGCTGTTAATATATGCACAACATAATGAGTATTACTACTATAATTAGTAATTTTCATTATAATTAATGTAGCTACAGCGCGAGTCTATTGAAAAAGAGTTAAATAATGAAAAGGGATGACACAAGCCTTGTACCACAACAAAGCCCACTGCAATGTAATTTGTCCTATCCACAGAAGAAATAATCAAGTCACCCAAAAAGTGCAGTTACATGGTAAAAAAGTTAAATACTGCTCTATGCCTGTATACCAATCACAGAATAACTGAGGAAACTCAGAAAAGTTTGACAACTCATAAAAAAGTTTGACAACTCATAAAAAGGTTTGACAACTTGACAAGTAAAAGATATAGGTAGTGCTTCATAGTCAAACAATAGTTTATTTAGATAAGTCTTTATGTCATTTTAAACTCACCTAAATACATGTGGACACGTCTCATTCAAAGAACTATTTGGTTTCTGTCTAAAAATGGGGTTCTTGTTCTTTAATCTGTAAATGATCCTGCATAATATTGTTATTAAATAAAAATGGACTCTACCACACAAGTTGGATCCTTATACCTTGGCACTGTTTATGTAATCTTGTTTCTTAAATACTTCATAGTTTCTTCTATTTGAAATCCGCCTTGCCATAATTTATCTTTTGGGTATTCAGCATTATCTTGCAGTGTGGAATTCAAATTTACATTAATCATAAATTCTGAGGAGAAAACCTTTGTAACAATGTGGCTTCAAATGTCTGTGTTGGTTGTTGAATTATTTTCATGGAGAAATCTTTGAGTGTTTGTATAACACAAGATTGCTTTCTCTCTGCATAATTAATTTTATGGTATGATGTAAAAGGTGCATTTCATTTTGTGTACTCAGAAATACTACACTTTTAGGCTTTTGCATGCTAACCTTTTTCATTGTTGAAACTTAAAAAAGCTGCTGAGAAAGACCTAAAACTTCAAGTTTAAATAAACCTCAAAGTAAATGAAAATTTGACCTATAATGTTCCATCCCAGTTCAAAGGCAGAACTTTAATTTAACTTGCTTTAGAGCAATATTGAGAATTTCTTGTATTTTCAGATGTCATTTAGAATAGGAACATCTATGGTTGTCCTCTTCAAACAAGGAAAAAGAGGAATAATGCTCCAGTACAGGAAGAAGTATTACTTCTTGCAAATGTACCTGCTTGATAGGCCGGTATGAGAAAACTTAGTACAAGGAAGATAAATGTATCAGAATAACCAAAGAGAGGACAACAGCAACATTGTGTTTGTGAGTGTCTTCCAACTCATTCACCTAGCTCAACTTTTAAGGTCAGCAGCACACTGGGTAATTGATACTGGCAGGGGAATGGCATTTCTGTGGCCACATATTCCTGATTCTCTTAAACTATTGCATCTCAGGAGAACAGCACAGAAGAGGGGTTAAAATAATAATTTTTAATATAAAATACTAACTTTTGCTATCTAAACAAAGAAAAAAATATTGAGGAATTTTCTCAGCTAAAAATAATTTCTACCATTTTTACTGAAGCAATGTGTAGCAGAGGACCTCATTTAAAATCTCTTGAACTAAATCTTGAAACACCTTCTTTCCAGCACTATGGGCTCAAGTTGCCCAATCACTTTGTTCTCACAATATAAATCAAATAAATGAAGAAGGTGCATGGACCCCTTGGAATCTCAAGTTGTGAACACCACTTACACACTATTCCCATTTGATCGGTATGAGACTGGAGTTGTAAGCAGAAAGAAATAGTTTGTTATCTGGAGTTGTGTGTTTTAAGCTGTTGGGTTTTTTTCCAAATCCTAATGAAAATATGTACTGTAATTATTAATGTCTACAGAGAAATGACGGTCAGCTGCAGTAATAATTATGGATTTCACACAGTTTCTAGTATGTAGTTCCTAAGCAACACATTCCACATAACTGTTGTTGTTTGCCAAAATCAAATGAGAAACAGGAAAGCCTCCAAAATAACCAATCTGAAATTGGTGCAGTACCCTGTTATGCATTAGTGTCATAATGCAAACACTGAAGTGTTCACTCATCTTTTTCCAGACCTATCTGACATCAAACAGAAAAAAGGGGAGAAACTACTAATATGTTAAAATGACAAAAGGCTGCTAGTTTTAAATGTGGAAAGTTATGTGGAAAAGTGTAACTTTCAACTAGAGAGTCTTTAAATAAAATCAATTTGAAATTCTTAATACATGTGGGTTTGGAGTGAAGCAGTACTCATAGTACAGTACTTGGAGAGATTCATATATATTTTGCTATTTGTTTTTTGTTTTGATTTTTGTTCAAAACAACTTTTTTCAATTTTCCCTCAAACACTCTGTGTTTTCATACCAAGCCTGATGGAAAGAGGAGGAAGAAAGAGGCAAAACCAGGACTTCAGAAATTTTCTGATGTGTTTTTACAAGAGTCTATCCTCTCTCTTTGGAGGGAGTGGGATTCAATTTGGCAAACTTTACTACAGCCTGGAGGTGCCTGCCTCTGAGCTATTCTAAGTTCCCTGTGTGATCTGTGGAGAAAAGTAGGCTCTTTTAAGGGGTGACTCATATAATCTATTTCAAACACCTACTCTCAGAGAAGATGTCCATATAGGAGCCAAGGGTGTCTGGCTCAGATGTGTACGTCTACACTTGGCCAGATGAATCTTACCCAGTATGCTTATGCTGTAGATTGCCAAGAAACAAGATAAATTTAGCTATATAGAGCTCCATGCTGTCAGAGTGAAGTTTCTAAAAGCTAGCTCAGGTATTTCTGACTCCACGCTTGCCTAGAATTAAGAGACAAAAACTTTCCAAACAATATTCAGAGAGGTAAAATAAAACCCATTTTTTTACTGGAAGCTTTCAGGTGCACAAATATGGCTATGAGAACATGTGATACAGGATTTCTGCGATTTTAAAAAAGGTTAATTAATTACTATATCTAGCAGGTACATCCAAGAAGAGATCTGCTGCCCCACTAACCCACCCTTGTGTCTGCCTCTTGGAGTTAGTCCAAGGGTTTCTTTGCCCTATATCTCATTATGTCTCTCAAATTCTGGTGAAAAACAAGATGTCCATGTCACAAATTCTCTTCTTGAGAATAAGACTCAGAAAGGGTTAGAAAGGGTTAGCTTATTATTCTAGAATGAGAAAGATTCTAGAATGAGAAAGGGCAGGAAAAGTACTAGAAACTATACAACTATATATTAAAAATTTACAAAGCTACAAATACATGAAAAAGCTGGAAGCCTTTAGGCATCACCACAGCATAGTCTTCTGTAAGACAGCATTCACTCAGGCATTTCAGGCTTTTTTTCCCACAGTTGCCACCTCTGACTGGTGGAACAAAGCCATTGTGGCATCAGGGAGCTCTGGAACCACCCTGTGTACAGCACTAGGGAAACCAGGGATACCTGGATATGTTTGGTGAAGAGATATCCTGTAGGAGTTCAGGTATGATGTCACTGCTGTCCTGGTGAAACTGCTGCTGGGGTCAGAGTCCAGTTGTGGTGCTGAATTTTTAAATGCCTCTGAAATCCTTCCAGCACAGTCAGAGCTCTGGACATGCTGTCTGTGAGAAGTGAAGAAGCACAATCTTTTTATTTTGACAAAGAGAAGTTTGGCATGCTATTTTATCATGTCTTAAGAGCTGCTACACAGTGACATTTTTTGATACAGGATGACAATTTAATCTAGTGAATGAAAGCATGATGCTACTCAATCTCTAAAACCAGATTATTTCAGGTGACAAAAAAGAGGACTTTTAAAAGCAAGGCTAAATAACTGCTGGAATAACTTTATCTAGGAGTTTTATAGATTATTCTTTTCCTTGAAAATCCTTTTAAATCTAGATATGATACAGCACAATGAACTCTTACTGCTTTAATGAAGGAATTAAACAGTGAAATGTTGTGGTCTGTGAAGTGAGACTCTAAAGATATCCCTTCTGGCCTAAAAAGCTGTTTAATGGGCCCAGTGCAGCATTGGATCTCAACCTCTCACAGTCCTGCGAAATCTGAATTTCAAAAAGGGCTATGCAGCCTTTCCCATTTCTAATACAATTACTGTCAATCACTTGGTCCTATCTTCCTCACATTATGTTCCTTTAATAAGGTTTTTGATCTGAAAATGTGCTCAGTGAACTCACTTTCTGTGAGCTGGACTCGTTATATAGAAAGGTAGATAAGGGAGCTGGAGAAGCAGAACCTGCTGCAACTGAAGGTCTTGACTGCAAGGTATGGCACAGGGCTTAACTCTGACGTGTTTTGCTTTTGCTACCAATTCTCTGCTTTTTTTTTTTTTTTTTTTTAAATCTTTATGGACCAGAAAACATTTAGAAAGCCAGATATAAATCTATTTAATTTTGACAGAAGAAAATTAATACTTTTCTTTAAATCCAGTCAACAAATACAGATCCTTCTTTTAGCTATCTAGTTTGTCTTTGCTTTTCAGATGAGAAGGAATTTGAATTTGTGCTTTGCACCACTCACTGGAGGATGCTCTGGTGATAGCTAAAATTAGAGGATATGAGTCTTTGCCAAAACTGTGGTATTAAATGTCCATCTCTCCCTGGCCCTTCCCCGCACTTTTGTATCTTCAGTGCCAGTGCTTACGTGAATATGTCTCTCTTTTGTTCTTGCTCAGACTTTATCAAGGCTGAGCAAGATCTTTGCCACTCTGAATTTCTCATCCCATCAGTTAAATATGTTTCTCCTTTGAATAACTTTGGTTTAGGCAGAACTACGGTGTTTCTGTTAAAAAGCCCAGAATTACAATTCTGTAACACCTACTTTTTTTCAGAAGTGTTCCCATATATAAATGAATTTAAAATAAGACTTTATAAAAGGAAAAAAACTGTAGTAGTTAGAGATTTAAGTTTTTTCACTGATTTTTCACTGACCCCAATGATTTCTCTTTGACAGAATGGCAATATCAGTCATCCAACACCGATCTGCACAATTTAAGGGCTTTGAAAAACACCTCATCTAGAAATCAGACCATTTGCATAATGACTTTCAGATGACACTGCATCATGTCTTCAGGAAGGGCTGCTTCTGCATGGGAGTGAAGGGAGTCCCCTTCATCTTCCCTTCCTGGCCCACTTGTGTGGTTGTCTTGGTCTGGTCCAGTCCATCACAGCTCCTGGCTGCTGGAGCCAAGCCAGGGTTTCAGCTCACTTCCTCACTGCTTCCACTCCGGAGTGAGGAGATGGAGAAACTCCTACCTACAGTACTTTGCTTACACCTCTGTTCCTAGGGGTCCTCTTTTTCCTTGCCAAAAATGCCTTTTGATCTACCTCTCCCAGCCAAAACATTTGTGAAATGTGATGACCCCTCACGATGCTCTTACTCTTTGTTGTCAGCTTTGAAACAGACAGTGGTGCTGATAAATTAAATCTTCCAAGATGTTGCAGGGGTGTGAGTAACGCTAGAACTTAGGCTTTGGATGTTCTTTAGTGGAGGAGGGCTTACCTTTCTGCACTTCATGAGTGCAATATTGACAAATCTTATAACATTCTACAACTGAGAATAAAATTAGGAGATGTCATCTGTTCCTTCTGTAATGTATAGGAATTTCATAGAGGACATGAATGAAGTAAGAGAACCGAGTTAATGTGTGCACTGTGGTAAGAAAGCAGTGAAACTCTTGAATTAAATACATACTGTACCTTTTACACTGTTGTAAAAGAAAGTGTAATGGTTGCACATTAGCTTTGGATAGTGATGCAAATTGCACCATTAATGCCATCTTTGCATTTAGATTTGCAACTGCTTCTTGTTCTATCAAAACATAACCACATTTTTACTCTGGCTTGCTTTATCAAACCAGCTTGAATTTAGGAGAGGAACTTAGCTTGTCTTTTTAGCTTGTATATTATTAGCAAACATTGCTGGTAACATGGGAGTCATCCACACTAAGCTTGATGCCTGAGCCTAAGTCTATCACCCTCCATTTGTAAGTAATGAAGTGAACAGACAACTCCAGAAGGCGATGCCTCGTATGATAAGTCAGCTCAGATAAGGAAGATTAATTGCTCTTTTCAGGTGCTTTTTTCAATTATCATCTAGGGAATAAAAAGAATAGGTTAGGCTTAAATCTTTCTTTGTTTCTTTCTTTGTCTTTGTTAGGCACCTCAAGTAAAGAAGATAACCCCATATTTTGTCATGGATCATTGGAACAGTTTTTGGGTCATGTTAATTTTTATCAGATAAGGTTAATTTGTATCATTGCAACTTTTTGTGGTAATATGTTCGTTTTGCAAAAGAAGTTCAAGGAAGGGAAAGAAAAGGAGAAAAACCTTGAAGTGACCTAATGTAGTGTTTCCTGATTTGTTTGGATATCCCTCAGAGGAGCAGTAGCAACCCTTTACATACAGAAGGGGGTTCAGTGGGTCAAGAGGGACTGCAGTGAGAGTCTGAGGGAGTCAGTGAAGAACTCCAAGGGCAGGTGTAGCATAGAGCAGTGTATAGCTATTTAAAGAGCAGGGATAGAGATGACAGCGCCAAAGTCTTCCTGGTGGAGTCAAAACACATGGCAAGGGATAAATGGCTGCACTGAATCTTGCAGGGCTCAGATCAGTCCTGAGGAGAAGCCTTATCTCTGGCTGGGTGGTGCCATTTGCCTGACAGAGTATTCAAGACTGAGCAAGACAAAGCCGTGGCAGAGCTGAGCTGGTGCTGGCAGCGCTCCAGTTTTGGGCAGGGAGCTGCTCTGGGTGACCACTGGAGGTGTCTTCCAACCAACACCCTTGGGACTTGCTTCTCTTTACTCCAAGCAAAGCAATCTCTTCCTATGGAGTTCAACCCTCACAATCTGGAGCCTGACCCCAGTGTCCTGTTCCCAGGCCTGAGGTGCTTCTCACCCCATGAACTCCCAGGGCATCTGTTCAAAATGTGGATGTGCTGCTGCTGTTCCCAGCTCACAGACCATTTGCAAAATGCTCCTTAATAGCCCTGCATGATTCCACTTAGGACACTGCCCTGTGACATCTGTGTTCCAATGCCTGCTGTGATCAATACCACTGAAACACCTGGAATTAAATTTTCCATATGTAATGTGGGTGTGCTTTAAAAACCATCCTATCATTTTTTCTGGGGAAAAAAACAGAAACAAAAAGATCTTCTTAGGGTCTCATATCTGAGGAGCTGGTCTATAGGATAGGGACAACTTATGTTTTCTTATCTCTAAATACAAACTCTGCCGAATCTTAATTTCCTGTTGGAATTCTGGAACTCGGCATTATAAATTATAAAAAAAGATGTGTTGCAAGTCAGAACACTTGCAACATTTTGAAACAGTAACATCTTACAAATGTGGAGAACCTTGGAGAAAAAATAGGGAAAAAACAGATACATGGAACTGGAAAGTGCTATTTTAGCACTGATTTTCAGCATGAAAGGGCATCTTAAAATCTTCCACTGCTTGCATTGTCATCTTTATATTTTCTTCTGTGTCATTATTCTTCACCTATTTTAGATGATATAAACAAATGCACTTCTTTTGAATGTTATCACTTTAATCCCTCTTCACCTTGAGTTCACTGCAGGAAATGATTTTTTTTTCCTATTGAAGAAAATGCAAAATTATCACAGTGTTTTGACAGTACTATTTATTTATTTATTTAGTTAGTTAGTTAATTAGTTAGTTAGTTAGTTCATTAGTTATATTAGTGGTATGGTTTCTTGATTTCCAGGCTAAACATTCTGCAGTGTATTTTTTTAAATACCAGTTTATTACACCTTGACATATTGAAGAATTTTACTGAAAGAACTCTTGAATCTTTTTCTTCAATGGTCCATCAACCTTGTCAACTGTTCTGGTTCTTTGCCTTCAGGGAACTTATTTTATATTTGGTCAATTTGAAACTGCATTTTGATTTTATTGATCTACCCAGTGACTATACAGCTTAGACCTCTATCACTGTGCTCTGATACTGAACATTAAGCTTTGTTTCCAGCAAATAAAGCCAGTAAAAATTTATGTACTCTTAAGGCAAATGGGAATCTTGCATTTTCTGTATGCACTTAAAACACAAGAATAGTGAAAGTTTTCACTATTCAATCCTTTTCCTGAGCTTTGTTAATGCAGTCTCATGTTATGTGTCTCTGTCACACAGTTTCTTATTTCATTTTGTAATGATCCCCACTGAATGGGAAGATTCAGAAAGAGGCAAAAGAAAACAAACGTAGGGTGTTTTACCTTTTGAAATGCCTGAAAGAATGTATTGGAGGATGGTAAAGGGAAGCAGAGCTGTCCCAGTATGACACCTGGCTGATAGGCTGGAGAACAGGGCCACTATTCAGAAGCATCCCAGCAGTCTGGCCAAAATGACCAACAGCAGAGGCAGGATAACCCCAAATACCAGTAGAGGCTGGGGTAGCCTTTGGGAAGAGGAGTGTGGGTGCTGTTGGGCAGCAGAGCAGTGTCCCTGGTGGCTATGGGGGCCACCACGAACTGTCACCTGTTAAACAAAGCTCCTGAGGCTGCATCTGGAGTCCTGTGTGTGCCCAAAGCCAGCTGCAGATGTGTTCCAGATGTCTGAGTAAGCTCTAACGCAGCAGCGTGGCTGGGAGCAGTACCTGCTGTGTGTGCAGAGTGGCACTGCTGGGTGTGCCCCTGAGCACAGGAATCCTCAGTGGTCACTGCTGGACAGCGACAGGGCAAGCACCACAGCAAGCTGGAAAGTTGAGTAGAGATGGTAAGTTCTAGATGTTTTAGTCTAAAGCAGATTTTTATGAACAGCCTGACTCCTACAGCTCACAGATGCAAGGGTGATGTAATCAGGAGACTTTTAAAAGGGAAGGGAATGTTGCTAACAGGCTGTTGAAATCTGGATTTCAGATCAGGCTGATTTCCCCCAGAGGTCTTGATTTTTCTCCATAAACTACAGATGGTGTGTAGGACAACAGTTTCTAAATGGGATGTCACATCTATGTTTAAAAAGGTAGGCAAGATGAATCTGGGTCAGTTCTGGGCTGAGTTTTGTCAGTAATACTGCAATCAAGATTAAAGCTCCAGAGAGTTTACATTCACTTTTCACTCTGTTCTCAATTGCACCCTTTTGGCACAGTCTGACTCACCACTAAACTTTTAAATGTCAGTCCTCAACTTGTTAAATCACATCTCTAACTCTTAAGCGGGGAAACTAATTTATTTTAAATAATTAAGCTTCAAATTTAGTATTTTCCTCCTCCAAAAACTGTAATGCAGCAGATGAGAAGGTTTGTAACAGTTAATTGTGGCAAGTGCACAGTCTATTTGTGCTGAAGAGAACATCAGTAGCAGTAGACAAGGTTATTCATCAAACATGCAAGATGAGACCCTGTTTGCAGATGAAAATTAGCTAAAGATGTGGTGACAGCTGCCTCAGCTATCAACCACACCAAAGGTTCAAGGATGCTGCTTCAGAGGCTGTATCCTCCACTCTCTGGCACAATCTGATGGAGCTGAAGTGAGGTCTGCTCCTTTTTACCTTGTTCTGGGGTCACCTGTCCTGTTTGCTGTGACACAAATCGTCACCTAGTACCAACACCCCAGGAGTGGGGGAAGGTTATCTTCCTGAAGGGCTCAAGCCCACCAGCACACGGCCCCTGCTCTGCCAGCAGATCAGGGGAGATTTGGTGCCTCTTCTAAGTGTGCTTGGTCTGTGGCTGAGCTGCCAGCTGTCCTCGACCCTGTCTGGGAGATGTTTGGGCCAACAGATCTGACATGTCCTCATGGCTTTGAGGAACTGTGTTTTTGGGGCTCTGGGAGCTGTATGATCACAACTGTAAGCTGGAATTTGGCTGCAGGCAGAGCTAAACAAAGTCAGACCAGCACCCCAGGTGTGTCCTGACTGGGCTGTCCTGCTCCTCCCAACCTCCATAACAGAGCTGTCCCTTCTTCCTGCAGTTCTCTTTTGGTGTCAGTGGGGCCCAGATCTAAAAGAAATAGAGGAGCACCCCAGGATGCTTGTTTTTAGCTGTACCCATACTTGGGCAGGCATTGGTTGGACTGCAAATTCTTGTGATCTTCACTGAAGCCTTTCAGAATTATCTGGTTTTTTGTTTATTTACCCCCTGCAGTTCTGGTATGTTGTCAGCGTCTACAAAATTAGGTTTCATTAGAAAATGCTTAATTACTACCAAACTGTGATAAAACTCCAGAAACTATGACCCAGCTACATATGTTATCTGCCAAGCTAGATCATGACAGCTCATAAAATGTTGCTCTCAATATTTAAAAAATAAAATGCAGACAATACTGCATTGAGCATCTGATACAAGAAACAACTTAAATGCTGAAACATGTTGTTATTCTCAAAGCAGCAAGTCTGTCCAGATTCTCTGCCTTAGAGTATAAAGGATTATACTAGGCATATGAACCAAGGGCAGGTTAGGCTTTTCTAGCTCTGTTGTGCATATGGCACAGTGTCTCTGTGACTCCCTGCTTCTCCATGGGGAGGACTGTGACATAACTGGTAGAAGCAGAGTTGACAAGGATGGTGGTAAAACACACATGTGCCAGAAAGACTTGGAGCAGAACACTCCCCATGGAACAGGAATCTGCAAGGAGTCCAGCCTAGTAAAGGCCAAGAGTTGCATGTGCTGTCCTTGCGGCATAGTGGCAAGAATGGATTCTGAACAGATAAGAGTGCAAAGCATAGCTGTCCTGGGCTGGAGTGGCTTTTCTCCCTCTTTTCCTGCAGTATGTTTTTGCTGGAAGGCTGTGCCCCTGATGAGAAGGGACAGGGGATGCTGAGCACTGCCTAGGTTGGAAAGACCCTCTGGTCCCACCTGCACTCTGGGACTGTTGTTGTCCAGCCAGCATTCTGGGCTCGCACAAGGCACGTACTGAGAATTCGGGTGAGATCTAAGTGAGGCTGCAATTGGTGCCTGCACAGTTGGCCTGTGCTGACTCAGTGCCTGGAGCTGTGCAGTGTGGACTTGGATAAGGTGCTCCTGCCTGGGACACTTTGCAAGGGAAGCCTTTGGGTCGTGCACTGCTGGTCAAGGAGCAGCATTCACTGATATGGGGCTTGGTGTGATGCTGTAGTGGGTTTCAGAATCTTTTGCAACACCCAGTAAAAGGAAGAGTTTTCCACACTGTACAGGACTTGGAGAACAGAAAACACCTGTCAAACTCCATTTTCTGTTACATATTCATAACTTGTTAGAGCAGGTCCCAGTCCATCACAGAAATGACCTTTATGTGTTACACATGTTCTTGGCTGCACACAGTACTGCCAGCTGCTGTAGACCCTAATGGAGCTGTAGCTGTAGGAGATTTTGTTTTAGCCCCACAGATAAAGAAAGGCCTGACTGTTAAGCATAAAAGGATGTTTATTGCTGGCCTTGCTATGTAGCCTGAGTAGCCATGGAAAAACACCATAGGATGTGTTCTGCCAGCAAGGGTTGTCACAAATGTTACATTTTCCCAAGATGTGAAGATGGTTGAACTCACTGTTTATTGAGGAAAGCCTTGTACAAACACCTGCCACATTCTAGCAAAATTTACAGGCTCTGAAATATCTGGCTTTTTGGAGCCTCAGAGGCTTACAGTGCTAAACTCATTGGAACAACTGCTAATGAGTTAATTACAGTGGATTCTTTAGTTAAAATTGCTGCCAGAGACTTGAATGTTTCAGCTAACTCTACTGGCAAGTGGATTTACACTGCTGGACAGATCTTTGCCTGATTTATGACTCTTTCACAATCACATGGAACTACTGCCTGATTGCCCCCAGTGTTCAGTTCTGGTTTTATCTGTTTTGTAAAAATCATCTTTGGCTCTGAAGGGATTTCATTTGTGCTGCAAGTGCGTCATAAACCATTATCACAAACAGCTATTCTGTGAATTCTTGTCTGAAAGGTGCCTTCCTGTACAGACAGCTATCCGTCACCCATGAAATACGAGGCATTGAGAGGCTTCCAAAAAAAGTGAAGCTACTTCATATCTTCCAAGGGTCATTTTGTGCAAAACAACAAGGATTTCGTCCTTTTGGCCAGAAAAAAAAATGTTGTGTAAATCAATGGTTGAACTCCTTTCTTGTGTATCTACTATAAAGTATCTACTTGATACTTAAAATGCATATTTAGAAATGATGTGTCTAGGCTTTTTACAGTTACAGAGATTTTAGTCCAGAAATGTGTTGACTCTGGTTCCTTTCTTATAAATAGCAAACATATGATCAAACCTCTTAAAACCACCACAAGCAATTCAGAAGCCAGATTTCAACCTTACTTTGGATGCTTTTCCCCAGCAAAAATTGCAGCTGTGGATGTTGAGCCCTTTGGAGACATTTTCAGACTTCCCAGACTTCTGCAGTAAAGCCTCTAGGCCTTCTGCCAGGTTTGTTTAAATACTTTCAGTTAACTTTTTGATTAAGCTCAATGAATATCTTCTTTCCACCTTGGCTCAGCAAAAATAGAATCTCAATTTCTGTCCTGTCCACTTAGGTGTACCTTTGACATGAGGATTTAAGTATTAATCAGGCTCTTACAAGTTTTTTTCATTCTGAAAGGGAATTCATACAGAGCCTGCATTTTTTCATTACAAATCTGTTATTTCAAACACCTACAAAATTCCATTTCTCTTAGTAGAGTAGGAGTCTAGTGTTGGTCATAGTCCTACACCCCTTTCCAGGCTGCACTACATCTGTAAAAGTTTCCCTCATCTTACATCCATTTCAAGGCTTTCACTGCCTTTCTCTCAAGTGTGTGTGCACAGGGCACATCTGCAGCCAGCACTACTGAGTAGCTTAGAGTGTTCAATCCCTGAACAAACCTTTCTATCTCATCTTCCTTATGACAGCTTCAGGTGGCTGTGTCTCAGCATAAGTCTGTTATTCATATGCTGAGCTGTTTGACACTTTGCTGCTGCTTAGAGAAATACCTCAGGTAATGGTGAATCAGGAAGAAGTAAACACTTGTCTACAGAAGACACTGAATTTTCCCTGTCCCAATGAATCCTGTCTTCTTTGTGTATTTAGTTATGCTTCTTCTACAATAGGCCTTTTAAGATGATTTCTATAGCAGGCTTCAGAGAGCCATGTGATACTGGTTTGAAGTGCTTGAAGTGTTTCAATCCAAAAGCTAAACTAAAAAGACTTGTGAAGATAAACTACATAGACTTTTGAAATTGTTCCATGAATTTATTTTCTCTTAAACGGAGCAAAAAGAAGTTTCAACATTTGACAACTGTAGTATCTGCAGAATGAGAAGGGCTAGAGAATGGCTTCCACTTGTCTTCCAGCTAGTTGAATAGTTGAATATTTTTTAATGTAAAAGTTTGCTAGTGTTATCTGAAAATGGCAGATGATTAGGTAGATTAGGTATAGGAGTAAAAGAAATCCCTCAGCATAATGTCCCAGAATATTTGAAAAAGTTCTCCCCCAACCAGCTTTCTGCTGTTGCCTTCACATTCCTGGCTGGTTGCCTGAGTAGTTTGCAACTTCTACAAATGCTTGGACATTAAGGAGGGAAAGCTTTCTCCCTTTCCTGCACACTTTGCAGAAGAAGAACTAACAGAGGACAAGTGAAAATGTCCTCAAGTTGCACAAGTGGAAGTTTAGATTTGATATTAGGAAAGAATTCTTCACATAAGAGGTTGTCAAACATTGGAATAAGGTTCCCAGGGATGTAGTGTGGAGTCACCACCCCTGGAGTTATGTACGAGATATGTAGATGTGGCACCTGGGGACAGAGTTTTGTGGTGGCAGAGCAAACTTAACAGTTGGACTCAATAATCTTACAGGTCTTTTCCACTCTAAATGGTTCAGTGATTCTGTGACAAGTTTTGTATTGTCTTTTGGCACCTGGGACCTTTTTGGTGGTGCCACCTACTGCAGCAGGCAGGGGCTCACCAGACTGAGGGTGGTGATCCTCCCCCTCCACTCAGTACTTGTGAGACCCATCTGGAGTTCTGGGTTCAGTGCTGGGCTCCTCTGCACAGGAGAGAGACAAATGTACTGGAGCAAGTCCAGGGAAAATCCACAAAGATTAAAGGACTGAAGCATTTGTCATGTAAGGGGGGGCCTGAGAGAGCTGGGACTGTACAGCTTGGAGAAGAGAAGAGTCAGGGGATCTTACCAACTGGCATAAATACTTGATTGGGTTGGGATGAGTGAAGTTTAGATGACAGAGCCAGAATCTAGTGCCCAGTGACAGGACAGGGGGTTATTGTCACAACTTGAAAAACAGGAAGTTCCATTTAGACCTTTTCTCAAAGACTGATCAAATACTGGCACAGGTTGCCCAGAAAGGTTGTGAATTCTGTCCTTTTGTAGATGTTCTCCTGTGCTGCCTTCCTTCCTCAGTGGGTATAGTAAGCTCTCTTTTGTTTAGTTACTTTTGCAAAAATGACGCTGCCCCCCATGCTGGTACCAGAGGGATTCACCTGCAGTTGGTGTTTGTGACATTTTCTAGTTCAGTCCAGCAGCTGAAATACCTGCACTCCCACTGAGCTGACAAGACTGAAAGGTATTTGTTTAGTGAAAAGGTAATTTTTGGTATCTTTTCACTTATGCCATAAAAATAAAGCCAGTCCCTAACTAGGATGTCTTAGCTCCACCTCTTTGTGTTTTCTTCCTCTCTTCCTGTCTGTGTGTTTTTCTGTTGAAAGCCAGTTCATGAACTGAAGGGAAATGTGCACCATGGGCTTAGCCTAACTGTTCTAATTAAGGGTTTTGGAAAAAAAGGTGAAGCTGCCTAAAACAGTCTCATTACCAATGTATTACAATTTCCTGACAATTAGGAAGCAAAATGCATTTTCACATTTGCTAGTATTTCTTCCACAGCCACTGCTGCTATTTGCTTGACAAACCCCAATAAATTAGCAATTTGGCAACTGCTATGTCACCTACATGCAGCTGATCAGTAGTCTACTATACAATGCTTTGGTGGAAGCAGCAAGGAAGTGGCATATTGTTTATCACAGGAACCACAGTCCCCAATGTTTCATTACTGTAGCTGTGGCTGCCTCTCCACAGTCAGTGATGCACTGTGCATCATCAGCCCAGTGCCTAAGTTGCACTCACTGCTGATTCAACTCCACCATCATCACAAATATTATTTTTTGTGGTAATATTATGAGGCAGTGTCTGTAGCAGGGGCTATAAAAGTGTTAAGATGGGAACGAGAAAGCTGATTTATTGCCTTGAGCTCAGGGTTGTACAACAGGACTACAAAGCAAGCCTGTGCTAGTCCAGGCTTCTTACTAGGGCTGGCTGGCATCTCCCTGTGTCAGGTTCGTAGTGTAAGCTCAAGCACTGGGACTTGTTCCCAATCTCCAGTCTTCCCTTCTCATAAAAAGAAAGATGGAAGTGTAGCAGCCCAAGGTGTCACAGTCTTCTCCAGAGCATGTTGCACACCTTCCAAACAGTCCATGGGTGACACCTGGCTGGTGCTTTCATGCACCTGGCACCAGCAGCTGAGGCCAGCAGGAGGCAGCTGGCATGGACTGTGTGGGTCCCATCACCAGGTGCAGCTCCCACTGCAAGTACAGCTTCTATCACCAGGTGCAGCTCCCATCACCAGGTGCAGCTCCCATCACCAGGTGCAGCTCCCATTGCTGGTACATCTCCCATCACCAGGTGCAGCTCCCACTGCAGGTACAGCTCTCATCACAGGTGCAGCTCCCATTGCAGGTGCAGCTCCCATTGCAGGTGCAGCTCCCATTGCAGGTGCAGCTCTGCACTTTGTGCCCCAGTGCAGGGAGAGGGCTAAACATTTGCATTTGTATAGCACCCCTTCAAAGCATGCAAGCTTTCTGTCCTAATGCAATGTTCAAGCATTTCAAGCCTGTCCCTGGGAAAGGCTCTGTCCTCCCTTTCCCTGCAGAACCTATCGGTCCAGGAGGGATGCAGCACTTATGGAACTGTGTGGGGACAGTTGGCCTTGCACTCCCAGCATCTGATTTTAATATATTGTTCAATAAATAATCACTGTGAACATGAAAGAATGCCACAATGCTGTATGAGAAGATTTTCAAAGGTGAAAATACTGCCAATTGAATTAAAGTGAGCTTCAGCTATGTAGAACTGGATCTGCAACAGAGTGTTTCTTACAGAGAATTATTTTTTTCTGTCAGTCTGGTAGTTTGAAATGTTCCCAATTTCATTTCAGGGAAACATTCATTAAACAGTCATAGCTGGGTATCTGTTAGGTGGTTGGTGAAACAAAGTTTATTAACTGATCCATATCCAGAAATTTTATTAAAATACAAGAATTTTATGTAATATTGTATTGTTCAGATACCAGATAATTCTAGTCCCAAACATTTTAACACAGAGCAAGTCTTCAAAAATCATGGTTATTCTTTTAAGTGGAAATTTCCTTAAGCATATTCAGCAGCTGCTATAAAAATAATGTGAAAATAATAATTTGTGATTTTTGGTTAGGAAAAAAAAAAAAGAAAAGCTAATCCAGCCTCTACCATTTCAGGAATTAGATATTTCCCAAATTTTTTTTTGCCATTTTCAATCTTATACTGCTTCGTATCATACAATGAATTATTAGCTTGAGGATATAAGAAGAAGCTGGTAATATCACCCGTGATGCTGCTGCAAATCATGAGAATTCATGAGCAGCAGCAAACAACCTCACTGAAGTGCAGGAGGACAAGGAAATTTGCTGGAATGTTGCTTTGCACTGTTTGTGACCACCAGCTCCTGTACAAAGCTGACTACAGAATGTTAGCCAACTGTCCTTTGTGAAAGTCACTCAAAAGAAAATGCAGAAAGTGCAGAAGGAAGCAGTAACATTGAGAATTTTGAAAACCGTTATTAAAGGGAATAAGAATGGATCTCTCTGCTGGATCAAAGCCTTTAATTGTAAATGGATTCATTCAGCTGCTTGCATGAATCCAGAAATGGATCTCAGTTCAAGGATTTCTTATGAAGCCTCTATTAGACCTAAGAAGGGCTTTGAAAACTTATTTTTAGACAGTAAAGGACAGAAGTGATCAGCAGAACGATGAAGTCTGACCTCCTGCATAATCCTGCACCTCCTCCACAGCAGGGCATGAGCTGCTTTTTGTAATGAGATGAAGTGAAGCCAAAATTTGGAGCAGTGGTTTTTGCGTCTGTTTGAGTGGCTGTGTTGGGCATATGCCTCCCTGGATTTGGAAACTGACCCTGCAAAACTTGAGAGTAGCTAGACACATTAATTTTCTTTCCTAGGACGGTATAACAAACATTTCTAAGCCTGACAGACTCTGTGTGACACAGGAAAAACCCCACATTTACTTTTATTGCAGATGTTACTGTGGGTCTCAGAACAGTTGCAGTGGGTGAGGGAGGATCTTTGCTCAAGACTGTACAAACACAGCAGGCACTGAGAAGCCTTTGGTCTAAAGGCACGCAGAGGCACAATGTTGAATCCACAAAGTAACTTTAGAATAGCAGGATCAGGCACTGAAAGTAATAGAAATACTGCTAAAGCACTGAACTGAGCTGCTGCTATTTTATATTACTGCTAAATGGGAAAGAGCACTGAAACATTTCATGAGCTGGTACAGAGACAGAAATCTATATATACAGCACATTGTTAAGTAAAGAGGGAAAGCAGAAAGTAACATGATTTCCCCTTTTGTCACAAGTTAGTCACAAACCTACACTTAAGAAAGTGACCTTAGTGCGATGTCAGGTTCCAGAAGGACCTGGACTGCAGCCAACAGCCAGAGAGAGATCACAGGAAGATTTGGAAATCGTTCTGGGGGGAGTGACTGGAATTTGCTGAGGAAAGGAAATCAATCCAGGCTGGCACTTACAGGGAGATAAACAGAGCTCTTGTATGAGAACATCACTAAGAATCCAAAATCCAAACAGAAGACACCAGAAGCAGATAACTTTAATCTCTAGAAAGGAATGTAGTTCATAAAAATTGCATACATGTGCACAAATCTGGTGTGAAACAACAATGACAGTTTCTTAAGTACATTGTGCTAAGCAGAGACCCCACAACTGTGGCAACCAGCAAAGGTGGAGATGCCTTTTGGAGGAATTCATTGTGTTCCCTCCAAATTTCAGGGTGTTGGAGGCTAGATTAGTCACTGGCAGCAATGTGCCTGGATTCTCAGTTCTAGGACTGGTGGACATTCACTCACACTCACAGGAAGAAAAAGGAGACTGCTGCTCCCTGATGCTGCCACAGAGTACAGGAGTGGCTGTAGCTGCAGCAGCGGAGGCAGAGTGATGCTTGGCAGCTTCTCTCCTGAGGTGTCAGGGAAGAGAGCCTGTGCTCCCAGATATGCTGAGAAAAGGGCAGAATATACAGATAATTGGTTAAATGCTTCTGTAGTCTATTTCTCAGCAGGTTAAAAAAATGGACTTCTTGCCTCCATAGATTTTACAAATTCATTATTTTGTGCCTCATTCATATTCTGTTGTTGTACTGTATGTATTATTGCTGTGGAATGAATAGATCTAATGGGGACAGTTTTCTTACTATCATACAGCTGTAGAAAGCAGGTAGAAAGTATCATAATGAACCAATTCATGCAAAGTTTGTTTTTGCACTAAAACTGAAGCAAGTTCTGTGTCACAGTCTGTACTATTAAAAACGTTCCAAGGTCTCCTTACGCACCTAAGCTCAAAATCGGCGTCTGACTCCCAATTACATGACAGGGCACTTTCCTCCAGCACTATGAGGAAAGAAAGGATCTGCTGGAATCCTCTTCTGCTTTCAGCTGTGACTGTGGTACTGCTTCTCTTCACTCTGTGACTAATTGCTTCTTCAGTGCACCCCTCAGAGAAATCCTTTCTCCTTCCTCCTCCCCTTCCATTCCTTGCTCGTCTTCTGAGAGATGTCCTGGAACTTGCTCCCCTATCCTTTTGGTTTTTTGTGCACAATGAGCTAGTCACTAAGATGGTAGCTCAACAGTGATCTTTAACCTCACAACTTGCACGTGTCTGTATTGCTGTCTTGTCTCCTTCTTTCCAGGATAATATTTTCTGCTGTCTATGATACCTTCAATCGATGTCAAGTTCAAGACAGTTCACTTGTTTGTCTACAAACTTTTCTACTGCTTTTCTTAAATGACCAAATACCACCAGCCACATCAATCAAAGTGCAAAACTGATCCGGAGCCCATTCCCATCCCTCTTAAATTTCTATGCAAGGCTGCCAACAAAAAAACCATCATAAAGCTGACCTCCCTATATCAGATCCAGAGTCTGTTAAAACGCTTTCCATCTTCACAGATTGCATCTCAAATTCTTCCAAAGCAACAGACAAATTTGTAAGGACCATAGCTTTAACAATTGGTGTTCTTCCAAGCTCCATTTTCAAGCAGAATGAATTTAAAGCACTGGAGGGGAACCTAGTAAATATTCTCTAGTAACTTTATTTTTTAATGATGTCTCTACAGTTTTACACCTTTGCTATTAAAGTTGTGCTAGTAATTAAGGAATAGTGATTGTGCAAGCTATTTAAGTAATTGAGTTGGTGAACTGAGGGTACTCTGCAGTTAATAAGGTTAAAATTGCTGGTTTCTGTATACAGTATTTAATGCTGTGAGTAGTCATTTTGAGGTCAGTATTGCCTATACCAGTTCCTTAAGGTGGCTTTGATGCACATATTTTGTCTTGAAATTACCTGCCCTTAACTCACAAAGTACTCTTCTAAGTGATGAAAAGCATTGAGGTATTTGTGTAACTTTCAGTTAGGTTTTGAATTATAGCAACACTTGAACAGGGGAGTTTTTCATGTGTTAAAATGTCACTGAAAACACACTTGTACCATCAATGTGAAGCTTAAGAAGACGTTATACTGTTGACCTGATGTCAGCTCTTGTGGGTTGAAGCTTTTTTTAATAGGAGTTTTGAGAGGATGGGATATAAATCCATTTTGAAGATGAAATTGGTGGTTTAGCTATGGCCTTCCAATGGTGATTTCCTCTACCTGACCTGCTTTTAAAACCATATTATTTCAAATAATCTAAATTGAAATTCCCTCAATAGCTTTTTAAAGGAGTGAATAAAGGGCCTCGTCAGAGAGGGGAGACTTAAGCAAAGAAGTCATATCAGTCATCCAGCCTGTGAAGCATTTTCCACAGAAGTAACTGCAATCTATGGAGCAATGCAGACAGCAGGGAAAGACCGTCTTGCCTTTGGAATAGCAGTGCTAGAGCCTTGAACACAATTCCACACCTCTCCCAGGAGTTTGGCCCTCTGGACTCAAGGCCACATCTCTGGTCAGAAAGAGATATTTGAAAAGCCTTGGGGCTTCTTTGCCCAAAAGCTGGAAGAAAGCTTCCCGTGGCAGAGGTTTCTCACAGCTGCCTGGGAATGAGATTGGCTCCTGCTTGGGACACTCTGCATTAGGTGTTGCAGCCTATTGCTTGTGCCTGTCCACACACTAGATCCTGGCCCTGACTTGTGAACTGATTTCATGACCTCAGGCCTGATCCCTTATTACTTATTTAAGATTGTTCAGTGTGGAGGATACAGGGGGATCTTACAGCTGCCTTCCAGTACCTAAAGAGAACTTAAAAAATAAGAAAGAGAGGAATGTTTTACATGGGCATGTGCTGATGGGACAAGGAGTAATGGCTTTAAAACTAAGGATGGTCGATTTATATTAGATATAATAAAGAAGTTTTTTATAATGAGAGCAATAAAACATTGAAACAGATTGCTCAGAGATTCTCCATCCATGGAAATATTCATGATCAATTTGAAGGTAGGTTGGACTTGATGGTTTTTAAAAGATCTGTTCCAACTCAAAGTATTATATGATTCTGTGATTATGGACTTCCCTGTTCTGGGATCTTACACAGTGTGGTGAGACTGGGCTCTTGCTGCTGATGCCATTGCCTTTGCCGGCTTTGTCACCATGCTTGGCTTGCAGCTTCCTCATGGAACAGCTTCCTCTTGCTCCTTCCTGGCACAGCAGGACCAGAGAACATCATAGTACATCCAGATAGGATCCAGTCATGGCAGCACTTCCCTCCAAATCCCTGTGAGTGAGGCTGACAGTTACCACAATTTGCATCCCCTGAGGCCAGCTCAATGATGATGCTATTTTCAAGTCTGAAAAGTAGAGGAAGAAACCAGAGACCCTATCCTTTGAAAAACCTTTCAAAGACCAAAGAAAAGACTACTTGTGGCTTGCTCAGGCATTCCTTGATTTTTGCTTGATGGGTTCCATTAGTGGGTGATCTGTCAGTGACCTTTCAAAACTGAAATTGGAAATCTTTGTCAGGATGTTCTGTTAACCAAAAATCTAAGTAGCTTAAAAACATTACAAAAACAAAAGAAATACCCATAGGCCCTCCTCAGAAAATCATGGAGTGGTAGGGGAGGGAAGGATAATTCTGCACTTCTGTGGCTTCTTAAATGCTTTGCCTGCTCAATCATCATGGACCATTCATCATGAACCATCTAATGTTAGACTGCTAAACTTTGATGTCACTGAATTAATCTGTTATAATGCCATTATCATGCACTATTCTTTGATGTGAGTAATATTCTGGGATGGCAGAATAATAATCTTCTGCTTGTGAATTTGGATGGCACTGACACACAGGGCACAGGAGCTGCTGCTGCCTTTGCAAGACTTATGGCTTTGTTTCTCTCTTAAGTGTTTTGATTCCACTTAATTGCCGAGATCAACATAAATGCTGCTGAATCTTTTCTCACCTGAGTTTTTGCAAGAAGTCAGGGGGTCTGACAAGGAACAGCAGGGCATTAGGTGGGTATGTACTTACCAGAAGTTACCTACTGCTTTAGGAATGCAGGCACTACATAAAAGGTTGGTACCTGCTTGTCCACAGAATGTTTGGAAGATAGTGTGGCCCACTATCTTCCAAAGATAGTGTGAGTTCACCCTCTCAGGAAATCTGTAACTTCTGGTTACAAGAACTCTGTGTGTTCATTCCTTTCCTCCATTTGGTGTGTGCAGAGGGACTGGAGAAAAGGGGGGATCAGAAAGTAGAGGTAGCTGTCTTTTACACTTTATATATTTACAACAGTATATGAAGATGACACTTTGGAAGAAACAGCTAAACTTCAAGTGTAGCACTGGAGTACCATGAGTGCCAAAAGAAAACTGAGAATCAAGCACTAGTGAAGTGTGTTGAAAGTGTGTGTCATGGGTTAGTCATTGTGGATGTCACAGGTCATGTACCCCTCAGCCACACTCCCCAGATACTGCAAAAATTACTGGTACCCTCCCTGCATTTTAAACTATGTTTTGTATTCTAGAAATGGCTCATGGGAGACACTGCCATGGCTCAGTGCCTTAAATAGTAGCCATAAAAAAGGACATGCAAAGATCGAATCCTTGCTGGGAGATAAAAATCATGATCCATCAAATTAGAAATATGCTGGCAAAACATCTTGTTTTCTTGGTGTGTGTGATAAGACCATAGGCAGTTGCTTAATAATAACAACATAAGCACATGAAAACTGTTGAAGATGTACCCTAATGTTTTGGTTGAGAAATATGACTCCTGCTTTCACGTGTATCCTTCTCTCATGAGAGATAAATATTTTCCACCAGAGAGATAAATTTACATGCATCTTTGCACGTACATTTGCATGACATCTTTGCTGTAGAAAGTGAGAAGATTTTCTTTGCAGTGTATTGCAACATTTATTGCAGCATCTCCTTTTCTGGCATGTTTTTCATGGATCAATGTAAAGATTTTGTGAAATGGTACATCAAATTTAAGCCATGCTGCCTGTGCTGTCCCCCTCCCTGCAAGCTAATCAACACAGGTTGGAAAAAGTCAAAGGCCCTGAAAATAAAATTGTAAATAACAGAGGCTGACCAGAACAGTTTTTGTTGTATATCCTAAGCACCAGGAGCAGGTATTGCTGTCTGAATATCTAAGTTGCCTTAGCAGACATTTTAAGGCCATTAAAGGCACTCTATCAACACTGAATATTTGTAGGTTGGTTTTGTGGTTTGGTTTTTGATTTTTTTTTAAATTAATGATCTTTATCTTCTTAGCATGTATTAGAACTAAAACTTATATAAATATATAGCTTAAAAACACAGGCTATTTTGCACTATTTCCATCTGGTGAGTCGTACTGAAGTGATTATAGCTATGCTCCTTTACCACAAGCAAGAAGTTGGAGAAGGCAGCTTGATTTTGAAAAAACAAATTTTTTTTCTATGTAAAAATATGAACATTACAAGATAGCATTTCTTTCATGCTTTTTTTAAATGACCTTTTAAGTTCAGGCGTAAATTGGCTGCTATGCTTAAAAGAAATAGTATTAAAATACACATGAAGCTGGTTGCATAAGCCAGTTCTGCCTTTATGCTACAGACATTAGTCTTGTGGTTTGCTCAGTTCTCTTAACAGATTGATAAAGATCTTTGGAGATAATTTCTTCACAGTGTGGGGATATTGATGAATGTGGTCAGCTTTATTCTTCAAGTCACAAGGGGCAAGAGTAGTGGTGCAGTGCTGATCAGTAGTTCTTAATCTCCATCCACAAACCGCAGTGCTCTCCTCACCAATGCATGGCCAAGGAATCTTGCTGCCAATAAAAGTTCCCATTAAAAGTACCCCACTTCAGACAGCACATGGAACCAGAGGAAATAAATTTATCACCATGAGGGTGACCAAACACTGGCACAGATTGCTTGGGAAGGTTGTTGAGTGTCCACCTGTGTATCCTTGGAGATAATCTAAAGTCATCTGGACAAGTTACTTGGCAGCCAGCCGTGGGTGGCTCTGCTTGAGCAGAGAAGATTGGACAAGATAACCCCAAGAGAAGCCTTCCTACCTCAGCAATTCTGTGATTCTCTAGTTCTGTAACATTTTAAAAAAAGAGGCTTTTAAATTTGTTTTTATTTCACTTCAAACTGAAATTGGAAATGTGTGGGAGTGTGTGTGGAAGTGGAGTCAGCACCATTGTTTGCTGGGTTTTAGAATGGAAGGCAGAGAATTTACTTGTTCGTGTATAGTGAGATTTAGTTTTCAGATTATGAAGAAAAGTATTTAAATTCTGATTGGCATGGCCAGCATAAAAGCCACAAAAGGGTGGATTGGTAGACCAGGAGTGATTCAGGCCTCTGAATCAGAGTACAAGCCCACAGGGCAGTTAGTTGAGTCCCTCGGAAGAGGTCACTGAGTAGAGCAGGAGCAGAGGTCCCTGCCACACCCACACTCCTGTGTTTCAATTACTAGCTGAATCCAATTAAAGCATCTCATTAAACCTAGAGAGCATGCAGACTGGAAAATGAGTCTGTTCAAAGTGGAATTTGGCTAAAATAGGGAGGGTAATGGGAAGGATCTTCTTCTAAAAATATATAAATACCTAAAATCTTTGGATAGTCAAAGGACTGCATTTTTACCTTTTCAGACATACTTCAACTTTAGCAGCAAACTGTACTCTGTGCATTATTTGGACAAAGATTTGATCCAACAGATGGATATATTTGCTACTGATGTGAGCAACAAGTAAAAATGTCTCTTCTTGTGATGAGCTCTCAATCTCTTATTGTGTATTTTGGTAGAAATCCATAATTATTATGTGTTGGGTAACTTCCAGTTATCCAGAATCCTGTACCTCCTGGTCCTGTCTATTTCTCTCATTCTCTTACATGTATTCAGCATGAAAAATGGACATTTCCAAGGATGCAACATTATTATGTGCAAGTATTAAAAATTAGGAGTAAATATCTTCCCTTCCATATAACTCCAAAGAATTCTACCTCACATTAAATACTTAAAATCAAACACACTAGACCATGGACTTCAGAAATATATATGATGGCCTACAAGTCAATCTGACTTCGGTATGCACAAAATACAGAGAGAAGACTTCATTCTGAATTCAGGGAGAGGATTGCTTTTGGGATGGCTGAAAGTTGATTCAATGCCGTGTACTAGACACAGTGAGGTGAGTTCTGCATATATTTCTTTTATTGTTTGTGTGTTCTGACTGAGAGGATTGTGGCTTGCACTGCCATTTTCCCATTGGAGCAGGAGGCAGTAAGAAATAAATGTGCATTTCATTATCTCTCACCAAACAAGCTACCAATCTGATGGTTTGCCTTTACAGAAGTGTACAGGTTTTATTTTTTTGTCTCTTTTCTTTGTGGTACTGACTTTACTATGAACAGATAACTTCAGCTGCATGAGGAATAAACTTCAGTTCTTTAATATTGCAGCAGAAGAGGAAACTGTTAGTGTTTTCCTCCACGATTAAGGAGGTGATTTCTGCATTAAAACTCTTATCTATTATGCAGTGCTAATTATATTACAAGATCCTGGATGGCTCTTGTTTTTTTTTTTCTTCCATTGACAAGTAATCTTTGTGCTAAAAACCCTATCTTAATACCATGTTTCTTCAGTGACAGCATGCTGACATAAAGTGCCAGCAATGCAAACAATTAATATGAGGGCAACTAAGCCTTAGGATATGTAAAAAAGCACTTTGAGAGTCAGTACACGAAGCCTTTCCATAGCCTGAATACAGTTACCCTGTGAAACAGTCTGTGTATGAAGGGAACACATCCTGTGAGTCTGATTTAATATCACACCATTATTTGAGTGGATGTGAGATTGGACCATACCCACCTAAATGCAGTGTATGGAGCGGAAAGATTGCACTGTTACAGTCCGTGAAGAAGGAAGGTGTGAAATGATGAACCAGGAAGAGTTGTGTCAAGAACCCAAGTATGAAAAAATATTTACTTGCAGAGGAGAGGAAGCATATTTTTTGCTCCTCTTGTAATGAGGTTTTCCATTTACCCCAAAAAAGTAAAAGGAGTTGAACTTAGAACAAGCTGATCAGCTGCAGGATGATGATTCCAAGTTAGAAAGATATGTGTGGAAGTTACCTCAGTTTCCCTGACTGCTTCAAGTGAGGAAAGGGTGATGTGAGGTGTACATATTTGTCTCTCTAGTGAGAGATATGAGCAAATGAATTGTAGGGATCTAAGACAGGACTGAGCAGAACTCGAGGTCAGTTGTTAACTGTTATGAGAATTTTACATAGTGCCAGAGCAAATAGCCTTTGCTAGGCTGGTCACCAAATCCCAACTGGTTTGTCACCTGTTCCAAGCATCTCAGAGAGACAGCTGTCCTCATATGTGCTGTTAGTCTTCTCCAACTCAGAGATTATTTTTCTAGGGGATGGCTTTGACAACCAAACAGTTGAGGTGTATATTCCATCTGTCAGACAGGCTTCTTGATGACAAAATCATATGCTTATCAGTAACCTGGGTTGGTAAGAACGGTCTGTTTCCCTTGGTCCTTCATTCAGGAAGTGTCTTGCGTTCTTGTACTTTTCTTTTACAAGATTGGGCTGGGGGCAGAAAGGAAGGAAGAAGAAATGGCTCTAGAAAGTGCTTGAGGATTCCAGGAAATTGGTAGGCTGGACTTGTTAATGCTTGTGAAATGATTTTTTTACTCAGGCTTTCAAATGAAAAAATTGAGATATTAGAAAGATGATAGTCTTTTGTGTGCTGAGGAAGATGGATTGGTATGACTTAAGATGTCATGTATATGAATGGGTGCTATAAAGGGATCATTCTAATGACATGCTGTAAAAGACAACTGTCAGGAATAAATTATTCTTCTCTTCTGATGATATTGATGATAATGCACTCAAATTCCCTATGACACATTTTCTCATCTAAAGTTAAAAGCTTTTCCTAAAATGTTTAATGGGCGCAAAGGTCTTTGTTGTGCATTTCCAACTCCATGAACAACATCAGGTAGTGGCTTACATAAGAGCAATTTTGCCTGTAATTACTGTGTTTGCATACAAGTACACAGGCTTTGATTAAGCAAAGGAAAGTACTTAAGTGCAAATGTAAGTACCTTTCAACACTGGAGCAATGAAACTGAAATATGAAGTAAGAAAGGCTGGCTTCAGGAGTAACGGGGCTGATAATAAGAGCAGTTCAGAGCAGCTGAGCAGATCAGGGCTCCAGCAGGGATGGATATAAGCTGGATGTAGCCACCCCCAGGGATACCTGTGCAAAAGCCCCATCCTGCCTGTGCAGCCTGGGACCAGCACCACACTGTACTTGTTTGAGGAGCAGCACTGGGAACAGAGGGAACGAAAGACAAAAGGCCAAACCCAGGGACCTGCCTGCAGATATTGACCACCAGTGTCTTAGGAGCCCAGAGATGAGGCTGGAGGAATCTGCCCACCACTGCACTGCTGCCATCCCCTCCTCCCTGAACTGCTCATGACTCATGTGCAAAGCTGTGGGCACCAGTTTGCTGGAAAAGTCAACAAACCTGCTTGAACATGCTTGGGGAATTACGAATAAGGGGTCTGTGGCCATGGCTGACCCACAGTGGGACAATGCTGAGGGACTGGGGCTTGTGGGCAACCACACTGGGAAAGGGAAACTGAGGAACATGGCAGGAAACCTTAACCATCAAGGGCTAGTACAAGTTGCACTGCTTCAGCCTCCCATGCAAACATGCATCACTGGAGGAATTTTAGTGCACTGAGATTAAAAAAAGGCAAAAGTAAGAGTACTTGAGAGTAAGAAGGAGAAGGACAGGAATTTAAGCAGTTTTTTGCACAGTGATTTCTGTTTGTTTTTTTTTTTCCCCTCACTGTGAACCAGTGATTATATATTTGTGTTGGTTGGCAGTAAATTAAGTCAAGTAAAATTCTCTGACTTGATGCAGTTGTAACTTTGACAGGCTGGTACAAGAAGTGATGGGCTAAATTACAGTAAAGGAAATGTACCTTGAGCATTTGGAGTTTTCTAATGGTAAAGGAGGCTGATCACAGCCTGGATTGCTGAGGGAGGCTGTGGAGCCGCTGGAGGATTTAAGAGCAGATTAAATGAACTTCTGTCAAGAACAATTTAGAAGAAGTTGATCCTGCCTTTGGGACGAAAGGCGAATTAGGTGACCCTCTTGAGGTGCTGCTGAGCCCTGTTGCATTTGATTTCTATGACATGGACATGGTCTTGTCTACCTCTGGGAGAAAAGAGGATACTGAGCTTAATTATTGGAAGGCAGTTTCAGTCAGCAGGAGATGTTTCCTGAGGAGAGATGGGTTGAGAGAGAAGGCTGAGGATGTTAAAGAGGTGAAGAGTGCAATTAAATGAGATTATATAATGCTGTATTTGTAACTAAGTGACAGAAAAGTGAATCCTTTTTCATTTAACCTACTACTGACCACATGCCTCAGAACAGTCTTCCTTAATTCAATGTATATTAAAAAATTGGATCCTCAAGTGCTCTTTAGGTCACCTTGTGGAGAGGGAAATGCTGGCTTAGATGGTGCTTACAAATTAGGGAGCCACCAAGGATGCACTCACAGGCTCCTCAGGCTGCAGCTGCTTTAGCCAAAACGATTACCAGCTCCAGCTTCAGCCTGACTGTACACACTCCATCTCAAGCACCTTGCAGCACTCCTGTCAAGGACAAGCACGATTTCATCCTTCTGCCTACCACAGTAATGCAGATAGCTATTTTGAGGTTAAGGCCATGGGGGCTTTGAACTGCAGCCTGTAATGAACACCTGGATGGAGTTCTGCTTTATTTGGAGGTGACTGAGGTACTATTATTAATTATTAAGCCATTTCTTGTGATATTTAATTATTTCTCCCCATTTCTTGATGAGCAAGCAGTGCCATTATTGCCTGTAACCAAATAACCATCCCCATTTATCATACTAATTGTGGCTTAATGAGGAAGGACCTGGGACTGGGGGAGTTGTCTACTCTGAACAACTTTGGAATCTTGCTTCCTGTGGAAATGAGCATAGGCTGTCATAATTAGGTATGCTAAGTGCTATATTTATCATGAAGCTTAAATGCAATAAAAATTCATCATTTGGTAGTAGGCTTACAAAGCACAATGAATTGTCTTAGTAAACATGGAAATATGAAAATATAGTATGAATAGATATAATATTGCTTCTTCTTGTATGGTTTTGCCACACAAGGAATAATTCCTTTTCACTCTGGTGCAGATAAAACTGGAAGAAAGTCACAGTGAAGATCCTGTTCTGAACTGCATATAGCTTTAGGAGGAAGTCTGGGTTTTGCTTACTTGCAAAGGGTGCTGCCCTTGTGGTTTCCTCCCTGACCAGCAATATTTCACTGGATGCCCTTCTGCAGAGCCTTTGGGTATGCACTATACCCTTGATAATCTGTGGGGTTTTTCCAAAGGGAGCAGAATACTGGACCTGAGATCTGACCTATGGATTAAAAGGAACAGTATGGTCTGCTACAAACCAACTGTCTATCTGCAGACAATTACCCTGCAGATAAACAGATCATAGCTTTTTCTCCTGTGTTCGTGTTTTACCACAAAATTAATTCACAAAGGTTTTAACACAATAATGCTGTACAACAGGGAAACCCCATCTGAAAATATTGGAGACAATATCTTTATTTTAATACAGTGGATAATTCTCTCAATGTTTTGTAGAGTAAGAAAGTATATATGCAACTGCAGGTTGTTTGTGAAGTCCTCCAATGAGACAATAGGAACCAATAACATCTGCAATCAGAAACAGTGAGAAGTTGTTTTTTCTCTATGCTATGTAATTTCCACAATAGTTCTTAAAATGATGTAATATTAACTATTCAGTATTAATCAGTATTGACAGGAGTAATTATTGGAAGAATAAAGTGTAAACTTCTGTAGTTTATCAGAGCTGTTTGATTGCTTGGAAGATGCAAAGGGAGCACTTTGTGAGAAAAACATCCACACTGCTCAGAACAAGCACTTATGATGATAATTGCAGGTTCAAATCTGGATTAATCAAATGGGCACTGGTCTGTGCACATCTGCAAGTTCATTTGATCCCATGTTAAGGTGTTGGGAAGAAAAAGAAGGAAACATCTCTGTGTAGCATGAAAACTGCAAGGATGATATTGGGAAATGTGAGCTGAAACTGTTTTTCTGTTATTCCTCTCTTATAATGGTACCTTCACTGAACTTCAAAAAGTTTTCTTCATCTCTTTCATTTGCAGATGCAATCACCCACAAGGTAGAATAATTAACCAGAATCTTGCCTATCCCTCTTAGTCTTGATTACAGATTTAGAGTTCTACCTTCTCTGTCACCTTCTTGCAGTGCCACTGTTGATTTTGGCATGGGACTGATCCAAAACACACTCACAAGCTCTTGAACCACCCCTGCCTTAGTTTTGGTTGCAGAGGTTACATGTGATGGAAAACAGGATATCGTTCCTAGGAACACTGCCCTCCTCAGTGCCAGCTGACCAGGAGGAGAAGGGCTTATTTTAGTGTATGCACACATATCTGCAGAGTGTCAGGTTGCTATTCCATTGTAGTTCTGTTCTGGCCTTCAGGCTGTTCTTTTTCCTTGTAATTATTGAAATACAGCATCATTGAAAGGGAGAACAACAGAAGAAAGTGTCAAGACTGATTCTTGTGAAAAGGTGACATCAGTTTCTGTACAGAACATGTTTGACCTTGCTTTGTTCAGCTCAGGATTTCACAGCTGATGAGACAAGCACAGGACTCCCCTGGGTGCTCATGCAGGTTGCTCTGCAAAATTCCTTTGGAGGCTTGAACTGGGTAAAAAGGGGTGTGTTAGTCAGCCTTTTTTTATTTCCAGCAGAGACAATAACTCTTGTTTTGGGATACAAAGACTATTTTAGGTGATCTTGAAATCAAGTGAAGCCTGCAGTTTGTTTTCAGGGAGCACTGAGAGGAACACTGATCAGATGGCAGAATTAGATTCTTAGCACTGCAGGGAGACATTTTTTGTCTTCAGCTCTCTCTCAATAGATTCATCCCCCAGTGTTCTTGTTCACAGCTTCAGCCTCATTCTTCTGTTTTGGTGGTGGGTGGCATGTAGGTGAAGCCACATGTTGACAATGGTAACGGTCCTGTTGTGTGCATGATTGACTACATGTGAAGTTTTGAAACACCAGACTGCGATTGTGAGGACATGAAGGGAACCACAGAATCATGGAATGGTTTGGGTTGTAAGGGTATTATCTATCTATTCCAACCTTGGTGCCATGGACAAGGCACCAAGGTCTTTTTCTAGACCACGTTGCTCAGAGCTCCATCCAGTCTGGCCTTGAACACCTGCAGAGATGAGGCATCCACAGCTTCTTTGAACAACCTGTGCCACTGCCTCACCACTCTCACAGTAAAGAATTTCTATCTAGTATCCAATCTAAACCTGCTGTCTTTCAGTTTGAAGTCATTTCCCCTTGTTCTGTCACTACATGCCCTTGTGAAAAGTCCCTCTCTGTATTTCTTGTAGGCTCCCTTCAGGTACTGGAAGGCTGCAATTAGGTCACACTAAAGCCTTCTCCAGGTAGACCAATCCCAACTCTCTCAGCCCTTCCTCATAGGAGAGGTGCTCAATCCCTCCAGTTATCTTGGTGGTCCTTCTCTGGACTCAAGAGGGAGTTCTCTTTCTCTGGTGTTGGAACAGCAGTCTGGGTTGTTATTTGGTAGGAACTGGCTCCTCAGCTAAGAACAATTATTTATCATGTGACAGTGAGAGTGACTCAAACCCCATGGGACACAAGGAACATGTTTGTGCTCCTTGACCTTGGAAGAAGTGGGGTCAAATACCACAATAATAAGTCACCTGTCTGAAAGGCTATACTGGCATTTAAATATTTCAGGCATGGATAGTTATTTTCTCACTACCTTGAGATCTGGCAAATGTAGTACTCTGCTTTAATCTGAATAAAGGTCTGATATAATTCTGGATATTGAAGCTGTGTGGTTCCATCCTTTTCAAGGCAGCAACCAGATGAAAGCATATGATCCCTATGCTGCATAGGCTGCTAGTTCCTACTCTGGAACACCTCAGACTTAGCCACAGCCTTCTGGCAAAACAGGTTATGTGTTTCTGTTTGTACTTCAAAAGCTATGGTTACCTGTCTGTGCATGCATTACTTTGACATGAATTTTAGAAAAGGTATTCTATTAGATCACAGAGACGTAATGCCTGTTTACTATGATTCAGTTTTAGACTTCAGATTTGGACCATTATCTCTATATAGTTTTTGTTTGGAGTATTTTGAAAACTTCTAAAAGTTATGTTAGCATTCTCAGGTGTTAGTTATTATTGTCTCTTAACCTGGAGAGATACTTATCAGTCCAGCTCCTTAAAATGGTGTGCTATAACAGCACACTGAGAGCCTAAGTTTCTATTGATTCAGTAAAGAATCAATAGAAACTGGTAATTTATTTGCTTATTTCTTACTAGACTTTTGGTTTCTTGGACCTTTTTTGGTGAATATTGTATTTTATGTGGTATCCACTCACCTCATGTCCTGCTCATACTGTAAAATACATGTCTTTCACCAGTGCTGATGGGAACTCCAGTTCTTGGCTGGGTTCCATAATCCCAGGATTAGAGAAGGCACATTTAATGCATTTACTCTCCAGTGTCATTTTTGTGCTCATAGGAGTAAGTATGTGCTTGCTGTCACCCTTGGAAAGTTTTTAGACAAGTGTTACGTTCCTCTGTGAGGGTGAAATATGGAGCTGTATAGAGCTGCTGGGAAGGACTAACAGAGCAATCAGAAGGGTTTCAGGCTGGCAGCACAGCAAAGGCTTCTGTTTCCCAGAGGATGCCCTGCCTTGCTGTGCTTCAGCCCTGGCTGGGAGGTCAGTGGCTGTGATTCAATCACAGGATTTCCCTGGGGACTGCCCAGCTGCTCTTTGTTACTGACCTCCCTCCTCCTGTGCTACTTGCTCTTGTGTCTTGTGTTTGCCCTCTTGGTTTGGGCTTCTTCATTGCATTTTTGTTGGTTTTGTGTGTTTGTTGTTTGTTCTTTTTTCAGAGCTACTCACTACTCTTCAAATATTTTTAAGAAAAGAAAGACAATGTTCACTGTTGCCGTGTGTTTTTGTTATATTTCCTGATTTTGTAGACTGCCTGCTTTGTAACCCCCTATCTTACTGTATTGTGACCTTTATTGTCCCTAATGGTTTGTTCTGACTCCCCCATGGTTAGTTTGCCCCTTGTTCTCTTTTCATTCACCCCCTTTGTCAAGCCTCCTTTGTTCCTGCCCTTCGCTCCGTAAGATCCTGTTGTGTTCTATGTATAATTGGCTATTTTAGCTAAGTTAGGGTTGTCTCTGCCCTTCAGCTTCTCTGATAGGCTTCAGTTCTGTAATAACCCCACCCCATGCTCCTCCCCAGTTGGGTTGTTATTGGTTTCTACCCCCTGACTGCTCCCCTGCCTTCTCCCCTTAAAACCCACTGCAGGACCCATGTTCAGGGACCTTGCCCGCGCACTTAAGTTTGGGTTGTATTGCATTTTGAGTTGCACCAATAAACGATTCCCACACCTGCAAGGGAGGCCCACTCCCTCTCCTTCATTCACTTCGATCCTTCTGCAGCTGCTTGAGGTTTTCCCAGGGCTCTGGGTGTGATGTCACCCCCCATCAAAAAGGCGCTCTGAGCTGACCTACGAGAAGGCATGCTGGACCACAACAGTTCACTGATTCAGATTTTGGGAGTTGGGTTCCACTGGAAACATTTGAAATACGTTGCCTTTTGTTTCTCTCCTAAGAACAGAAGTGTTGTGCTGTTGTTTCATTCCTTCACCTAGTCAGCAAATGCACAGATTCAAATGTCAGTACCCAAAGGGAAGAGCAATGCCTGGAAATGCGGTGGTGTATGTGAGCAGCATTGTTGGTGAGCAGCTGCTGCTCCTACTGAACACTGCAATCTTGCACTACAGCCAGGAGTGCTGAAAGAACTGGCTGAGGAGTTCTCCAAACCAGTTCAGTGTCTCTGGAAGTGTTACAGAAGAAATGAGGGACAAAATAAAAACTAATGTTCTGTCTGTATGTTTATAAATTAACAGGCTGTGCTAGGGGTAGCTTTGAATTGGCCAGCTTTTTATCAGTTCTCAACAAATCATAAAAGAAATGATAATAATCAATGTAAACTGTAATCCCTCCATTCTAATGAGTGTTTTCAACATGATTTTATAATAAACAGTTCATTTATTTCTTTGATATCAGTTTTAATTAAATTACAAATCTGTGAGATAAAGGCAACAGTGTCGTCACACACTCCAGTAAAAAACTGACTTTTGGCAGAGAAACACTCTGATTAGAAAAATAATTACTGCCAAGTGAAATCAATATAGCATATATTAAATGAATTAAAATGTAATAATTAAGATGTTTCAATGAGCAAGTTCAGGTGCTCTGTTTGAAATGGCTATGCTTGTCCTTAGCAAGAGTGGGAGATTAAGAAGGTAGGGTGAAAAAGCCCTCACCCTCCTCTAAAAATGCTGAGGGTTTTTTTAGATTTTTACCAGTGTTGAACAAAATAATTGCTAATGAAGTTTCAGAGAACTAGAGGTTAATGAAGTGTAAAGTAAAGGCAGAAGAGTCATTTAGAAGTCTCAGGGTTATCGTGGGAGAAGATGGGCTTTCCAGAATGGCATGTGAACCACAGCCAGAGAGGGGGCAGCCAACTGGAGCAGCTCCTCTTGCCTGGGCTGCCTGGGCAGATGTGGGGCAATGGCTCTGGGCCCCAGGAGGGGCAGTGACTGCCAGCCTGAACTGAGCTCCTGGTACAGAGGAGTGCCAGAAGTGACAAGTGAGGTCCTAGCCAATGTCAGGGGGCTGCATATTGAGTGAAAATATAGCCATGAAAATATAGCCTGGTTTTGGCATTAATGCAAGTAGTGCCAGGATACTCAGTGCAATTGTGTTGTCTGCATACTTACCTACAAGTGTGTGGGCTAGCTGAGAAGAGTTCAAAAGGCAAATACAAGGCTATTTTCTGACATTTCATCATAGTCTTTCTTGCAAGAAAGAGGAAAAAGAAATCCAGTTCACTGTGGAGGATATTTAAAAGTAGACATAGTGCCTGTGTAGCAAGAAGCTGTCTCACAGCAGAAGTCTGATGAATTTAGGAGTGAGCTGCTTTTGGCTAGGGTAGTGGCTGGGAAGGGGCTGTGTATTGGATTTGTGCTGAACATGGGGGTGATAATGCAGAGATGTTTCTGTTACTGATGAGCAGGACTTACACAGAGCCCAGACCTTTTCTGCTTTTAGTACTGCCATGCTGTCTGGCAAGGGGGCTGGGAGTGCATGGGAGGCTGGGAGGAGACAGAGCTGGCACAGGGGATCCCAGCTGACCAAAGGCATGTTCCAGGCCATGTGTCATCATCCTTGTTATAGGAGGGAGTAGAAGAAGGGGGAATGTTTGGAGTGGTGGCGTTTGTCTTCCCAAGTCACCGTTACGTGCCATGAGGCCCTGCCTTCCTGGAGATGGCTGAACACGTGCCCAACCATGGGAAGCAGTGAATGAATTCCTGGTTTTGCTTTGCTTGTGTGCATAGCTTTTGTTTTCCCTATTGAAATGTGTTTATCTCAGCCCACAAGTTTTCTCACTTTCAGCCTTCCAACAGTCTGCCCAAACCTGCTGGTGGGGAGCGAGCCAGTGTCTGCGTGGGGCTTGGCTCTTGGCTGGGGTTAAACCATGACAAGCAGATACACCAGGAATGGACAAAGGGAAGCTGAAGCTTGGGAATTGCAGACTGAAGTGCAAGCTTCTAGCAGTGAGGGCTGGAGAGAGAACTTGTTGGTTCTTTAAAACAGTCATGTATTTTCATGGTAAAGACTTTAGGACTCCAGCTTTAATTATGAAATCCTCCAACAGTCCTTGTCCTAACATTATTTGTTTTTTCCCCCCCAAGTTTCTAAGAGGAAAGCCTACAGTTCCTACTTTTCTGCCCATTGCCTTGAAATGATGCAAAAAAGTCATGCAGTCTTCTTGATTAGTGATAAATCCACATACTTTAAAAAAATTATGCAAATTATTTATTCAGGTATCTTGTACTAGCACTCTAGTGCCCAACATCTGCCCAACAAGAGAACTAATTTAAAGCTGATACAGTTATGCAATTTTTTTTCCTCTGTTGATTACAAATCTAAACTTTTCTAATTTGTTTTCAACATAGTGACTCTGCAGAAAATTGTAATAATTTTGTTTACTAAAGTGATTTAATTGCCATGGTTTTCACTGTAAGTGTAATTGACATCACCTTTTTTTATTTTCAAACGATTCAGATGCACTAAAAATTTCCCATTAGTTCTTTGCCATTCTGCTCTGTTTTTTCCACAAGGTGGTAAGGATATTCTTTTAAAAGTAAATAATGGTGAAAAGCTCACATATGTGCAAGAGCATCTCCTGTTTACTGATTAAGGGTGTATGTACGTTCAGCATGTTGGCACTTTTTTTCTGTATGAACAGGATAGCAAGCAATTCCATGAAGGACTTGTTGGCTACTGTTGCTGCTGGTGGGGATGGCACTACTGTACTTGTGTAATTTACAGCTTGGAAGAGGGGGGTCTTACATTCAAGTATGCAGTGATTCACACTCAAATGAGAACAGATTTCTCAGGAAAGAAAGTGATACTCTCTTCCATTATTTCATGGTAATTTTGCAGTATTTTTTTACCATTTTTAAAACATTTCTGGCACAAAGCTTATCTGCCAGAAATTTCCAGTCCCTGACCCTGTTGTTTATCTGTCATATTTACAGCAAGTTTCCTGTAATTAGTATTCCTAGCCTCTGCCTGCTAATACAGTGTCCAGAGTTCAACAAGCTCCAAGCTTTAGCATTTTTTATAAAACTGTGGGACTCTGCAATAGACTTGTCCCCTCTGTCTTATCGCAAACATTTATCCCAATTCTCTTCATAAAAATTCTGAGTCATCTCTAGTTCTGTGCTTATAAAAATTCTACTGGAAAAACACATACAAACCAACAACAACAACAACAAAATCCCAATCTTCCAAAGGCATTATAGAAAAGACGTTTATTCCTCACTAAAAATCGATTCTTTTACGTATAAAATACTCATTTAATAAAATTAATAATAATGGTAATTATGTACTTGAGAGAAAAAACAACTATAGAATGTAGCAGTTGTGCAATGATTGCTGTTACTGGGCTTTGCTAGTGTGTCTGTGATTTATTGGAAAGAAGCAATATACTTGTGCCATCTCTGGCTGATGCTAATTTGTTTGTGTTTTGGTTGGCTGGTTATTTTTGTTTGATTTTTTTTTCTCTTCCAAAAAATGACTCAGCTTCCCTTCAGTAACTTGGACATTTTCTAAATCAAGGAAATAACCGGGCATTTTTCTCTTGCCTTCCTTGTTTTGCAACACAAGGAAGTCTTCAGTGAGAAGTTGTATAGATCCTGCTGATTCACTCTGCCACATTCTAATAGTTAACTGCATCCTGTCTGCAAGGGTGTGGGATGATCTCAGCAGGATGCAAACAAAACTCAATTAGGTATCACCAAGACTGGATAAAGTGACTCTTTGCTTCTGTCTTAAACACCAAAAGAAGTGCAAACAATATGAAGGTTTCTTGAATGTGTTAAGGACAGGTTCACTACAACACACATTTACCGAACTCTCCAACTAAAAAAAAACTTATGAAAGGATATCCTGAGCCCATTGAAGACAAGACTACTGCATACGTTAAACCCAGTGTCTGAGCCTTTTGCTCACAGGGCTACAAGTGCAGTGCTGTACATATTCTGGTACTGATCACCAGAGAGAACATCATCTGCCAATTCAGTGGCTGGGAATATCAGTGCAGTTGGCTGCAGCTGCCATGGAATTATTCAAGACTGTCTAAATAGGAAAACAGACCAGAACATCAGATGTCTATCTTCTTTGCCATTGGAGCTGGTGGTGGAGCTTTTAAATATTTATTAATCTTAATAGACGCAAAAGTCTGCAGATGAACTAGGTATTGGCCCAGATACCAGATCACTGCAAAGCAGCCCTTGCCCAGCTCCTTTGCATCATAGTTCTGTGCTGCACAGGCAGGAATTTTTAAATCTGATGTTTGCAATTCAGCATTGAGGCTCTGCCATGCTGCCAATCTATTAAAAATGTAATGGTAAGAAAGCAAAATTTCCTGTGACTTCTTGTGAATTATGTGGCTTTAATCACTTTACATTTATGATCATGAACTCTGATGATGGAGTGCTTGACTCATTGATCAGCATGAAGGGAAAAAATATATGTCCCTCAAAATATCCTTTCCATGCACTGAGTCTAAAATTCAGTGTGTTGTTGCCCAGTGATGATTTCATATTTATTGCAGGGAAACTAAGTGAAGTTCTCTTACTCAGTTTAGCTATGGCCTTTTTTTCCCAGGTGGGTCATGAAAACAAATCTACAGCACCAGCCTTTTGAAAATATTCTCTCTTTTCCCTACCCCAGAATGTTACAGAGGATTTACTGGATAGTTTTATTTGCTTCAGAAAATACCTGCTGCACTTAAGTCATAAGACACTGAAGAAATACTGCAGTAGAGTTCTTTTTATATCACCAACAATGTAACTGCATTGTCAATTAGTCCTGAAACAGTGCTGAGGAGTTTATGGGAGGGTTGTGTATTGTACTGGAATCACTGTTTTGGGATTAATTTTTCTTTTAAATCCCAACAGGGAAAGATTTTCATACACTGAAAATGGATTAAAAAGTGTTGTGCTCTTTTGTGGTACAAAAAGAGAAGAATTAATTTCCAAAGGGGTTACTGCAGATTTTCTAGAGAATGTCCATGCAAGTGTTGCAAATATATGATGTGAAGCTACATAGCCAACAGTGGATTTTGGAATAACTTTGATCCTATAACTGCATCTCTGGGACTGGAGATTAGGGTTTACTAGATGATAGCTCCTGTTATTTGAAATAGCCCAAATTTTTGTAACAGTTCAGAATGTATTTTCTTCTCAGCATGGATCAGAAGTGAATTCCAGAAACTCAGTGGCTAGCCCATTTGGGAGTGTTTGGAGGGATCTGTGTTCCATCCCCTATTCTGAATCATGTCCCTGTGCAACTGGCTACTGTGAAATCTTTTTCTCACTTCCTTTAGGTTCACAAGAAAAGAATGTATTATTTGAGGAGAAAACACTTCATTGAACCTGATGTCTCCCTGTTAGAGGTGGGGCTTTCTAAGCAGTTGCTGTTTTTTCATAGAAAAAAATCCCGAAATTTAAGACTCTGCAAGTCGTTTTCAAGTCTCATTATTTGCTCTGTCCCTTGAAACCCTGTCTCCTCAATTCATATGAATATGTACAGAATGGCAACCTCATTCAGAAGCAAAATTCTGTAATAAAGGCATGTGTGGGAGGAAGCAGATCATTTTCTGTGATCTTTTTGTCTCTCTTTATTTTGTTTTCACCCTTTCTTTTGCTATAGCAACAGTGCTGTCAATGCCATAACATGTTGAAGAAATGATCTGGACATTAACTTAAGTTTAATTTGTCCTTATTTGCTGTAGAAAAAGGATTGTCGCCTGTGAATCCTTTTGTAACATATTCCCTGTATATCTCCTTATATATATACTCCCTCCTCCTCCTCAATATATCCTTTTCTATATTAATCTTACCCATAGGTGGCATATTTATCATAACATTTTCACCTATGTGCAACCAGGTCTCGTTTTCTGTTTTCAGATGCCTCTCAGTAATTTTTCAGGTGTAAAATGTCCCTTCAGATTGGAATACATCACACCTGGCCTAGGAAAAGGGATGTTGCATGTTTCATAAAAATCTCCCAGCTGTTCTTTTCTGGCATAGTCCACCTAGTCACAAGCGGTAGACTCTGCTGTTTCAATCTATCATTTCTTTTGTTTCTTTACTAAACAGCCTGTCTTTCCCAGATAAATTGCAACATATCTAAATTTCCATCATGGATAATAGCCCTGATGTGGTCTATGTCACTGAAATCTGGCAGAGTGAAATATTGCCCTCCCCCCAGTTTTGGCTCTATCATCAAGTTTGCATTATATCAGCTCATCTAGGAGCTACTGCAGTAATCCTTCATTCTTATTCCAGCTGTCCACTAGTGGCCTCTTATGTTTCATCAAGTGAAACATTGAAATAACAAGGTGTGCATATTTATAGCCTCATTGTTGATTAAGTGTAGTAGCTAGCTTGTGAAGTAGATGTTGGGAAATAGGATCTTAAATCAGAGTTCACTTTCCCTCTTCAGCTTGGATGACAAAGGAAATGAGATATTCCTAGAAGTGTTGTCCACAACAAGATGTAATAAGGAACATAAGGTACAGCTATTTGGCTATATTAATTAACTCTTTTCTAGAGTTACACATCTGTCAACTGGTAACTGCAGCAGCTTCTCAACTTCATTACTTTAAGAAGGTATCTTTAAGTAGCATTTTTTTTTTGTTCGTTTGTTTCATTTTTGTGCAGATCTTTTACTTGTAGTGATACATAGCAAAATGACTTCTTACCAGTCTATGAAATTGCAATTTTCCATTCCCCCAAACATGCAAAGAAGAAATACTAACAGAAAACCTCTCAGAGCCTCTGTTGTTAGTAAAGATAGAATGTACTGTAAAAGGAGATTTTACAATGTAACAGTCATCAGACTGCATAAGACATCAGCTTCCTTCATTTGGAACCATATATACGTAGTTCACAAATTGTCCTTTGGCCTCTTTTTCTGTATTCTTTAGCCAAAAGAGCAGGTAAGATGAATGGATGTTGCAGATGCAATGAATCCTTTGACAGGCACTTCAGCTTACAGCTACAGAGTGGCATCGAAGCTCCTCATGACCCTGAGCCTGGCCTGAGCTGTGCCCTTCTGGTGTTGGGGTGTGTGGTAACTGTAGGGAGGCTTGTCTAGTGACTGCCTCCCAGTGTGAGGATTTGGGGTGAATTGCCTGACACATTCCCTTTTCTCTGGGAAGCTGGAGGGATGATGGCCCCAGGCTGCTAAAGTCAACATCTTTGGTGGGTGGTTCCACACCCTCCTCCAAGGTTCTCTCTTGGTTTAGGGTCTCACCTACCTCAGATGACAGTTTTCTATCTCTATGTCTCCTAAAGGGATTTTGAGGAATGGTGTCTAATGTGGCTTTACTTGTTTGCATTTTCTTTGTTTGTGACTAGAAATAAGAAATGATCTCCTCATTATAAGAAAACATGAAACCCTGATTTTATCAGTTTGGCACATATTGTTAATTTGATTATTGTGTGATTGCTGTGTGACAGCGAAGTAGGAGTAATACGGCCACACTTTGCTGTTTCAGGGTGTGTTTTTTTAGGGTCTCCCACAAACAGATCACCAGTCCCTTTCTCCAGCCCTCCTTCCTGCTCAAAAGCTGCCCTGCCCCAAAACATAGCACGGCCATGCACTGCAGGTCTAAGAGTGCTTGCTTCAGTTCACAGAGCTCTAGTAATAACCAGGCATCCTCTTGAGTTCTCAAGGCTTGAAACTTTTGTTTACTCTCCAGGAAACTTTATTTAATGTTCTTGTTAAATAAGAACTAAATCTTGGAGGTACTTTTTAAAGGTGACCGGTACTTGAAACAACACTCTCAAAAAGTGACCCCTTTTTGCGAGTGTTATTTCAAGTGTGGTTTACCTTGGCCTGCCTAAACTTTTACTACAATTGAAACACTTCTACTCTTTTACTGCTTTAGCAACTTGATGTTCTGTTATAAATAAAGAGGATGTAACACCTCCTGATGTGGCATGAATGGTTTTCAAGGCCAGGATTTTCGGTTGTTGAGAAGTCTTGTTCTGATCAACATATTCTCCTTATTTCACATTGAAGCTCATTAACCTGAAGATTCGAAAGACTGGGATTAAGTGTGTATTTCTGAGACCTGGCTAAGAAATATAAAAAATGCAAATGAAGTTTCTGCTATAAAACATCACTTAAATGACTTTAAATCCTCATTTGATTATTGCTGTGCTACAGGTACATACATTTCTCTTTAAGTCAACCCAAATCTATTAGAAGTTTTGCTTTCTGAAATCAGTTGCTTATATATAATATCTTATTTTTAATGGAAGTAAAATTGTATTGATTATCCCCATAATGAATCAGAGAAACTGGGAAAAGTGCTGCCATAGTTGTTCTCATGTTCAGTAAGGTTGTGTAAATATTTCATAGGAAAAGAGTAGCCTAGAAGGTTGTAGGATAAACATCCTTCTGAGTCATAAACTCTTAAATGTATGGCATGAGGAGAATAAAAGAAGCTTAGTGCAGTCTGAAGGGAGCAAAGAAGGTGAGAGATTTACATCAGCACTGGACACTGAATTACAAGTAAATGCAAAGGGACTAAAGTGAATGCTCACATCAGCAAAAAGTGACAAAATATTAAGTGAGGTTCAATTTGTTTTGGAGTCATGTGTTATTGAAGAACTGAACACAGAATCTTCTTGCTCACAAGTATGACCTGAAAGATGTTTTTTCTTGTCCTCTCTTCCCAAATAGTAATATGCTAATACTGAACTCCTTGTAGGGCTTTTAAAAAAATGTGCTATCTCTCAGTAGTAGCAATTGCTGTCCCTCTTTGTTTTCAGTATATACTCTGAGATTGAGTCATGTCAATTTATGTGGACTTTGACTTCTCTTATCTTCAGCAGAATAGTCCTGTTCAACTAAGATCAGACAAAAACTGTTTCAGGAAGAGCAGAAAAAGCATAGTGGAGAAAGAAGAAACATCTTTGTGTTAGAAGGATTTTTAAATGGGATCTGAGGAAGCTGCTGGCATAGGGATGGAGGTTGTGGTCTCAGTAGGGAGGACAAAATGATTGTGCAGTGGTGAGGTTCTTGGTGTTTATTGTCTCATTTGAATCAGTCATAAGCTCATTCACTGTGTATAGGGCAAAATCAGAAAGGAAGTAAAGGCCTATCAAGAGCCCCAAATGTGACACTCAATTGATAAAATTGTATCTTGTTTTGGAATGACTCCTCTAATTGTTTTCTGTCTCATCATGGTAAAAAAAATCTCTTGCTTTTTCTTCATTTTACCAAGAGTCAGTATATATATAGACTTTCTATTAAAATTCACTAACTGTGCTATTGCATTCCTTTTATCTTCTCAGCCAGGTTAATAAGATTCTGTGTATACTGCAGAACAATAACATTCTTGTCTGGTCAAAAACACATTTTACATCTTCTGGGAGGAAGTAATCCATACGTAAATATGCTCATTGCACTGTTCTGTCATTGGGAATTTGCTTGTGTGCTGAAGAAGAAAGGTTCCTAGTTGATTGTTTAGAATTAATTAAAGCTTCCAGAATTGTTTTTTGTGCTACACCAGTGTAAGAATACTGATATACTGTAACTGCAATGCTCCCAATTCAGATTCAGTGGCAAAACAATACTGTAAATAAGTATACTAGAACAAGGATAATTTATGCTTGTAAAAGAATTGTCATATATAACTATATTCCAGGTATTTCTACTGCAACAGTGTTGGTCAGGTGACACATCTTTTCACAGCCTGGCTCACAAAGAAATGGCAGTTGTAAGTCACAAAAGGCATAGTACCTATCACAGTTCATTACAAAAATGCCTAATAAAGAACTTTCATTAATCTCGTTATCCAAATGTGGGATAGTGACACTTGCAAAGTCTTCTGTGCAAAGAGACGCAGTGAAGAGGAACCAAAGAAGTGATAAGAGCTTCCAGCTTAACCTCTGTTTCAGCTTGGAATTGTCATGCTAGGAGAAGCCTTTATGACCTTTGCAGCCAGTAAGACAGAAAATGTCAACTTCTAACTCCTTCATGCAGAACTTGAGGAACAGCTTGATGGATCTCATAAACATCTGCTGGACATGTGAACTGTGATTAACAGTTCCAGCCATGGGCATCAGGAATCCTGTTCCCATGCACAGGATATTTGTCCTGCTGACCTTGTGTAGCCCACTACAAACAAAGAGGCCATGTCCAAGAGAAGGACTGGTGTCCCCTCCTAACTCCATATTTGCATGCATTGGTCCAGCTTTGGAGTGGTGGTAACTTGACTCATGTGATCAGAATGACTTGTTCACTGTGCATATTTAGATAAACAAAACTTGAGCTAGAGTAGGAATTACTGCAGCTAAGGGGAGAAACATCTTACATGGAGGCTGGACATTGCTTGGATGCTGAGTCTGAAGAAATGACCTTGACTTGGGCTTCTAACACAGATTTTGGGATCACCTTAGATAATGAAACTATGCCCTTATTCTCATCTGCTAATGGGAATAAACCTTACCTTGTCCTCCTGCTGTTTTTTCTAATCAGATGATAAGCTCTGGGGACAAGACTGTTACTTAAAATAATAATTGTGTTCAAAACCCAGTTTGTAGGTTGAGCCACTAAGCCTTGGGGGCCACAGTCACAAAGGAATTTATATGACTTTGCTCATCTATTTCTATGAGAACTACATTTGTGGGCCTTTTTGTAGACAACACAGATCACAGTAAATATCAGAAAAAATCTTGCTAGACTATTTAAAAGATTATGTTGGAAAGGAAAAAAAAGGCAGCAGAAAGAAAGATGGCAAAAAACTCCCCTGAAAGAACAAAGCTAAAAATAAATAAAAAACAAATAAAAAATACAATATGTAAAGTTTAAAGTTTTATATGTTAAAAATCAGATTAGGTAGTAACTTGCAAAGCAGGCAATGCTTAAACTGCACTGAAGGTTAAGAAGCTAGTAGAACTGTTTCATTTATTTCTTTCCTTCTTTGTTTTGTGATGCAGAATACTACATCTATGTTATTCTAGGATGAGAAGATCCAGACCATGGAATATAAGAGTACCATTAGTATGAGGATGGTATTTGCTGCTGCTTTTCTAGTTTTGGAAACCTAAGGGTGAAACCTAAGTCCAGATCTTAATCACAAGCAGTGATTAAGATCTTGCTAACAAGTGGATTGATTGTATAGAAAATCTCAACCTTCGAGTATGACAGTGAAGATGCAGAAAATATTAGAGAATGGAGTCTTTTTCTTTTAAAGGTCTCTGTCATTGGTGTGACTGAAGCAGCAAATCCACTCTGATTAAGCAAAATTCTTCATAGCCAGAAATGATTGGACTGAACTTCCCCCTCTGGACGGGGAAGCAGGGGAAAGCAAATATAATGGCAAGACATTGCCAAACTGCTGCTCTTGTGTCCTGCTGAGCTGGAGGAATGACTCAAATATGTGACAGTTCTATCTCTTCCACTCCAGCTGTCACTTGCCTCTAAATGAGTATTGTTGAGGAGGAAACAGAGGGACAGAGTCCCAGGGCATGGGCCTTATCTCCCCACAGGTAAAACTCAGTCCATGACCAGAGGGGAAGGAAGGGATCTGTTCTGTCCCTGTGGGTATAGACTCCAATGAGTTTAGGCTAACATGTGAGGCTTTCTGAATGTGAGGACAACCATGCTGTTGTCTGTGGGGTTTGGTCCTTAGAGCTCTGGGGAGGACAGGGCACTGTGAAGTCAGCTGCTGCAGGACTTTGTGTGATATAAGGACAGAGAATTTAAACCAGGAACCTCAGGAAAGACATACAGTTGTTTTGCTGTCAGCCAAGATTCTGAAAATCGATTTCTGCCTCTGTTTGATTCTCTCTAGCTGGATATTAGTTGCTTTTACTTACTGCCACTGACCTCACCTCTTTGTTAATGGGTAGGAATTTAAAAGGGTGTCCTGATGTGAGAAGACATAAATTTAACACTCTTGTGGGGACCTAGAAATAAAAATCTTCCTGTCTTCCATGAGAATTTTTGTTTCTATTTGAATCGTAAAAGCCCCTTCTCCTCCTATCTCTGCAAGGTTAGATCTGAATTTTTATTCTAATAAAGCTGCCAAACCAAGTGTTCAGAACCTGTGTAAAACCACACAAAGAAACTGTTATGCAATAGTACTATTGGTAACAAAAGCCATTCTCTCATTTCATTTAACACTGTGGATCAGCAGAGAGGGAATTAAAGGTATTCTGATTGCTATTTGATTTTATATCTCCCAAGAAAATTAATTAAATTAGTGTTTTGTTTAATAATACTTAATGAAAAAAACCCCAAAACCCAAGGGATATTTTGGATTGTTTAACCATCCAGGTCTGGAAATCCTAGTAAATCACCTCTGAAGTCAAAAAAAGGTGTTGCAGAAGCAGACTTTATACTGAGTGCAAGAAAGGCAGTTCTTCATTTTCTTGGGTGATAATTCAGCATTGAAAGATTGCTTTATGTAAAAATGCAAGTAGTAGATTTGCCACTGTAATTTTTCAGTATCTCCATCCCTTTCTATGATGATGGTAGTTACTTATTTAGGTCTCTTTCTGAGCTGTCTGGTAATTGTTGCTGTATTGTACTGCTGTAGTTCAGCGAAGCTGTGACTGGATGCACAGGGTCCCTTGCTTAGATATGTTCATGCAACACATCACGGCTGTAGAAGTCGGACACTGCTGAACAATCTTTATTTCAAAATGCATAGCAGAAAATGTCACATTTGCAGATAAAGGGTGAACATTCCTATCTGTGCAGGTAGAACTGATATTCTCCCTCCACATAAATATCACGATTCCTTGGGAAACCATCTTTTATTGATAGATCCAAAAATAGCCTCCTTAAACCTTTCAGTCAGACTTAAATCTTTTAGTCAGAATGGTATGATGTCAGACCTACAAAAGTTACGTTGCCTAAATTATAAGCTTGATTTACTTTTTGGATGCGTGAATTCAAATGTGTTCTTTGCAACCCTAGCAATTTTGGTGTAATCAGAAGAGATTACATGCAATTTCATTGTCACTGAGAAGAACATCCACAAGGCTGTGAAGCTCAAGCAAGGCAACATTCTGTTCTGTAGGAATAATAGCCCACTGTCTGAAATAGATGTAAGATTTCTGTGATATATGGGGCTGTCCAATGGCACCTCAGGTAACATCAGTTTTATGCATGTAACCAAGGTTCCAAATCTTCCTTGCTCTGTTTCTTTCAGTTCAGTGATTTTTCCTCCATTAACTAATCCCTTTCTGGTTCTTTTTGACTTTACTGAGAATCCAGTCAAGGAATTGGTTCAGATCATGTCTTTCTGGGAGTTTCTATAAAAAACCAAACTACAGTAGTGATGAAATATGATTAAATATTAACATATTTTATTTTAATGATACACTTTTATAAACTTGTTTTGCAGTTAATGCATTTTGCAGTAATTCCTAGATTTTTTTTCTATCTCAGTGTAACAGAGCCCAAAGTGCCGAAGGAGGATGAGAGTAGATTTTTCACACAAAATATTGTTGCAACCTATAAAATGTAGATTTGGTTCTTCTGATTCACTTAAGCATTCTGCATTATTTTCTTGCACATGAATCTTTTTAAAGTGATTGTTCACCTTTTTATGTGTGTCTAATGATATGTGCAAAAAGGGCTAAAAGCAATGCTGCTAATAGGTATTCCAAGAGGATGGTGCTGGAGTTTTTTCCACTTGAGTGGAAGCATTTCTTTGGTGATGGAAGGATGGAGGGATCAGATTTTGTTGTGATTCTCTCTCAATGCAAATGAGCTACTAGTTAAAGAATGCAAGATATAATAACTTCACCTTACCCACAACTCAGACTTCCCAGTGTCCAGAAATCCTCCCAGATGGATGTGGTAGGGCAGGTGTTCCTGTTAATGCCTACAGAGCAAATGCTATTGGATTTCTTTAGAAAGTATATATACTTAGAAGTATATACTTGTATGAAATACTGCAGTGATTATAAATGTGTGGGAAAACTGACATTGTTGTCTGTGGAAATACAAATTGATCAATTTTCTAAGAGTTTCATACTGTCATTTATGTGTGTATTTTGCAAGACTTTTTGGAGCAAGTTCCCAAATGGATACCACATAGACCAAAATTCACTTGAAAAAATCCTCTTGATTGTTCTTAGTGAGGAGATCATTGTTTGCAGTAATTATAAGTTCCTTAGTTTTCTTTAAATGTTTGAAAGATACTATCAACTGAACTATCATACTTTTATCTTTATTAAATTTTGTAACGATATGCAAAAAATTGAGTCATTCAAACAATTTCCAATGAGACTGTAGTTTATGATAAAATCTATAATAATGTAATTTGAGTTTCACCCATCTTCTAAAAGCTGTGAGCAAATTCTTTCCCATATTGAAAAACCTGCTGTCAAGATTGAGGAGGCTGCAGCAAAGAATTGTATAAGTGCTTAGGACTGTGAGGATATGAGTTATGAAGACAGATTAGACAGACCTAGCTACAGGCTGTAGTATATTAGACAGCATAGATAAATTGAGGCTAAGAGGGCATCTCACAGTGGGATGAAATATACTGAAGGAATGCTATAGATTGATACCTCTGCATGGTTTAAGACTAGTTGCTTCAAAAATGTGAGGTCACATACCATAAAGTTGACAAGTAGACTTGGAAACTCGTAGACAAGGCATTGAAGTGAAGCATTTGAGTTCACATCAGGGAATACTGGAACAAACTGTATGCATTAGCAATAAATAGAAATTATTTCAAGAGGAAATTGGATTAAGCAACTTTAACAAGAGAAATAATGTGGTTTAGGGTGAAGAACAATGCAAGTACTCGGATAAAATAACCAAGTTATAAACAGAACCTCTCCTGAAGAAAATACATTTTTCCCCTGCTAATTAAGAGATCTACCTTCCACCTTGCCTTGCTGACCTTGCTCAGTTTCTGCTCATGTTTCAATGAATCTGGATGTCCTTCTGCTGTTAAAGCTTAGAGCTCCCCCAAGGTATGTAAAGTAACTCAAAAGGATTGTGGGTTGCAAAGGTTTTTGAAGTACTTTTATTTTTAATTTGCTACTATGTAGTAGTGGCACGTACTCATATCTTAGACCCAAATGAAACTGTACCCTTTTGTCTCTTTACTGAGGTTAGCTCACATGCCTGGAAGTAGAAGGCTTCATGTTCCCCATTTGATGCTTTATAGAATTTCAAATTATAGTTATTTGTAGAAAAGCCTGCCTCTTCTGTAGCATAGTAGTGACTTTGTTTTCTGGATCTCACTAACTTTGTAAAATAAGCATCGAATTTTAACTTGTGCTGTACTGACCTCTGTGTGGTTTAAAAAAGTTGATCTTACCAGTTTTATTCATGGTGTGGAAATAAAAACTAGCTGCTTCTTGATAATAATGTGGAATTTGCTTTCCTTGTGTCCAGCTGTAGGACTGGCTTATGCTGCTTGTTGAGACCAAAGCCTGCATTAGCAGGATAAGACAAACTTTTGATGTGGTGTGACAGGATGGGAGCTGGGAGGTGACAGCTGTCGCTGTTTGCCACGCTCGAAATCACCACGCAGAGACTTGGGAGTTGTGAGAGAAAAGCAGGGCAGAGCCAGTCTGACCTTTGTTTATTACATGCTCTTAAATATTATTTTAAAGGTGACCATGGATTGGAGAGTGGAATCCCCACTCTCAACCACATTGGTCAAAAAGACTGTCACACAACCTCTCCTGTCCTTGGGGAAGAATGTGAAAACAATGGTAATATAAAACATGATCTCCTTGTTTACATGACAGAGCATGCAAAGGTAAACTTCTACTTTAATATGAATGCTCAGAAACTAGGAAATCTCATGGTGACATCAGCAAGAGGTGTTCTTTGGTTCCTCCACCCAGAGTGTGGTGGGTTACAAAGCCTTGGCCAGCACCTGGATGCACACCCAGCCACTCCCTCCCTCCCTTTCTCAACAGGACAGGGGTAGGAAATTAGATGAAAAAGCATCTGAGTGGATATAAAGACAAGAGGATTTCTCCAGTTATCATCACAGCCAAAACTGACTCAACTGCAGGGAAATTAATTTGATTTATTAACAATTAAAGCAGATTTGGGTAATAAGAAAAAAATACAATATTAAAACACTTGCCCCCTCCCCACCTTTTCCAGGTTCAAATTCAGTCAGTCCTTCATTCCTGCCTGGAAGTTGCTGTGCCTGGCATGGGAAAGGCCTGGATGCTCCTCAGAGATGTTGCCCCTGAAATTACCTGGGCACCTGCATCCCATACCCTGAGATATATTAATCCTTTTTTTTTAAAGGAAGCTTAAAAAGCATTTTCAACAATTTAGATTTTTTTTCTGAAGACTATTTGAGGAGACATTCCTTTATTTTCTTTAGAATCAACAATAGTTGAAATCTTGAAATAAATTAGCCCAAAAGAAAATCCTTTTCTCAGTCAAAACATTCTTTTAAAGTGAAATGATGCTCAAAGACTTTAGTTTTTGAATACACATTAAGGAAAAGATTGCTATCACTTATTTCATTGGAGAGGTGACCCTAGTTGATCTGGCCTTTTTTTTTTTTTTTTTTAATAAATTAGTTGCTTAAGCACTGCCAGATATCTAATTAAGTTCACAATTATTATGAATATTCTATCCTCTGATGGCTTATATTAGTAAATAGTTCTCACAAGGTCATTGTTTCCACCTGGCATATAAAAACCTTTCCCTGTTTTTTTAATGAATGGTAGAAACAATTTGGCATTTTACATTGCCTTCTTGCACTTAGATTTTAAAAATTCTATTTAAGAAACTTCGGTAAAACCGTAGTGGTCGCACTGCCCACACGTTCATGGGAACAATATGATCACACTGGAGAATAATCCTGCTGACAATTCACCTATGAAAAATTTTATAGCTGGCCCAAAATCATGCCTAGAAGGGAATCTATAGGTTTCCCTCCTTCAAGAATACGAACCTGCTTTTTTTTTCCCCAGAAAGAAACATTTCATTTCTTTTCTTTCAGCTAAGCCTGGAGTACAAAGCACAGCAGCTGCCATCCAAAGATAGTAGACTTCCAGATGTGTGTTTTGCAAATGTGGAAAATGAAGTTCAGCCAGAGATGTTTCTTTCCATCACCTCAGAACTTGTTACTCTAGTAACAGGAACAGCCTCCAAATTTCTCTTCTCTATTTTTTTCTGTCTTTCCTTATTTTTTTCTCTTTTTTAAACTATGGTATGTAAATAATGAAGCAAATATACATATAAAGGCTTCCTCCTCATGTCCATTACAGGCATTCTCTTGATGTAAGATCCTCTAATATAAAAACAGTTTCTTTGTTTATCTCTTGACAGAATATTAACATTAACACTTACGTTATCATTTGCATTTTCAACAACTTCATCTCAATGGACGACCAGATCTTCAGAGTAGCCTTCATCTTCCCACCAATCTTATTGAAGCAATCTCTGTTTGAAAAAAATTTTTTTTTCTGTTTTCTTTAAGTGTATTCTCATCTTACTTGTATATAGGATGCATAAATATTTTGTATAAAGAAATACTTGTATAAAGAAAAATACGTGAAGAACGTAGAGCAAGAAACAAAACCTTAGAGCATTTGGGCAAATATGGAAAATATAGAGCGGATTGGAGAGGTACTAGAAGTTTGTTTAGGAAAAATACTGCCAAGACAGCTTTCCAAATCTGTTTTGTGTCACTGTGACAAATTATAGTCTTTTTGCTATAATGCAATATGGAAATTTGCAACTGTGTCAACATAGTATCTGGAAACATTTACATATCCCTTTATCCACACATGTCCACTATCAGTTCTTCAGATTGGATGATATTTAGAGTTTTAGGTGACTCAAACACACAAGTTATACAAGAAGTAAAATTCTAGAATTGTTATTTGTCAAACATATACATTTAGTATAAAAGTCAGAAGTCAAAATTTTCCAGGTTAATTGCCTAACCACATGCTCTTCTTTTCAAAACTGTCTAATTTCAGCCAGTTTTCAATTGTTTGCCCTAAGACTGGAACGCTGGGATTTCATTTTGGTGCTGCCTTTACACTGTGGTGCTTCTCAAATGAATATACTTTGTGTGAGGGGGGAGAAGAAGAGGTCTGGTAACCCCCTGGGTGGCATTGCCTCCTGAGAGTGGAGACAGAAATCACTGAGGGCTGGATGCTTCTGTGGCACCAAAAGGGAGGCCCCAGCCTCATCAGGGATACAGGGATACAGGGATACTCATCAGGGATTGTGTCCCCTGCTTGGGCAACACTGATGTGAGAGAGGATCTGGGTGAGTGTGTTAATTCAGAAAAACCCTCCTGCTCCCTATATGGGATGAGAAGGCTCCTTCCATTCTGTAAACCATCAGCTTTCCCCATACCTGGCATTTATTTACACTCAAGCAAATCCTCCCACCTCTGGGCTCTTTGCAAGGCTTCCATGAGAGTCTCTGCAGGCCTCCCACATAGGAGTGACAGTGAGTGAGTCTTGTCTCTGGCTTGACTTGCATTTTGGGGTGCTTGGTGCCCAACAGGAGAGCTTGTGAGGAGAGAGCCCAAGCTAAGGGGACAGTCTTTAGTGGAGTACAGTCTGTGGAATTACGTCAAGCCTCTACGTGAAAATCAGTGATTTTTTCCCAAAGTGAGAAGCTTAGGCAGAATACATCTGAGCAATGCCAAAAACTGTGACTGGTAAGGCTGCTTAGCAGCTCACAGTATAGATCCTCTGTACAGCAGGTTCCATGCTGCATGTGTTGTTTCATCTTCTATGAATTATGTGGTTACATGCCTATTAAAGCTCTTTTTCTGTAATTCACACTTCATTTTTTTTCTAGTTAGGAGGCCAAGTCTCCTTTGAGACAGAATAATGTTATTATGGAAAAAAGACTCCATTTGTTTTGGATATGAGAATGATTTTGATTGTTCCCTGGTAAAATGCTGTAGTTAAAAAACCCCACAAACAACAACAAATGAAACAGCAAAGCACCTACATGATAATGTCCTTTCCCAAGCCTAAACAGCCTCTGGCTGGAAGGCAGAATTTAGGTTCTTGAGTTATAAATTGCTGTAGCTAAGACAATAATACATCATTTTCTGCTATCACATAGAAGAGACAAATCAGATAATGCAGATAAAATCTCCTTTCTGCAGCTTAAAGTGAGTGAAAAGCAGAGATGAATTGCCATCCCAAAATCAGTGGCAATAGAAACAATAGAGGAACCTCCTACTAAGATGAATATAATTGTATCTTGATTTCTAAGGCTCCTAGATTTGAAATTCCCAGAAAAATTTAACAGGTTTCACCTAAAGCTATTTTTAGTGTATACAGGTATATTTTGGTTATGGTAGGAACTGTTCATATGTCAAAGGAATTTTTAATGGCAAGATATTGAAGGAGAACATAAAATTGTATATATTATCGCACTTGATGATGAGTAGCTGTAAGCCCAAACTAACATAAATTAAATGTGTATCACATTTTTCTGCACCCTGGGGAAGTGCAGAACAAAGTCATGCAGTGATTACACTTCCACCAGCATGCCATTAACAACTCCAGATGGCAGCACTTTAGCTGCAAACATCTCCAGGTGTAATGGAAAGGCTAAAAATAACTAAACAGCAAGGCATGACCTAGTGACAGCCTAATTTGCAAAAGGAATGAAGAGACAACAGGACTGTTTAACTGAAGACATCTGAAAGAAATGGCATAAACCATGAACAGATTCATGTAAATGTAAAATTTTGTTAAGGAAAGACATATGCACGAGCTGTCTTTTCTTTCTGCATAACTCATCATGAAGATGAAAAGTGTATGTTCATTCAAGTGCAAGCTTTTATGTATAACCTGGTAGAAAAACACTAAATTCCACTCAAAAAAAGATGAACCTTTTGCATTTAAGGCTTACTGTCATCCTGGTAGGAAGGCAGAGGAATCTGTATTTGCCTTTCAGCAGATTTTTTTCTCTCTGGTTGGTTGCTTGGTTAGTTTATTTGTTTTTAGACAAAATACTGGGATTTGAATATATGCCTTAGGAAGCAATGATATTTTCATTTTTTGCTTATTGCCCACAAAGTGCCCTGGGACATCTTAAATAATTACCATCCATTTAAGACTGAATTTTATAGATAATTTTATTTGCTCTGTCACTTATGTGCTAACAATCCTAGTATGTATGGGCAAGAAGTGGAGGGACTGCTGCTGACTTTAAATAGAAGTAGTGGTTTCTGTAAAATACATTTTACATAATCTTCAAAAAGGTTACTGAGACTAGAACAGAGGTGAAGGTGCTACCAGGACAGAAGTGAATGGCAGATGCAAAGCTCATTTTGTGAGAAACTGTTATTACTTGTATAAATTCAGGTAAGTCTATCAGAAGTAACTGCTTCCCAGTCATCCTTTGCCAGTAGATGTGGTTCTATGGTCAAGAGCTCCTTCTGAGGTAAAAACAGTATCTTGAAGACAACCCCTTTTGCTTTAATAGTCTGTAAGTCTGCAATCTAAAATCAAATTTTAGCACTAACATAACCTTACAGACTTAGCTGGACAGATTTCTTTTTGCTGCAGCTGATGAAACTTGGGTGTTTTTAAATTGATTTTATTCGTGTATTTCAGTTCAGAACTGATCACGATCTGCAGGGATTGTACACAATATAATAGAAACAGTCTTGAACATCTCTGGAAACAAAGACAGAGAAAAGTTTCTCTGATTGCTGGAACACTGAGGGGGATCAGAAGAGTCTGGTTCCACAGTCTGAAAGAACAGCCAGTTCTGGAACTGTGCCTTGTCCATTGCCCCTAATGTGCTGTAGCTGTGCTGAGGTCCTGTCTCATGTGAATTTTGCATTCATCATTTTGCTTCCTGCTATTACCATCATCTCTCCCTCTAGCACACGTCCCAAAAGGAGTGTCTTCCTTCTTCCCTCTCTCAGGATCAGGGCTAAAAGTCATCTTTTCCCTCCCCAAACTGAAGGGATTGGTTCCTGCAGTGCCTTGCCCAACCATCTTTTAACCCCCTCCTCCACACTAGATGAAAGCAAGGACAGCATGCTGACTCTAGAATTACCAATGTGTCTCATGGTCAATGCGCCTATGTAGGTGGTGAGAAGGAGGAGAAACTGATGTCTGTCAATAACCTGAGGTGTGTAAGACTAACTTTTTGAGACAATGGGGAACAGTCATTATATAACATCCAAAAGATCATGCTAGCAGCTCTTCCTTGTATGTCACTTGATTGTGGCTTTCAAAGTAGTCAGGCAAAAGATTTATCGTTCAGGATACAAGTCTAAAAATTTTAAAAAAGATTATTGTATCATGATACAATTCTAAAAATTAAAAAATGGCTCACTAAAAATGTGATATTCAGTTCGGAATACTGGCAAGGCAGAAAAGCGACTTCTGCTGATAACAACTGTCTTTCACAAAAAATCCAGACTTGCAAGACCTGAACATCCCCTGCCTGAGGAAAAAGCATGCCATGAATTCCCATTCATTTCTGTCTGAGCTAAAAAGTCAGGAAAACCTTGCTGAATTAAGTAGAATTTCAGGCTTGTGAAGTTTATGGTTCAGACTCAAGAGATAAATCAGGCAAACATCAACACTTTGTCTGCTTATCCAAATTAACCCTCATAACTTCTGAAATTTGTTCATGGCTCATTTTCCCAATGCAGGAAGGGAAGTTAATGAGACACTTGGTTATATTAATCTCACTTCCAGTTTGACATATGTGGATAGCTAATACAGTTTTAAAGATGCAATAGTTTAACCACACTGTTGTGATAGGCAAATATTTATACATAATCATCTTGTTATATTAAGGAGTTTATTATTCAAATATGTTCTGCCTTTTGGGATGTAATAATTTTTCAACTATCCAAAAGCAAAATCAAATGTGATAATTTTTAAAAGATCATTCTGTGAATGAATGTTCTGGTACCAGAAAAAAATATTGTTTGAGATTTATTTGTTGTAAAAGACTTGTGTATTTACTGGATACTAAATGCCTTCATCTCTGCAGAGGCATTTCTGTTTGGAGTTCCATCCATGCCTGCCTTCCCTCTCATAGCCACAAGCCTGAATAGAGAAAGATGTTTATCATTTTCCATTTAGAAATTAGTATTCTGGTCCCTCTGCAGTGCATATAAAATGCTCGTTATGCTGGAGTTTCACTGAAGTAGAAGTGATTGTACCAAGGGAAAAATTTCTCTCAATCAGGTTTGAAGTGCGTGCCTCAGGGACGGGGGCATCGTCTTCCTTTCTTGCACACAGTCACTCTTCTTATATCAACACCAATTACAAGGTAAGGTTCAAAGCTTGCCTGTGAGTTTGTTCATATTCAAGCCTGCTGAGAACAACCTGTCCCTTCCTCTCAGCAGACTCTCTTCTTACATTAGAATTCCCTTTCCTTTTTGTACCTATATAAAATATACAGAACTGTCTCTTTCGGCCAAGGACTTTGAAGAACCACGAGTTTTGGTTAATTCTTAATATTTTGAAGTATTCTTCTGAAAATAATTTTCTCTGTCTTTTTGATTAGACTGTAGACTTTTTGAAGTTTATCTTCTGCTATGGAAAATTTTAAAATGGGGAACATTGGCTTTTACTTAATCTGCATAAAAGTTGGGAGAAAAGTTCTTGCATGCAATAACCTATTTCTCTTTAGGAAAAGTGGGAGCACTAAAATTTGCTCTGAGTATCTGGGTGAAAACTAAAGTTGCTAGAACTATTTTAACCTCTAACCTATTCTCTCTGATAAAAGCATTCCAGTGGGTGCCTGCATTTGGGGCCTCTTTGTTTCAGGTAATTTTAAGCTGAAAATTATAATGTGCAAAAGGTTACACTAAGGCAGATTGTTAGTGCAGGCTTGTGTTTTGTGGCTGAATGATGGTAATCTTATTTCTGCAGGAAACAAAATAAAACAAACAAACAAACAAACAAACAAAACTAAAAAACCACCAAAATTTGTTCTGTTGCAGCACAAGCAGTCTCAGTCAGCAGATTTCTTTTGTTATATTCTCAATTAATCTCAGTTACTTCTTTGTGCTGTTTTGCCTTCAATTTTTCTTGTTAGGAAATTCCTGGTAACCTTCTGTGATAAAGGCAATCCCACATGAATTAACAGATGCCTAACTTTGTGCATAAAGTCACACACTGTTACGGAACTGTGCCTGGGAACCTTTTTAGGAACCTCAGGAGGTGAGAGGTCTGTGAAAACGATCGTGGTACACTGCTGTAGTTCAGCGAAAGTATATAAAAATATGGGTGCTTGTCTGTGGAAAACTTTTTTGTCTTTGTAAAATTCACCCGAATCTTTAGCAATTGGAAAAGGTTCTTAAAATAGTCACTTCTTTTTTATTCCAATGGCTTTAATATAAAAATTTTATTCCAATGGCTTTAATATATACAAACCAAACTGTAAAAGTGCTATCCTCCTCCACTTCTGATTTCTGCACTGTTATTGATCTACATTATTCTATAGCTCTGGTGTCTGACAGAACCCCAAGGTGACACACCTATCTGACACAATGTTCCCACAGCTTAAGACTTCATTTATTTTAGGAAAAAATTCACCCCTGAGTGCTCTGAAATTCCATTCCAGGATTAATCGGAAAACATGTTATTTAGTATAAAGCTGAGAGGAAGAGTGAACTGAACAGAGCTCAACTGTTTTAAAAAGTTGGATAGACTTCTTGAACTTGAACCAGAATAAAAATTCAGTGAAAAATGGGAGAATATCTTCCTTCTTTGAGCTGCATATAAACTATCATACGGCACATAAGGGGATGCTGCTTTCTTTACTTGACACCTTTGCTATATTAGATTCCATGCTTGGAAATATAATTTCAAAAGAGATGAGGATAGAGGGTATGTTCAAGACCCAGTAGGAGTCTTGCTGAAAAATGAATGAAAAATTAGGATTAAAGTTTCTTGAGACATCAGTGTTTCTTTGTTTTTTTCTTGTATGTATGTATATTTTCTTGTTACTCCTTTTATAAAAGTCCAAACTCAGTAGTTTATTCAGAATCTATCCAGTTGTATATTTTTCTGTCTCATGGTGGAGCCAACCTGTTTCTCTTCGTAGATATTTGCTGTTGCATCATGCTACTAACTAAGGCATTTTAATGCTCTGTAGGAGAACATAAGTTTGAGCAATTCCAATACTTCCACACTTCACCAGGATGTTGAGTTAATAAGTAAACTTTGCAGTCATGAATAGGCCAACCCAGAGCTAGAACTGAACCTATGCCAGGCAGCACTACTGCTTACAGGGACCCAGCCCTGGTAGTGCTCAATGCGAGGCTGGATGGGGCTTTGAGCAGCCTCATCTAGTGGTACAAGTCCCAGTTCATGGTAGGGAAGTCTGACTGTGGGATCTTCAAGGGTCCCTTCCAACCCAACACAATCCATCGGATGAATCTTTGATTCTACGATCTTGGTTGGGCAGCAAGGAGGAAAAGCCCTGGCAAGCTGGGCTTTGCTTATGTGCTGTCAGGGAAAGGGTATTCCTGGAAGTCTTAGGACTGCTGCTCTTAGGAAGATTTCTTTTCCTCTGCCTTTCTGCCCACTTCTTCCTCAGCCATACCTGCTTTCCTACATGTATCTTCCTCAGACTCACCAGGCATCCTGCAGGGCCATGTGTTTTGCTGGCTGGAGCACTAGAACAGTAGAAACACTCTTCTCATGCCTAGAGCTGGCTCTGTCATCAGTGCAGTAGTGAGGAGAGAAGGCCGTGCAAAACAGAAAACATCAAATCAGCCTTACTCAGTACCAGCCCTCTGAAAACAGCCCAAACATTCAACTCTAATTTGGACACACTGCTTTGATTTAGTCACCAAACCCTCATCTTGGGAGAGACTGCCTCACTGTCTAATCCTTGGCCTAAAGAAATATATATAATACCCTGTGCTGTTGGGCCCCTGAGGAAACTCCCAGGGTTTCCTGTGCTAACAAAGCCCCTCAGGGCTCTCCATCCCCTGCCCAGGGATGTCCCTGTCCCCAGAGAGGCGCCTGCTGCTGGGGCTGCCCTGGTGTGCTGGGGCTGCCCTGGTGTGCTGGGGCTGCCCCGGTGTGCTGGGGCTGCCCTGGTGTGCTGGGGCTGCCCTGGTGTGCTGGGGCTGCCCTGGTGTGCTGGAGCTGCCCTGGTGTGCTGGAGCTGCCCTGGTGTGCTGGAGCTGCCCTGGTATCCTCCTGGCTGGGCCGGGCTGCAGGGCCTGCCCTCCTGTCCCATCATGAGGAGCCCTCCTGGTCCTGGCTCCTGGGAGCCCATGGTGCTCTTACAGATGCCATTGACACAGCTCTCCCACAAGTGAATATTGAGATACTGTGAGTTTTTTAATGTGTTTCTTCACAGGGTGACAGAATTGTTGGCAGGGACTTCTGGAGATAATCCTGTCCAAATCTCTGCCATGTCAGGGTCACCTAGAACAGATGACAGGAATGTGTCTAGGTGGATTTTGAACATTTCCAGAGGGAGACTCCACGACTTCCTTGGGCAGCCTGTTCCAGTGCTCTGCCACCCTCAATGTAAACAAGTTCTTCCTCATGTTGAGGTGGAAGGTCATGAGTTTTAGTTTCTCCCTTTGCTCCTCATCCTATTACTGGGCACCACTGAAAAAGATCTTGCACCATCCTCTTGGCACCCACCTTTGAGTTATTTATATGAATTAATGAGATCCCCTCTCAGCCTTCTCCAGAGTAAACTTATCCAGCTCCCTCAGTCTTTCCTGCTAAGAGACATGCTCCAGACCCCTAATCATCTTGGTAATTCTTCTAGATTTTCAATACTTTGGTGAATTATATTCCCCATTTCTGCAGCAAGAATCTCTCAGGAGAGAATGTGTCTCCTCTGATCACATCCAGACCTCAAGAGGACATTCATCAGGCCTGACCAGTTAGTTCCAGGCTGCAAGAGGGCTCTACAATTCACCTCAGGAAGAACAGCAACTGTTGAGGTTATCTTTGGCTGCCTAGCTTTCTTCTTGTACAATTTAAAAAAGCCTAGATGACAAAATAATTTTGAGTTCTGAATTTTCAGAGGGGAGGGAAAGAGATGAAGGAGAAAAGTGTGGTGTCTACTTGGTAGCCTGAAATATACATTCTAAATATTTAATTTTTTTCTTTAATAATTTAAAATAATAAATAAATACAAAATGTTGCCACTGATTGATATACTCCTGACATATCTTAATTTTACTTTGAGATCCCCAGTACTTATATAAACAGCCTGAAGGTTTGCTTTTGGTATTTTACCTTGTGGTCATGTTTAGAAGCTGCTCCATCAAAACAAGTTTTTATTATTTTCACAAGTTTATGAAGCAAAGAATTGGAATAGCTGGAAACATACAAAATAGTCTAATGCCACTCAGTTCAGTTATAAACCTGAAATATGGAAAGTGATAATAGAACATCAACATTTACCACTGGAAATATCCTATCAGATTTTCTACAGGAGAGAAAAGTTTGAAACCAAATAAAATTACCTCCTGAGACCTACCCAAGAAAAATTCAAATAGTCTCTGAGAACATCACTGTAGGGGAAGGCACTGAACATCAGGCAGTTGGTGATAATCTCTGGCAATCTTAAAAATGCACCATTTACAGCAAACGATTGACAAAATGTCAGCGTATTACTTTGCTATTTTGTTCCCATACGTGTGTAACTAAATGTATTGCTACTGTTTATTTCTTGTTGCTGTTCAAAAGAATTCATGCAGTGAAATATCAATTTTTTTGCTGTTAGCATTTAAGAGGCTGCCTAATGTGAACAATTTATGTGCAGCTGAGCTCCATTTTATATTTTCTCAATGATATAAAGACCGATCAATTGGAAATTAATTTAAATAGTTCTTAATATTCTTATTGATCAGAAGGCATCTTCCTTAGAAGCTTCATGTGCCTAAATGTGGAATTTCATATATATATATATGTCTCCATATATACCATTTTAAGTATATAGCCTTCATAACTGCTTATTGTTTTGTCCTAGTTTGGTGAGATTTAATCTTAAATTTGGCTTGCATTCTTGTATAATATAACTGCATGACAAGGTAACTCCCCTAGTTGATCAAGGGAAATCAGTTGATGTAATCATTTTGGATTTCAGTAAAACTTTCAATAGTCTCTCCCAGGATCCTTCTGCACAAAATGTCCAGGACACAGGTGGATAAACACTTCATGGGATGTTCCCCATTTTAAAATTTTGAGTAGCAGAACACAGACTCCAAAAAGCAACTGGCTCATGGATCAGGCACGAGGGATTATAATGAATGGGGTGACATCAGACGGGTTACCTGTCACTAGTATGGCTCCAAAGGGCTCCATCCTTAGCCCTGTGCTCTTCAACATCTCCATGAATGACTTGGATGCAGTATTGGAAGGGATACGGAACAACTCTACAAAACTGGGAGAAGATGTTGATTCCCTGGAAGGCAGGAAGGCCCTGCAGAAAGACCTTGATAAATTAGGAGACTGGGCAGTCACCAACTGTGTGAAATTCAACAAGGCAAAGTGCTGGATTCTGCACATGGGACAGGGCAGAATCAGATTTACGGACAGACTGGGGAATGAGAAGCTGGAAAGCACTGCTGCAGAAAGGGACCTGGGAGTCCTGATTGATGGAAAGTTGAACATGAGCCAGCAGTGCCCTGGCAGCCACAAGGGCCAGTTATGTCCTGGGGATCATCAGGCCCAGCATCACCAGCCAGGCAAGGGAAGGGATTGTCCTGCTCTGCTCTGCTCTGCTCTGCTCTGCTCTGCTTTGGGGCAGACTTATCTTGAGATCTGGGGGCAGTTGTGTATGCCACAATACAAGAAAGTTAAGCTCATAGAGAGTATCCAAAGGAGGCCACAAGGATGATGAAGGGCCTTGAGGGGAAGCTGTGTCAGGAGTGGCTGTGGTCACTTGGTCTGTTCAGCCTGGAGAAGAGGTGACTAAAGAGAGACCTCACTGCAGTTACAACTTCCTCGTGAGGGGAAGAGGAAGGGCAGGCACTGGTTTCCTCCCTGTGATAGTCAGTGACAGGACCTGAGGGAATAGCCTGAAGTTGTGTTAGGGGAGGTTGAGGTTGAATATTAGAAAAAGGTTCTTTACCCAAAAAGTGATTGGGCACCGGGACAGGTTGGCCAGGGAACTGATTGCAGCACCAAGCCTGATAAGAGTTCAAGAAGCATTTAACTATGCTTTCAGGCACATGATAGGGTTCCTGGGGTGGTGGATCAGGACTCCCTTAGGGATCATCCTTGTGGGGACCTTCCAGGCTGGCATATTCTGTGATTCTGTGAAGTCTGTGTACAGGAGAATGGTGACATCGGCACAGCTTGAGGGCTGATGATATCAAGTTTGTGGTAGGTGAGGACATGGGAGTCTTCTTGCTCATCAAGCCTATTGTAAGGAACAGGTGCCTCACCACACTTGAATTGCAGTTTATGACATGGTGCCAAGGCTTTCCTGGTTATCCCCCAGGAGACTACAGAGGAATTATTGAGCTTCCACACCATGCAAAGTGTGCAGGTGCTAGAATCTTTGCCTCCCCACAACCCTTTAGGGTTTCACTATGAGTCCCTTGAATACCTCCACACAAGTGTAGATTGTTTGTCATATGTGTTGATTTTGCTGGGAGCCAAACTGAGACTGGCTTTCAGATTTAACAGTTTTGGATGACTCACTCTTTCAGAAAGCAGCTGCAGGGTATTCAGGAATAGGCCGAAAATGGCAATCCGGGGACAAATGTCGTCATGGAGCTGACAGAAATTGCTAAATATGGTGCAGCACCCGACAGGTAAATAGATATGGCAAGCTGATAACATTAAAATACTTGGACATGTTCCCACAACTCCTAGTGTTCCTAGCAAAAGAAAAAAAGATCTGACCTTAGGACTTCATAGGTAAATAATTACCCTGTTGCATTTGGAAATAAGTTTAAATATGTATCTTGTTGTCATTACGTAAAGTATTTTAATCTTTAATTTTAAGCTTTGGATGTTTGTATCCTTAATGGTAAAATACTCTTTAAAGGTGGCACTCTGGACTTCACTAGAGATGTGCCAGCTGCTGGAGTGGCCTATCAGTGCATAAATTGCTTAAATTGCTTAATTGCTTAATACTTGATATTTGTTTAGAATGTGAACTACAGTGGCCAACCTACTTGCCTGCCTTGTCATTTCTGTTACCTCTACTGAGCTGGAGAGGAATGGAATTAAAAACAGGCACCAAGCTTCTTCAGACAGGTTTTTAAAAAATGAGTAAAATTCAAAAGCCTTATTTTTCTCATTGTTAAGGTTCTGCTGTCCTAAAAGACCTCCTCCTTAGGAGTATCTGTGGCGTAGTGTGAAGATTTCTTGGCTGGATACATGACAAGACATTAAATCTTCCATTTGGCTGGTGACACTGGAATTGCAGGTTCCACTGGAATAAATCTGACTTGTAGCCTGTTTGCCATGTTTAGTGAATAGCCCCAAGCTCCCAGTCGACTGTCTTTTCTCTATAATCTCTGGTTTAGTTGTTGAATTTTCTTTTTTTAACAGACCTTTGTTACAAAAAGCAAAAATTTTCAAAGTCATGCCTTCCTGAGAGATAAAGGTCATGTTTTGATATATTGCAATAGAGGTTCCAGCTGGAAGCTGGGGCAACAATTTACACAGTCTTGTTTTACACAGACTTCAAATAACATAGATGATGGTATCCAGGTAATTGCACACAAAGAGGGGAAAAATATTCCAATATAATCAGAAAGCCTCCATGATTTGAATTCTGTCGAGACAGATTTGATCTCCAGTCCTGTCCTCCCTCTTCCCCTTTCTCCCTTAACTGCTTCTCACATGTCTGGAGATAAGGGATACCCTATGAAGGGTTTTTAAACCACACCAAAATTCATCCAGAAACTGAAGCCTGAGTTTGTCAGTGTACAAAATTTAACTGGGTTAAAAGCAATCTATGGGATTAATGCCTTCTCTCTCCTTCCACTCCCACCTGGTGTCTGCTACTAGCTGTCCTCAGAAAAAAAATATTGTGTTGGAAAGTCCTATTGATGTGACCTGGAGTTTTTTGGCAGTCCTAAGCAGAGGGCCAAGGAGTGCAAGCAGCACTGAATGTAAATAGTCTTTTCTCCCTCAGAAACTGTTTCTGTCTTTAAGGTTTGTGGAAAAAATGTGTTTTCTTTGCTGTATTATTACTCTTCCATAGAGAGTATCCTTCCAGTACCAGCTCAGCCTCTTTCCTAGACATGAATTTTTCTTTGATTCAGTACCCACTGCATGACATAAAGGACTCCAGCTAATTTAAGGCAGGTAGCAAAAAACATCCATTTAAGATTCCTGTATTTTAGGACTTCGTATTTAAGACACTCATATAGGCATATGGATTGGGACCTATTTGTAAAGAGAATAATTTGGTCTAAATCTGTTTGGAAAAAAATATCTATATTGATATTTTTATCTAATATGAACTTAAATATCAATGATCTACTAAACTGTATACCTGAATATTTACATTGCTTTCTAAGACAGAACCTTTTAGAGACTGTTGAAATTCTGTTACTATAACTGAATCACTTTTTTATTTTAGACTCTTTTCCTTTCTTCCTTCTAATTGCATAACATCATCTCTTGAAATGGTGTTTTAAACAAAAGGCAGACTTTAAAGCAATGTGGGCTTTTCCCTAACACCTACACTAATATCTAAAAATACTCTTTAAATTATTCAAGAAGGAAGCTTTTTAGGGTGAAATTCCTCAGATACATCATGTTTTGCTTTTCCAGGACTGAGTCAGTTTTTTATTCACTGTAATACATTTGGTTTGTGAATATTACTTTCATTTCTGCATTTGTAGAGCAAAACAAAAAGATGCCTGGTTGTGATTTGATCAGTATAATGGCTTTAATTCTATACTTTGGGGAGGGAGAATGTTTGATCATGAGAGCTGAAAGGCATACTCTATTCAATCCAAGAAAAGTCAAAAAATATAATAGTTAAGTTCCTGCTAATTAAGTAAGTCGTGACTGACCAAGAATCATCCATGGTAATCTGTGATGGTACCATGAAAAATGCATTGTAATTAGGTAGCACAGCTTGAATATGAATTAGCATCATTCAACAGATGCATGCCTCTTTGTTCCTCCTTGTTTGATACTTGGTTCCAAGTTTCAAATAGTTTTTCATTTAAATGGAAAATTAAGTAACAACAACAACAAATTTACACAGGGCTCCAAAATTTCTTTATTAAAGAAAGAAATATTTTTATTTTATTCATTATTCACTCTTCAAATCTTCTTTTAAGGAAGACTAATATAATGTTCCAGAGAAAATACTAAATTTGAGGAAAAAATGTTTAAAACAATAAGGTTTTTCCTTCAAAGTTACCTGTCTTTTTGTTGCTTCCATATGGGAGAAAATGAAAATATGAAAATATCTGAATGCATATGAAATTAATTCATCTACAGCCCAAATCCCTTCTGAAACTATAAGCTCTGTCATGATGCTACAGACAACATGATGAGAATTACATGCCTTGTATGCAAGGACTAGTGCCTGCAGTAATTATGACGAGCATTTCATAGATACAATATTCATGTCTAGTCTGTCTAAATGCCCTTGGTTACTCTTATATTCCCTGTCCCTGTAAAGTTGTATAAAGGGGTTTATATTGGTAGCTGTGCAAATACCCATTTGTTCAAAGATTCACTTCAGTTAAGGAGATATTTCTCGTCTCAGAATTTTGTTTTCCTAACTTATGGTTGGGAGCTACGTGTTGGCAGTAGCGGTGTATGGATGGTGCACAGTTGTGTGCCTGCAGTCGCATCGGGGATGATCCTGCAAAGGTGACAGAGAATGCAGGAGACTCAACATCCACACTAACACCCTCTTAAAGATGCATTTGCACCCTGCTGGATGAGCACCATGAGCATGGAGCACACTCAGGGCACCCCAGTTTAGTTTCATCCCAAATGAACACAGTGTGTGTGCTCTGAGATTGCCCTGCTGTGAAAAGAGGAATGAAGGAATGGGGAATGCTCAGGGGAGTCTCTTCAAAAGGACATTCCTGTCCTCAGCTAAAATACCAGTGGAGCTGTGATTTTCAAACTGAGGTAGAGGATTAGTTAGCCCAGGGGTTGTACTCAGACACCTGGAAAAAAGTATTTCTCAGCAGTGATTGGCTGCTGCATCATTCCTTTGCTGAGCTGGAACACAAGACCTGTATCTTGAATTATGCGGAAGAGCCCAAGGTTTGGTTAAAACGCTTTTAGGTTTCAATACACCACTGAATTGTGAGACCCAAGGAAGTTTCATTAAACACAATCTCTTCTGCTTCAGCTTCCAGCAGTATCTTGCCATGTTTAATAGGAAAGCTAACTATCCTACCCTGCAGCAGAGGCTTGAAGCCCTGGAGATAATGTGGCACGAAGCTGCAATAAATATGCTTTCTGCAAACCATTCCAGTCCGGGCATGGCACTTTTTCTTGGAAGTCCAGGGCTTCCATTTTTCTTACTTTATCACTTTGTATAGGGCCAGGTGGGTTATGTTCTCTGCCTGCTGGCTTTCACTGGGAGTTAGAACTCCAGCTCTCTGATGTTGCTGGAGTTGAAAAGCTCATTTTGATTTCATAACTACAGCTCTCCAACCTCCTGCTGACTCAGCCTTTTCTCCTGCAGTACGAAATGTCATGTGGACACAGTCATTTTCATATATCCTTGTTCAGACTTCATTACAATTTATTATTAGCTGTATTAATTCTCTCATACATTCTCTCATAGGTAAGCTGCTCCATACAGCAGCTTACCTATCAGCATGGTGACTGCGTGAGCAGCTGAGAAAGTGTGTCAGTAATTTCTTTCTCTCATCTTCTTAATATCAAATATTACAATTATTGCAATTCGTTCTTGGCACTCACATTTTTTCATTAGCAACATACTGTTCACACCTCTTTTCTTGCTACCTACAGGAATCAGAGAAATGAGGAGCTAATCACTTATCTTTGCACTGAAATAGAAATGAGTAAAATGATCAAAGTTTGGGAACTGCTTTTACACACACATGTAAGTGATGCACAACATAGTTACACTGATATAAACAAGATATTCATGAACAAAAATCACTTATATTTGCTCTGAATAAACTACAAGTTGTCTATTGTGTTTCAACTGTGATATAAATCTACTTTTTGTTGAATAAGTAGTTTATTTTTTAAGCCCTAACTCTGATATAACTTGCACAATTTTAAACACATGCTTGATTTTAAAAAGATTTTTAGACTCGGATTCCTTGTAATATTATGGAATTTTGGGTATGGATTTTTATTTTAAAACAAAATATTTCTCAAAGAAGATCCCATCTTTACAATACTTCAGGTTGAAATATTTCCTACATGGAATTCCTAATTGGGCCACTATAAAACACTAAGTTCAGCAATTATAAAAGTTCATAATGTTCAAAATTTGAACTGAAAAATTATATTAACGTCAGTAGAATTTAGGACTGTGGCTATTATTTTGAACATTATTTTGAGGTTAGTAGGTATTCAGAATATGTTCTTCATTTTGGCTATATAGAATACCTTCACACAAACCACGAAAGGCAATCTAAAGGGCCTTTGTGTTTTCTCAGCAAGGTTGTCTCAGCAAGCTGGGAGCAAAGAGCTTCAGAGTCTTCCAGGTGCCCTAGGTTTTAGATGATGCATTTCAGTTCTTTCACCTCTACAGTGCACCTGATGGCTGAGCCTCTCCTGGATCAGTGGGTTTGTGCTGGTTTTGCACTGATTGACATTTAGTGAGGTGAGAAGAAGCCACCCTCAGAGGTGATTTTTCTTTTTTTGCAGCTGTAAGGTGTAGGGAATCAGGTCCTGGAAGAAACTTCTTGCCTCCTGGCAGTGCTCATCACACACTTCAAGATAGCCTTTTCTTCAGGACCTGATGTATTTTGTATCTCTTCACAAATAGACAGTGAAAAGATAAAACATCTGTATCAATAAAAGCCTGTCCATCTAGGTCCTATTTTTATTTTAGTCTTTCCTTGCAAGTCCTGTCTAGTTTCAAAATTGCCTGTACTGTAGAGATCCTCTCCCTGAGTTATGTATAATTTCTTGTCTTCCTCTCTGATTAGTGATTACTTACCCCTGAATATAACAGCTCGCAATGGTGGCTTTAAGATGAACTCCAAGGACTGGGAGAAATAAGTTTGAAATAATAAGCCTGACATAAAAAATATGTCTGAAACCAGAGAAAGATTTATTTTTGAGGTGTTTAAACAGAGATTTTCACATCAAGGTCCTTTTTCAGTTCCTTCCTTAATTTTCTGTTTGGTTTTCAGCAGATCTGAATTATGATAAGATGGCTCTACCTACATCTTCCATCACAACTGGCTGTCAACTCTCTTGAAAGGTAGGCTATATGTTTATAGTTGCATGTGCTGGTACATCCCAAATGATCTCTGGCAGAAATACTGAATATGCTACAGGGCTTCACCTAAAGAAATCAAAGCACACTTGGAGGCTGTCCACAAAAAGAGTGAAGATTCTAAGTACATTATAATAACTTAGCCACTTGTGTTACTTGTAATAATTTTTATGTACCATTTTATGCGTAATGCATAATAAGACTGTCAATATCTGCATTTGCTTTTAAAAAGTAACCTGGAAAGCACATGTACAGCTTTGCAGGAGAATCTCCTCTGGATCCTGAATTAAAATATCCCTATGGAAAGTGTGGAGGGAGCAGTCAGGTAGGCCCTGGGGACATGAACACCCAATGCTTATCACAACAGCACGTAGTCTGAGCATCTCAGTAATGTCCCTTTTAAAGGCTGAACTGTGGAATTAGGTTGGGGAAAGCTTTACTCAGTGCTGTAATTCCCTTCCATGCAGGAGAGAAGACCCACTGATTCTGTATGGCAGCAGGATCAGAGTCCCAGTCACAAGCCAGGCAGTGGCATCCCATTGTGCTCAGTCTTGGAGAGGCATACATGAAGAAGCTGATGGCTTTTCCACACTTTGTGACTTATTTGGCAGGAGATTTATTTCTTGCTTTGCTTCTCTCAGGAAAACACTGCATCATGTATTATGGAAACATCAAGGATACTGTCTTGCCTGTGCTGTTTAATAAATGACATAGTGCTTCTTGATAGAATATAGATGTCAGCATGACTATTGAAAATGTCCAAGGGTGTCATGAGTCCTTGCATGCAGGGAGAGATGGCACACTATTAATGATCCTTTCTTCCACAAGCAAATTCCAGTCATGTTATATAAAGTTGGGACAGAAATAAAAATAGCCCTTCATTAGAAGCAGCCTTGTCTGCTGTACCTATGGCATACTAAGCCTATTTAAATAACATTGTGGATTCTTGGGGAAAACAGAACCCAGAGATGCAGCTATTATTTCTGCTGTAGTGTGGCAAGGACTTTGCTGCTGTGAATAATAACAGCCATGTTGATGGGTAGGTCTAAATTAAAAGTGAAAGAGGTTATTCATTCATTGCAAAAATCCATCTTAATCTGAAGATGAAGGCATTTGGGGAGTTTTTTCATTTTATTTTTGCTTTTAGGCCTATGTTCTATTCAGGACTGTGTTTAAGTTGGAAAATTGTTAACATGATGACAGATAAGCAAAGTTCTAAATTATTTGGGTTCCTTTTTTAGTTCTCCACTAGGCAATTACAAAGTCAGTGGGCATTTTCCTTGGTGCAGAATGCAATATTTGATGTCTAAAAGAAAGTGATGACTCCTTTCTTCTTTTTTTTGCATATATTGGTCAACATTAATCAAAGTGCTTCCTTGCTGTACCATCTGAGGTGCTTACCTGTTTGGAATTAGGAAATACCCTTGGTATTTGAGAATGTTAACCAGTGACAAGCATCAACTGATAACAGGGACTTGGGGAGTATAACCAGCATATTTGAGTGGACAGGGACTGGTGGTGGATGTGGGTCAGTGGGACAAAGTGCCTGAGCTGTTCTGAGTGCTTTGGAGGTTTCATGGCTCCAGGGACTCTGTGGTACTAATGCTCAGTGTACTCCTAGTGGCCCACATATGTTTTACTGATGGATGTTGGAATTCACCCCTGCCCATGGCCACAGGAATGGCTGTGCTTAAAAAATGTTTCTCTATTTGCTGCTGTCAGAAGGTGTAACAGTCAATGAGCCATTCTGTCAAAATGTAGTTGTAGAACTGACTCCATGTGTAAAGAAGGTGGAAGTAGGAAGAAAAGAATTTACTTCCGTCTTGAATTATGTATAAAGTAGTTTAATGAAGCCAAGTTGTAGAATTGGCTGATTTGTGTGCCATAAGATATTAATCCAGGCACAAATAACGGAGAATGGATGCTGAAATATCCTTGAAATTAGGCTCTATAAAAAGGCTTTTCATTTACTTTTTTTTTCTCCTTTGGAAAAAAGCAATTTTTTCCTCTGCTGTATGTAAATGCAAAAATGTGTGTTCAGTGGTCCTGATACATTTGCTTTGCTTTTGTTGATGTCAGTTCCTGAGGAGGGGAATATGAATTTTGAACCTATTTTGAACTTTGCGTGTTGGTAATTTACTCAAGAAGGTGAACTGTTAAAAAGCTTTCATCTTCCATTATTATGGGCCCTTGAAGCCAGAAGTCTTCACAGCAGCATGCTGAGAATGTCAGAAGGAATCTGTCCTTTAGTCCTTACCCTGGATAAATAGCTGTGGTGTTCAGGAAAATGCAATCTGAAGTCTGGCTAAGGAAATGAAAAAGCAAACAAGCAGGAGCTTTATTTTTAAGGAGGAATGCTGGTTGGAACACTTAAGAATCTGCAACAGGAAAGAGAAATAAGGCTAATAAGTGGTAAGATTAGGCATCAGCATTCAATTAAAAGCAAAGCTGAATAGATGTAATCCTAATATGTCAAAAAGAACAAATACTTGGGACTTAGTTGTAGCTGGGTTCAGGAGTAGAGCTTCAACTATGAACTAGAAGGTCAATGATCAATACCAAGCACATGTAAATAAAATATTTTTCTCTTAAGAAAAATTACCATTTCCTTTTTGCTGTGAGGTACATTATTTAGTCTTCCCACCTGAAGACCATGGCAGACTAGCTAGAACCAGGCCAGTGTTTCTAAGGAGCAGAAACATTTCTTGGCACTCTTGGAGTTTTATCTTCACATTTTTATTTTAAAGGGGAAAGTCAGCGAAATGTAATTTCCCTGTATGAGGGAGTGATTCTGAAGGAGAGAAGTGAGGAAACAGTGCAGGAAGCTTCAAGTGACTGTGACACCAGCAAAACATTTAACATTGTAAATTCAGGTTAGAAGATTAGTGCATAGTGATGCTGACAGGTTGGGACAGAGTGGAGTGCATGCTGCATTGAAAGTCAAAGATGCAGGGAGAGCACCGCCAACTTAGGTCAATTAGCTATGACATGTATTACTGGATGTGTTTTGCCCTTCCTTTCCTTCATCCCAGCCCTGTGTTTGTTAGAAGCCTCTGGTACCTGAAAGTTGGTCTATGTGCAGAATCACAGAAGGAAGAAGTAGACTTAAAAGCTCCCCAGTAGGAAAAAGTTTCAGGACTGTGATGAAAAATGCAGGATGATGAATGCTCTGGTGAGTTCAGACCTAGTGCAACACCTTCCACCCTGTGAAACACAAAGACAGTGGTGTTTCCCCTGAGAGTGACAGGGGAACCTGTAAGCAAGACAGCAGCAGTGGGAATGCTCTGTGGGACACAACTGCAAATCAAAGGAAAATCTCTTTGTAATTCTGCCATGTGTTGTCATTTCGCAAGTGTTAGGAATGTCTCTTTCTGTCCTACATCTTTGCCCTCTCTCTTGCACACAAGCCCAGGATTAGCCAGCTGCCCTGACTGACAGGGTATTTCCTCTATTGAGTTACAGCTATGCTAACAGCAGGCCTGAGATCTGAGGGAGAACCTTGGTAGCTGCTTAGGAATAAAAACAGAAGAAAAGTTTGGGGATTGTTTACCGCGTCAAATTAATTTCCAAGAAGTTGATATGAAATCCATTTACACCTACCTTACAGATACGCATTTCACCATTTGTATTTTTGAAATATTGGCACTGAATTTTTGGCCAGAGAAAGAACTGTGAAGGTACTTTGACATTCCATTGATGTGTCATAACTATCATTTTGTAAGAGGCCTATATTTTAGCCTGGTAATTGCTCAGATGATAAAGGCCACAATAGCTGAAACACTAAATTTCTGCCATAATTCTGGACTGACTGACTAGATAAATCATGTGGTACTGTTTCTACTCCAGAATTAGATGTCTTCCAGATCCACAGACAGTTTTATCAAATGGTGCATCAACATTTCTGCCATAAATAGTCATAAAAATGATGGCAGGGATATGGAATATATTTTTCTTATCTCACGACCATCCCTTTAATTAAATATTGTTTGAAATTAAACCGTAGAGTTGTTGTGGAGTTTTAATTTACAGGCAAGCAGTTCCAGTAACTTTTAAAAGGCTGGAATGGATTAAAAAAAAAAAAAAAAGATTTATACCTTCCCCTTTAAGTGATTACATAGAAATATGTGTTTCTAGAGGTAAAGCTGTTTATTTCTGTGGTGTGTGAGATTTAGCTGACATATATGGGACATGCATGTGAATGCTTGCACAGTCATCAATTGTGACACCACTGCAGAGACAAAATAATCCAGTGACAGCTAGGTATCTGGAAACAAGAGTCTCAAAGATGAGGCTTTGATACCAGTGACAGAAGGATGTCAATGGATTCTAAGTAGTCCCACAAGACTTGTCAGATGTGCCACATTAAAATTAAAATTTAGTGAATGAGGATAAAACTTTAATGTAGCTTCAGTGCCCTGACCTAGATAAAGTTGTTAATTTTTGATTTATAACTGGGTAGAGAATTTTAATCTGCATTAAAAAGAGAATTTTTTCCATTTCTGTGAAAATAAGCATCTTCTTTAAATACTGAGAATCTTAGACCAAACCCTCATAATGTAACAATGGCACCACACTTATTACACCTCAACACTGAGTTCAAAATTTGACATATCCTCTGGATTCTCCCATTCAAAACTTGGTTGTTTGCTCTCTCTCTTTTTCTGCACTAAACTGATTGTGAATAGATGCTGTTTTGAATGCCCAACAACAGCTGTGATTCTTGGTCTTAAACGGGATTCTTGCTTGCTTACATGAAGACTCAATTCTCCCTCATCTCTTGCCTCTCTTCTGCGGTTGTCTCCTGCATTACCACCTCGCCAGGAGGCCCCGTTACCTGCAGCTATCCCCTGAGCTAATTAATGGCCTGCCAATTTCACACCAAGCGTTCCAGGTTTTGCAAACCCCACCTGCCTCGGCCTAACCAGATGGGTTCTGTGGAGCAGAGTGCTCCCGCAGCCCGCAGTGGGGTTGTTGTGGTTTCCTCGCACGGCAGAGGGTGCGCAGAGCCGCGGGCCCCGTGTCCGCCGGGCTGAGGAGCTCCTGGGGAACCCTGCCTGGACACGGGGTCCGGAACGGGACAGCTGAAGGGCTGCATTGCCCTCTAGTGACAGCTCCTCGTTTCCACCTCTCCTTTCCAAGCTGTGCCAGATGTTGCCTCCACTGGATTTCTCCGCGTCCAGGCAGGGGTAGCACAGCAGTGCAGAGCAAGGACCTGCCTCTGGAAATGGACTCCGGGAGTCCCACGATGTCTGGGCCTGATGTCTGTGGGCCTTAGCGATTTTAGCCTGCTGGTAGCTGCTAACTCCTTTCCCAAGGGATAAGTTTCTTAGGAAAGCTTCTTCCCAAAACAATCTTGGCAAAACAACTCTCCTTTCCCAGGCAGTGTTTGCCTTTCTGGTTCTCAGGGAGAATTAAGCTTAGGTCTCCTGTGGGGTAGGCAGGGACCTTAGCTACTACACTACTGGGGAAGGTCGTTTTTGGAAAGGATAATTATATTGTCAAGATTGTTTTGGGAAGAAGCTTTCCTAAGAAACTTATCCCTTGGGAAAGGAGTTAGCAGCTACCAGCAGGCTAAAATCTCTAAGGGCCAAAAGTATCGGGTCCAAAAAGATGAGGTTTGGCTGTGTGGAGACACTGAAAAAAACTCTGGCCCATCTTAAGTTTTGTGTCATTGCTTTCCAGACCAAAGAAGCATTGATTTCCTACCTGCCAGCATCACACATTCAGGCTGCCAGGAGGATGCGGATTTGTCTCATCCTGCCATTAATACACATTTTTGAAAGGAAAAGTGAGCTTCCAGTTAAAGCCCATCCACAACAGCTACAATTCTCACCTACAGAATTATAGATAGGAACTGAAAATGTTTTCAGACTTTGGTGGTATTGCAAATAACTATTTTTCCTTTATGCTAATAAAAAGTGAGGCAGTTGGATTTGAGATCACTAGACATACAGAAACATCTAGCAGCAAGAAGGGATTTATAGCTTGACATGTAGAGGAAAAAAAAAGCAACTTAAAGAGGCCATCAAGACAAGGTTTTTCCAAAATCAGTGACTGTTACATTAAAAAAATAGCTTATTTTCTGCTTACTTTCTTAATGTCTTTGAATTTGGACATTTCTTGGCAGCTTCTTAAGCTATAGGATATAATTACAGACAATTAGAGAGCAGGTCAAAGAAAGAGATTGATTTTATGATGATTTTTTGAAGGTTATACATCTATTTTTGTTCCAAACTGGCACAAAGTCACAGTGTTATAATTCTGTTAGGTGAAAATATTTGAATCAAAATGTCAGTTTTCAAACTGAGAAAGGAAGTGTTTTGATTCCTTTTTCTCTTCCATGTTTTCATTTTAAAATTGGCATGGACCCTCTTTAAAATGTCATTGAAATAAATGCTTCTCCGTAAAACATTTTAGACTTATCAAAAAAAAAAATAGTCTGACTGACTTTGATCTACATGGCTATTTCTCTGTTCAGAAATCCTGTTGAAGAAAATACTCATTTTGTAATTACTGTTTACATTTTCTGATTTATGACTGGTTTCTTCCTCTCATTCTTTCCCAGTTTGTGCCTGAAGTTTCAAAATTGAGTTCTCCACACTTTGGGAGAACACAAAAACAATTAAGTCATAGTCCCATTACAGTCAGTGGCAAATAAATGCTTCTTTGGATCACAAATTTCAGCCTTAATGTTACCCCACAGGGCATTAAATCTTCTGTCCATTATTTGTATTTGAGTGATGTTGTCCTGAACTCATCCTGCAGGTCATTTTCCCTTACCTTCTCTCATGGCATGGCAGCTCAATCAGACCCTGTTTCTTTCTTAACAATGAATTATTTCACAGTGTGCCAAGCTGAACCTTCTTTCTGACAAACTACCTGGGGGAAGGACCTCTACTGAAGATTAAAATTTTTGGTTCAGCCATCCTTCCATTATCAAAACTGGAAGAGGAGCTTTTTGAGGTACCCTGCTTATGACTGAGATGGAAAGGGGTGAATGTGACAAACTCAGGATATGGACCAATTCAGTTGCATAAAAAAGCAAGAAAAGAATAAACACCCATGTGCCAGCTCTGCCTTTCACCTCTGGCTTTGTGTGTCCTTTCTAGTTTTACTGGTTGCAGAAAGAACTCCTCTAAGCATGTGGAGGTGATGCTCAATTTTGTCAAGCTGAAGTTATGGGAAATCAAGTGGTTTTATGTTTCAGTTATGAAGACAGAATTTTAAAGACGTTTCTATTGCTTTTGTATTTCTTTTGGTCATTATTTTCCTATGTTTAAAATAATATACTTAATTGGATGAAATCATTATTCAGTCCAGATGTGTGTGTGATATATATTTATATGTCTGTGATATATTAAAGATAAATAGAAAAGTACAGGCAAGGTTGGGAAAATTCTTCTAGAACAAGACTATTTTCAGTAGGCTTCAGTTTTTCCTTAGAAGACTATTGGGACACTGAGACCATTTAGCCTGTGTTCACAGTTATCCCCATCTGAAGCAGTGTTTTAAATGACTGGCATTATCTTTCCAATAATTTCTTCACTCTGTTGCTCTTCGCCTGCATGCTATATTTCTCCATGGACAGTACTGAAAAGCAGTCAAAACCCTCTTTTTCTGATATCAAGCTCAACACACTCAGACAAACTACTGCTAAAATTTCTTTGTGGTTAAATTCTTCTTTCAGTGTGCAAGGATTAAGCTTTGTAAAGCCAAAGTCAGAAAGAGGATCAGGCTGTCATATGTGTTGGCTGTGGATATTGCCCTTCAGTGACAGATGTGTACAGTATGTTTGCATCAGACCATCCCCTTCACAATACTCTGAGGAGAGGGAGCAGTTTGTGAAAACCCATTCAGCAGCAGTGCAGCTCCTAATGACTGAGAGAGTTTGGGTTCATCTGTCTAGAGAAGAGAAGGCTCCAGGAACAAGGGGCAATGGTTTTAAGCTGAGAGAGGCTTTAGATTAGATATCAGGAAGAAATTCTTTACTGTGAGTGTGCTGAGGCACAGGAACGAGTTCCCCATAGAAGTGCTCTATCCCTGGCAATGTTCAAGGCCAGGTGAGATGGGATTCTGAGAAACCTGGTCTAATGGAAGGTGTTCCTTTCCATGGCAGGGAGATTGGAACTAGGTAATGTTTAAGGTGCCTTTCAACCTAAACCATTCTATGATTCTATGATAAATCACGCTCACCTTGCACTGGTGGGTAGTGAACATGTTATGCTGAGGCTGAGTGACTCACTTTTCATTATAAGCAGCAGCAGGTAGATTAAAGCTAACTCAGACTTGCTCACAGTGCAGTGAAGAAACCTAGAGAGTCTCATCCCTAGTGAGGTTCTGGTCAGAAAAGTGAAAAAAATGTGTGAGGAACTGCAATCCCAATGTCTACACAATATAGGTTAATAACTATAGATTAACACTTATCCTACACTAGTTGTTAGTGCTAGTACCTATAATAACTCTTCTGTGTGGAGTAAATAGTCAAGTCCTTATTCTGTTTTAATTTGGTCCTTATTGAGACCTTTAAAGCTTCGTTTAACTCTAAGGGTGGGGTAAGCCAAGTCTCAGCTCTCCCTGTTTCCGACCAAGCACTTCTTTTTTTCTTCCATCAGTGCAAAACCTCAGCTTATTAGGAAGGTCTCTCTTGCAGCAGTGTCTGAATGTACAAATTTGCTCACAATCACAGCTGGAGTGGCTTAGAGTGGAGACAGGTCATGCTGGGATCTTTCACTTTGGCACCAATTAAATTCTTCTATGAAAGCAGAGGAGGAAGTATGAGTTTGCGTTTTAAAATCAATAGAAGCTGCAGAGCACAGACCAACTTGACTTTTTGTATGCTGCTCTTTGTAGATAAAATATTGTTAAGAAGTGAAACTCATGCCTAGCCCTAGGGCTTAGTTGCCTATCTGTACTGTCAAATCTGTCCAACTAGGACAAAAACATCTGAAAATAGGGCCTAAGACTATTTTGAAGACTGTGCTGTCAGGATAAGCCATGGCAAGTCTTTGTAATGATTGAAGTGGAATATCTTAATATGCACTGTTTCAAAACAGTAAAATGAGGTGTACTTTGTGGGCTTTTAAAACCTTGCTGCTTAAGGTGATTCAAAGACCATTCTGGACCTCAGTGAGCCTTGGCATTATGACCCTTGAAACTTCCAAAAACTGTTAGAAATGCAATGATGCAGAAATACTAATTAGTTGGTGGTGAACTTGCTCAAGAATTTGTTGATTCAGCCCTATGCTTTCTTAAGGCTTTCATAGCATGTCCTGAAACTTTAATTATAAAACAGCTAATCTGTTAAATTTTTTACTCAGAGTTTATAGATGCTGAAGCCTGGTTTGTCATTTCCATTCTTTTTTGCTCACCAACACAGGAAAAATTTGCCTACTTTGGCTGTGGTTGTGCTTTGAATTCTTAGGTTAATTCCAAACCTCAAGAAAAGCTAATAATTAAAAGATGATCTATTTTAAGTGCAAAACCAGAAGCCCATAAATTCAGATCTAGAATAAAAGCTGAAGTTTTTTTGCATGATTGAGAATTGGCAATACTGTATGAGATCACAATAGTTACCACTTAATTTTCTGCATTGACATGGAATACTGTGATTTTTAAAATAATCTGGATACCAAATTAGTGACTAGTTTCAGATGAAGAGAAGGAATCTGACTGTTCATCTGGTTGTTTCACAGAACTTGGCCTAGTTTGCTTTTAGCAGATAGAAAATATTGCTTTAAGGACAAGTACAGACAGTGCAATACATAGTCAATTTTGCCTGGATTAGATTTTGGTTAGTTCAGACTTTTTCTGCCACAGAGTATTAATGTGAAGTGTGAGCTCACATGTGTGATATTTACACAACCTGAAGTTAGAATTAGTGGATATTTGCTCTAGCAGTATTTGCTCACAATGGAGAATTGACAGAACAATGTATGACTCATTTGATCAATCATAGCCAATACAACTAAAACGATAAATACTGAGCACTTCGTAGAATAGCTTGTGATGCATCTGGAGATAATTTCCCTCCTAAGTAATTGTCTGGGTAATTGTATTGCATAATTGTTTCGGATAATTATCTGAGTAATGAACATATTTAGAGAAATTGTGGTTTTCTTTTACAATATAATGAACATAAAAGTTACCAATTAATATGATAATCTATTGGTTTTGGTCAGTGGGTAATTTATTTTAAATTACAGCGGAGGAAAAGAATGCTAATTCTCTTTTTGAATTAAACTGCAGTAGCAAATTTGGTGCACAAAAACTCACATTTGAACCATACTGCCCTGTAGTCTGTTTTCTTTACCATTTAATTCTCTGTGGAAGAGTTTAAAGAAAATGGACAGTTGTGCTTTATGGTAGGAAGGCAGTGCAATCTCTGCAGTCATGTCAGCTTTGTAGAGTCATGTGCTCAGCAGAGGTCCAGACTTTGTGTTTTGTCTCTCCTTTGTGTGAGGATTTTGATTTTGCTGTAATTGTTTTGGAATTAGATTGGACTGTGGAATGAGTCATCTCCACAGACCGTAGACCATGGGTGTCTTTGCAGTTTCTTTCTCAAATAATAGCTCTGCTGTTTGCTTTTTTAGTTCCTATTGATTATTACTGTGAGGTGACAAGAGGTAAAGCAGCTTGTGGTGCTGCTGCCAGTTATCCTAGAGTGGCAGAGAAGGAGGGAAAGCTGGAAGCCCCTGTTCTGAGACATACCAAGGTCCCCCAAAGCTCTTCTTGATCAAGTTTACTGGGTTAAAATTTAATTCACTGGAAGCTCAGCTGGGTAAAAGGAAACACTGGAAAAAGCCATAGGTCTGACTTGGAAAAAGCCTTCAAAATATAGTTTAAAACCTCATATAAAAATGAATGTACAAGAATCATGAAGGAAAGTAGCTGGGAAACTGTCCTGGTTTTGCACAGCTTTAAAAACCAGGTGTCTTATCTAATTCTCCAATTTACTGGCAGTGGGGAGACTTCTCTGCAGTAGTTCAGCTGAAGTGGTTTGCTCTTCTGGCATTACAAAGGCTGCTGATGCATGCATGTGTCTGTACAGCATTGAATGGAGGTCCCTCCTCTGGGACCTGCCTGGGCCTGACACCCCTCTGTGTGTTGCGCTCCACCAGCAGAAGCTCCTGGAGCTGTGACAGCTGGTGGCTTGTGGAAATACCTGCCTTGGAGTGCAAATGATCAGGATACATCCTGCCTCAGCTCTGAAGGATGGGAGATGGGAGCACATCTGCTTCCCTCCCCTGGGGATGGAACCTGCCTGGCTCCAGAGTGACTGATGCTGGAGGAAGGTTGCACCCTCTGGAACGTGCTGTGCTTCTGTTTCATGAGCACAGTGCTGTGTTCTGACACCTTGCAGTGTCACTGAGGTCCCCTGTGGCTGCAGGGCACAGGGATGTTCCAGACTGCAGTCACGACATGAGTTAGCTGGGTGTATGTGTACCAGGGGATTTGGCATTTTTGGATGGTAATTGTTTCCTGGCTTAGTTCAATAAATTAGAAAAGGCAATCTTATGGCGCTATGTATGCTGAAGAGATAAATACAACCATTTTTTCCAGTAATGTGAATAACAAAATTACTATTGCTACATATTTATTTACTGTTCTTTACGCTTTTTAAACAGCTAAAGTTTTCCAGAAGAAAAGGCTTTAACAGAGACGGTAATCTAAGCACTGAGAGAAATAATTATATTCTTCTGCACTACTGCTAAGCTAAGCAGGTTTTAATTGTGTTTGATTCTTTTAAATTCGCAATGAATTGAGAGTATTGATTCCTTCTTTCTGTAGGTATGTATTTGTATGTGAGTATTTTTATATCACCCAGTAGAAGTTTAGTTTCTAAACAAACTAAAATCAACGTGTGAATCTATGGAAGTTTAATACACTGACAATTTAATTCAGTTAATATACACTCAGAGTCCCTTGTGCTTTGATCCCTGCTGGTATCCTTTATTTCTAATAGTAGGGCAGTTGAGTGAGCTGTTGATGAATGATGGGCACAGTGGGACATCTGAGGATTTATATATCAAATCCCTACTCTAGTTTCTGGCTCAGGTCTTAACAGGGTTGCTACACATCTCAGAAACAGAATACAGTTTAGAACCAATGGCATCAAGCCTGTTAATGCTTGAGCCTGAGAAAAAAGTTGTGGAAACACAACTAGCAGAATGGAAATCAAAGGAGTAAAGTACCAAAGAGCTTTCTAGTGCATATTTTAGAGAAAAGACAGAGTAAAGTATACACTGATGTAAAGGAGGAAAGCTTCTCAAAATGTAATGTGTCTGTGTAATGGCTATTTACAAATATCTAATATTCACATAATGTTACCATGGAACTATAACTGAAATGCACTACCCTCCATAATATTCCTTTGGACAATGCTTCAAGATGCTGAGGAAAACATAAATAGTTATTGGATGGAAGGACCAGGGACCCATGTTCCAACCTTTCTTCTGAAAGCAGAGCTGTCCCTGGGAGCAATCACATCCAGGTATCTCAGAATCATACAGCCATAGTCATAGGGCTTTTTAGAGGGCTTCAGAACCCAACTGGAGGAAGCCTTCTGGGCTTTTCCAGAGCTTCTTTCACCTCAGAGAAGATCTGCAGTTTTATGTGGAAGAGAATAAACTAATGTCTTTTGAATCCCGGCACTGTTTTGTGGCTAATGAGGACCTGACTACTTGATAGCTATTTCAGAGGGAACCAGTGTCTCTGGAAATGCTACAGTGACTACTAAAAGCTGGTGGTTACTAAGAGGATTGAGAGGCTTTCACAAAAGTGGCTCTCTTCAAGTTCCAAGGAACTGGTACTGAATTCCCGGAGATGTCAGCTCCCTTCCTCTTTTTTCCCCTGAGAAAAACAAATCATATGATTGACCCTTCCCCTCCTTGTAAAAAGTACACAAAAAGTAATTGGATTGACAGTGTGGTATTCCTTCCCTCCTGTGCTGATAGTATAATACAAAACCCTCAGAAGCCTTCTGATAACATTCAGTAAAGCTAATTTAATAGTAATTGAATTCTTGAAAGTTCCCATTAGGATGCTAAAAGCAAGCATCTATGTAATACAAGCATGGTCAGCATCACAATGGAGCATGGGGAACAGATGCTGAAGCTGCCTGTTCTTCATACAATCAAGACTACTTATTTTGCTTCTTAGTGACTTAATGCAAATATATTTGAAAGTGTTGCACAGGGGAAAGAAGAGGGAGAGACAAAAAATATTCACATTGTTTTCTTTGCCAGAAACCTAATGGTGTATGTGCAGCTGTATATATTCTCAGTATATGCTAGGCCTGATCAAAAGGTATTGTACTCCCTCTAGCTTTGATTCAGCTGCTTTATGTTGTGCTGCTGGTATTGTTCCAGTTCATCATATGCTTAGATGACTCATAGTGAATGCATTGTGGTATTTACCATAATATGTTTTCCTCTTTTTAAATTAGTCTGCAGTGTATGATGCGAAATACAATTCACAATTAGCATTTCAGCACTATTAAATCCAGCTTGAAGTGTTTTGATGGAAACAGCAATCTGTTTTATTCGTCAAATTTCCCTAAACAAAGCAAGTGTATCAATTGCTAATAGTGTACATTATACAGAATTAACTGGTGTCTTTGAAGTAAAATAATATTTAAGGATTTCTTTTAATAAGCCACCAGGAGTCAAAGAACCCAGTCTCACCTCTTCCAACAATATTTAATTATAGCAGGTTTGATGTGCTTTTGGGTTACACCCTTTACTTCTGTTGGAGATGTTTGCTCATACCCTACAAGAATCTGACAACAGAAAACTAAGTGGGCTGGCTGATGTGGTGCAGGATTTTTTGGTAAGTGACATGGTCTGAGTTGTTGGCATCTCCATGTTGATTGTGAACCCCTTCCATGTTTGATGATCTCTGACAAGGCCTTAGGGTCAAAAACCCCAGCTGCAAAAGCTGAAGAGAAGCTAATAGCTCATTTTTACATTCTAAATGGATGCAAACCATGTAGAAAAAAAGGAGACATGGCTCTGAAAAATTTCTATAAGTAGAAGAAATGGAGGAGGTGCATGGGACAGAAAAACAACAGAAAAAAGGAAGTAGAAAAGGGGTTCCAGTGAAACAAGGAGAAGGAGGAGAAGGACAGTGATCTAACTGACCATCCCTCAAAAGCAACATGAAAGTCAGATGGGGGGACACTGGGGGGGTCATGGAATGAAGGACAGAGGTCAGCAGGACATTGCCCCCTCCGTGTGCAGTGTGTTACTGCAGTGTGAGCAGCAGTGCTGCCAGGGCTTCTGATGGTCACTCGTGCTGTACAGGAAATCTCTCTCCCATCTAACATTACCTGTGCAAACACAGTAGGTGCAATGCCTTGTGCAAGTTTTTGGGCCAGCCAAGCCTATGTTTATCTTCTTGTGGAATTTGCAAAGTATTAAATCCTAGTATGTCTTTTTGTCATATGGAGAGCAAAAATACAAAATGTAACAGGCAGACTGCAGGCTATTCAGTTGAGCTGTGTCTGCCATCTGGACTGGGGGTTCTTGCTTCAAGCCAAGATCCCTCTACCTGTGACATTTCTGACGGTTTCAATAAAACACTGCTTAAAACCATGCTGATTGAGTTTTTACAGCTTCCAGAAAAAATATTCTACTGGTTTAACCAATATAAATAACTTCTCAAAGCCCTTTGCCACAATCTAACATTTTTGTATTTCTTCTGATTCACAAAGAACATATTTTCTTTTGTGCCTTGCAAGCACTTTTCCCCAGGTAAAACAATTCAAAATTTCATTTTTTTTTCAGAGATCAAATCTCTTTCACCTTATTCAGCATTCTCCTTTGTGTTCTCTTTTGATTTTCTACATCCTTCTTGAAAGGATACCCAGCACCTGACACATCAGATCTGCTGAGACTCCAGGGCTGGTGAGGAAAGTAAGAAAGAGGATTATTTTGTACCACTTAGAGATTAAACTCCTGTTTGTATAAGGCATATAAGCTCCTAGCATAAGGGCCCTTAATTTCCACAGCAGTAGATCAGTGCTGAGTCATGTTCTGTTTGCCTCCTCCAGATCTTTTCCAGCATGGCTGCTGCCATGGTTAGTTGTTTCTCATGTTGTATTTGTGTACACTAATCTACAGCTAGAATTTACACTTAGTGAATTGCATTTTTCCAGACCATTTCCTCAGTTTGTCAAGAATATCTTGCATTTAATGTCTCCCAGTATTTTTCGTCCTGCACATCCCATTATCTAACAAAGCATGACCTCTGTATGCTTGGCTATCAGGAAAGTATTAAATGTACAAGGCCCAATTATTACTGACCACTGAGTAACCCTACTAGGAAACCAATTGTCTTGCTCTGAGGCCTCTCTGAACACAAGTGGAGAGAGAAGATTCACTTTTGATCTTAACTAAAGCAATAGTGTAATTGCATGCAAGGAGAACTGTAATAAAGGAAGGGAGATAAGAAAAAAAAAAGAAAATTATTGTCTAAGTCATAAGATGCAGTAGTACCTGCTTTCCAATGGTTTTAGCAGCAAATTACCTTGTGGCTATCTTCTGTCTTTTCTTCATTTGCTTTTAATGTTGTCTTTTGACTGTAATGTTGTATGTTTTCTATCAAACAGTGAAGTCAGAAGGAACTGACAAACTTAGGGATATCAAAACCCCCAGCAAAATCCCTTTCCCAGCTCTAACTTTGAACTAATAATTGACAAGCCCTGGATGGAATCCTCGAATCTTCAAATCATAGAATCATAGATTGGTTGTAATCCCCTGCCTTGGGCACCTTCTACTAGACCAGGTTGCTCCATCCAGCCTGGCCTTGAACACTTCCAGGGATGGGACATCCACAGCTTCTCTGAGCAACCTGTGCCAGTGCCTGACTGCCCTGACAGTAAGGAATTTTTTGCTAATGTCTAACCTTGAGCTGCTCTCTTTCAGTTTAAAATCAGTTGTCCCCCTTGTCCTATCCCTACCTGTTCCTGTGAAAAGTCACTCTCTGGCTCTCTTGTAGCCCCTTTAGGTACCAGGAGGATGCTGGAAGGTGTCACTGGAGCCTTCTCTTCTCTAGGCTGAACAACCCCAGCTCACTCAGCCTCTTCTGATCATCTTGTTGGCTCTCCTCTGGACTTGCTCCAACAGGTCCATGTCCTTCTGATGTTTGGGACTCCAGAGCTGGATGCAGCTCTCCAGGTGGGTCTCACCAGAATGGATCAGAGGGTCAGAATCCCCTCCCTGGCCCTGCTGCCCACAGGGCTTTGGATGTAGCCCTGGACACTGTTGGCCTTCTGGGCTGTGAGTGCACATTGCCACCTCACATCCAGCTTCTCACCCATCAACACCCTCAAGTCCTTCTCCTCAAGGCTGTTCTCAATCCATTCTCTGCCCATTTTGTGTTTGTGCTTGGGATTGTCCTGATCCAGGTGCAGGACCTTGCACTTGGCCTTGCTGCACTTCATGAGGTTCACAGGGGCCCATCTTTAAAGCCTGTGAGGGTCCCTCTGGATGACATCCCTTCTCTACAGCCTCTTGACCACGCCACACATCTCAGGATTATTGGCAGACTTGCTGAGGTCCCATTCAACCCCACTGTCCATGTTACTGACAAAGACGTTAGACAGTGCAGATCCCAATACTGTCCCCTAGAGAACATCACTTGTCACTGGTCTCTATGTGGACATCAAGCCATTAACACAACTCTTTGAGTGTCACCATTCAGCAAATTTCTTATTCACTGGGTGGCCTATTATCATGAGGGGTTTTGCAGATTGGAAACCTGAGTTTCTGCAAAGTATTTTTTGATGTCCTGCAACTAGGTAAATTCAGTAACAAGAATTAGTTTCATCCATTTATGAGACTGACTGGAGCCTGAATTCAATAGAAAGACAACACAAGGCATGAATTACCACAATTAAAATGAAAATTAAAACCCTATGATAACTCAAACATAAAGTATCAAAAGCAGATACCACAGCCTTGAAGCATGGAAAAGATCAAGTGGCTAAGAAAACAGATAATAAAATTAACGTCATTGAAGAACTGGGTATAGTAAATACTATATTGAGAAAGAATGATGTTTTTTAATCTTCATTGTATGACACAGATCCAAATATGCTGCAGTTCAGAGCATTTTTGAGATATATAAGCTCTGTACACTTTCCCTACTTGACTTTGTTTTATATGCAACCCTCTTAGAGGATTCTTGGAGTGTGCTTAATGTATTATGGATATTTTCCACATAATGCATAAAGCCTGTGTTTAGTGCCCTGGGGGCTAAAAACATCCAAGGATTTGGCCAAGGAAAGAATTTGCCCTTTTTGTTTGATAATTGTACAGTCCGATAGAATGAGAGGCATATACAAACTCAGCTTAAGAAAAATGATTATTATTAGTAGTAAATACCAAGTTACTAGTAGCATAAATAGAATGAGGTAGCTCTCTAGATCTTAAAAATACAAATATATCAACAAATAGACACGCAAACAACCAGCAAACTTGTATTACTGTTCATGACACCTTGTTATTCCATCCTTACTGTTCTTCTCATAATGTTCTGTGTAGCTTTTCTTCCTTGTCATTGTCCTGCAGAGTCAGATAGTCTTTATCTATCAGGATCTCTCTGATGTATTCTAAGGCTTCAGAAATCAGGTGGTTTAGTCCATGCTAATGATTTGGCCTCCATTAATCAATGTGGAGAGAGAGTGGCTCCTCTGCAGAGCAATTTTAGGACACATGAGATGAATGAGTTGCTGTCTGGAGTTGTGTGTGGCTTTCCAATCCCCTTTTTCAAGTTAAGACTGAGTGCATGACTCTGATCTCCACCTCATCCTGCAAGCTGTTCACCTTTCTCTGTTTAGTAGCACTCAACATTCATGTCAGCTGATTCTGAGATCCTTTTTGGTTTTAAAGCCTGCTAAATGGCTGCTCTGGCCTCTTGCTGAAGAGTGAGGGTGAAAAAAAAAAAAAGAAACTATACTCCAGAGTAGTAAACAATATATATAAAGTAAGAGTAAAAAGACCAAAGAATAAAATGTATTCCCTCAGCTCTGAGGCAGCATTTCATTTGAAGCATTAATTTTCCAGAATTATCTGAGCTGATACTTACACTGTCATTTGCAAAATGGCTTTGCTATTACAGTAATTTCAGTGGAGAGAGGCATTAGTCTGTCTCATAATCTTCATACTCTGCATGTGTGAATATTACAGAGGAGGTAGGTGAATAGGGGAGCTATTAAATATTCTTTCTGATATATATCAAATAAAAATTAAAACCTGAGGTAAGAGTGTTTCTTTGCTTGAGCACTCCAGGTCCCTGGGGCTGAGTGCCTGCAGTTATATTTTCTTGTGCTGGAACTTGACTTGGGAAAACTTTATCTTTCACCTTAGCATTTTTCACTTCCTAGAGAAAAAGAGGCACCCTACTACCCAATAGGCATGAAGCATGCTTTATATCCATCCTCTGAAGCACTGAGGTTGTCAGGGTTTGTCCTACAGCTAACAAAGAAAATTTGCTTGTAGCAAATCCTTTGGAGTGACCCCCTTTTCCCACTCTGCTCCTGTGAAACCCCCAGTCCATTCTCTTTGGCTTCCTCACCTGTGATCTCCTTTACCAGGATACTAAATAACATACTGTTTTTCACCTCTGACTTCTCCAAGCAACATTTTATGACAGTCTGAAGTACAACCACTTCCTACCTTTTACTGGATTGTAATTTTTAATATTGGATGGCTAAGTGCACATAATTCAGCACATAATAAATATCCTAATTTCGAGATTAATCAGCTTTTTCTGACTTCTTAGTGTTTGGACTGATTTTTCATGTATGAATGAAGGCTTGGTCTATATGTTTTGAGCCATTGCTTGTATTAATCTCTTGCTGAAAGTGATTTATTTTCCCCCATTTTTTGCTGGTTGATACAAAACTGAGGGTAATGAGAGACTCTGTAGAATTTTATTCTCCAAACTGATTTCTGAATAAAGACTTGTCTGCAAGATAGAAAACACCTTGACAGTTTTTCTTCACAGCCTCTAAGAGCATCATTTTTGTTCACATTGTAGCATATTTGTGTGAATGTTTCTTCAGTGCTTCCACTTCTTGATGATTTCTTAAGTGCAGTCATTGCCTTTCTCTTTCTGTGTCTGCTGCCCTTGACATTTAATGCTGTTATCTGCCTACTGGTGTTCAGTGTATATAGTGTACAGGATACATGGTTTGCACTGAATTTCTGGCTTGTCTCTAGTATCTACACTTTTAACAGTCTGTCAGCTGCAACAAGTTGGTTTTCACCTAACAGGATTTTGGTTTGATTTGGTTCTGATGAAATTCTCAGCCATTTAAAAGTTGTTCTCTGGACTGATAACATGGGCACATTATTTTTCATAAAGTCGTAAAAGTAAAAACTGGAGAGGTTTCCAAAATACAAGTTTCTCATTGGAAACAGAATTTTATTTGTAAATAGTAAAATTGTGTGTGAAGCTTCACTTTCAATAAAATCTAACTAAGGAAAAATGATGAAAATGTAATTTTCAATCTTATTTATAATGAAATTCTGTGGTTTCTTATTTTAAAATTTTTATTTTTACAACCTATAGTTTGAACAAAATATTAAATCAAAATCAGAACAAAATTACTCAATTTGAAGTAGAACATATTAATTTATCCAATTATTTTCCTTACAAATAAAATTCAGCTTTTCCTTTTGTTCCTATCATAATGAAAACAAATCTGGTGTTTTCCAGTAGAACAGAAAGTCTGTGTTCAGATCAGCATGCACTGATTTTTTTTTGCTTCGCATTGTAGGTTAATTTTATCTGTCATGCTATGTCAAGGAGATTCAACATAAAAATGGTCACTGTTCTTAGATATATATTTGGAAAGAAGGAGAGAGTCTTCCCAAAGCTGTAGGCTTTTCTGGATTAATACCTCCTGACTCTGTGGTTAACCATGTGCCTCAAGTATATTGGAAGTTATTTTCATGGTTTTTTCTGCTCATTATGTTCGATCTTTGGCTTCTTTTATTTGTATTTTCATAGTTTACATATATGCATGAAAGACTTTACTCAATTTTCTGTTATTTTTCTGTAATGGAGAGCAGTTTATAAGTGATTGCACCAAATTTCCATCTGGATTATTAGTGATCTCCTTAGTGAAAAAGAAATTACATGGAAGAGACATATGATGATAATTTGAGAAAATAATGTGTAGCTAGACAAAAACCACTGATTTTTGGAGAAATGGTTAAAAATTGCAGTACTTGGAAGGTCTAAAAATGGAATAAAATGGGGATCCATTTAGTGCAGTTAGAAGACTGTGACATGCATTCATAGTAATTGAAGGCTTGGCCCATTGAAACTACTTTTTAAAGTTTGTTTCATGACATTATGGGATACAATGTTTAAATGATATTATGGGATATATGATGACACACCAAAAGAGGCTCATGCTCCTAATGATGTATTGCCTTATGTTTGTCTTCATAGTTTTCTGCCTTTTCAGTTTTACATACACACTTGAAATTTGCATCTTCATTTTTATGTAAGTCTTGCTTTTACTGAAAGATTCATAACTTCCAGTGGAAAGCAGAAATCTAATTCTGGCCAAAATAAAACCTGTAATACTAAGAAGTCAAAAATCAGTCAATGCAGTGAATGCAGATGACCATGAATCTAATGAAAGAAAGAATTATTAGTTCTCCACTGGAAAGATGTAAACCTGTCTTTGAGAAATGTCTTTAAGAAAACTGCCCTTGAAAGAACAGTCCTGTGTGGTAAGCTCTGAACCAGAAGATGCATAACAGCTTTTGTTTTAGAAAAATTTATTGTTTGGGGATTTTCCATAGCTAGCCAAATTGAAAACCCACATTCCGTCATTCTAAGGCATAGAAGTGTCAAAGATTTTGCTGAAGTTCATTCTTACAAAACACTGTCTATAAAGATGAAGTTACTTAATTTTTACAGGTTATTTCCCACTGCTTTTAGCATGAATGTTCTTAGACTGATGCCTGGAAAATGAATGTGTCAGCTGAAACAAGAATATTAATTTTCAGCTTTTGCTTTGTCTCTGTTATATCCTGTGATGGTACCCTTTTATTAAGAGATCTGGGGGCACATTCTCCCCAACTTTTTCTCATTAATACCTTCAGTTATGAAAAATAATGATTCCAAGAGTGTGTGGTTTTGAAAAACAGGGTGGCACAGGGACAGGGGAAAGCCGTTGTTAATGAAGTATCCAGAGAAATCTGCCCACACTGCACTTGCATAGCTATGGAAATTGTTGATTGACAAGAAAACAATACATGCCAAAGATAGTCTAGTCTTCAAAGGGAATCATGTTTACTCAGATAAACACAATTTTCAGAACCAAGAGCAATCAAAAGCTTTTAATTTTGAACATTTATCATGGAGATAATTTTTATGGTTATTATTCAACTGTATATAGTCTTAAATAGTTGGTGTCTTTACATTTCTGTCATCCTTTTTTGTTTTAATGCCTAAACATTTAATGCAGGAGCTGTATCATAGATATCAGAAAATTTGCCATTCTTCTGACATGAATTATATTTTATGGGATAGAATAGCTATGACTTGACTGGAAAAATGAGGAATAAGTCTTTTGAAAACAGCACTGCCTCTTTGTACCCTGCACTATTAAAACCAGCTCCCAGAAAGAAATTTAATTCTTTTTTCCTTAGATGCCTTTCACAATGGAGAAATCCATTACATTCTGTGGAAACATCTACCCACTACGGTAGTTGTTGACTCAATGGTGCCATTTGCCTATTTTACCAATCAGGAGCACAGGATGGCACTTTTCTTCGGAGGAAGTTGTATAGATTTTCTCCCCTGTTTAATATTACCCTTATCCTAATATTATCAGACATCTCTGTGAGGTTTTCAAAATCCTTTTTTCAATGTCCTCACTGGTCACGCGCAAATTTTAGCAACCCATAATTTCTCTGAGTCCACTGGTTCAATGCCAACATAAAATTTCAAGTCAGTTCCTGCTTCCTGGGTCAGTGTTTGTCTGCATTCCTATCCAAATTTGTCCAAGATCAGAGTGTGGAAAAGTTACATGCCTGAAAAAGACTGCTCTTTAGCACATTTTTCCCTAATTTTGAAATTCAGAATGACAAAAAGAATTGCAAAAATGACTTAAATAACATTGGCATCTAAAAAGGAAACAACCAGCATCACATGAAGTGATGAAGGAAATCTATTACATTTACATGGTAAATCACAATATTACTTCTCAGGAATTTTAAATGATAAAATTGCAAAGAGTGTCTAGTTAGAGACACAGTCCCACAGGGAATATTTCAAAGGGACGTGCAAAGCAAATACTATGTAAAATTTTAAATTACAAGGTTTCTTTTGTTTGTTTCCCTTTTCTTTCTTAAAGAAGTGAGAAAGTCCTTTGAAATCTTATGCTTAATTTTAGACTTCATTAGAGCATTGGCAGAGAGGCAATAACTGGGAGGCCAGCCTAAGCCTTTGATTAGAGGAAGGTGTGAGTTTTTCTGCTTTAACACCACTGTGGATTGTGTAGGAAACTATAGGGCTTGCAGGAAAAAAGGAAGAATTTTGGAACAAAACCCCCTATTTTAAAACTTGAGCTAGGAATGGTGATACCTGGTTCACTCTCTACTCAATCTGCACTGAGTCATCTCTAGTGGTGCAGGGCAGTTGGTGGCCATGGTCTGTTTATCCAAGACTCATGGTGGGCCTCATGCTGATAAAACAAAGCCCCTGTGATGATTACAAAACTGGCGAGAGTGGAAAATACTTGGGAATGTGGTTTTGAGAAAAACCAAGGCTGACCAATAGGACAATGCAGATTAGGTAAAATTTGTACTGTATAAATGTCTGCCTATTCAAAAGCTCTTAACAGAGTGTTGAATTCAGTTTAATCTAGATTATATTTTACTAATTATACACACACACACACAGAGATACATATATATATATATACACACACACATACAAAAGACTTTCTCAGCTTTTCTGAAAGCTGAGCCTAATTTTTAAAGTGATTCAGCTTGTCATATTTACAGGAGCTGCACTTTTAGTTGAACTGGGTACAAACTTTTTTTCTGGAGTAGAATTGTTTTCCTTGTAATTCTGCAACAATATTTCCACTAGACAGTGATCCCTTTGTTGGTGGTTTTTCCCTTTCATGTGCTGTTATTTATGAGTACTGTAATACATGAATATTTTATATTTTCCTGTGTCTGATTGTATTGTTCTTTCCTTATTGTTAACCAGGATTTACTATTAGGAACCAACAACAGACATTTTGATGCCATTGTTAATATAATATTGAGAGGCTGAAGATCTGCTGATCTCTATCACAGCCTCTTATAAATCCTTTTCCTCTTCTTGGCCAATTTGCAGTCCAGTGAGCCAACTTTTCAGTTATTTCATATTTCTGCACTTTAACCTTTGATGAAGTACTTGGCTTAATGCATTTTGAAGATGTAAGTGCTTCGTTCTGTTTCTGCTGAATCCTGAATTGGAAATTCTGCAGAGTAAGTCAGGCTGTTTTAAACTTTTTAATAGTTTATATTTTTATTTATATAGAGTTGCTTTTCTCAACAACAAATAAATTAAAGACTTATGTATATATCACTAACAAAAATATACTTTAATTAAATGTCGTGATTAGTTCTTGGGCCATGAAAACTTCCTGGAGATAAAAAAAATCAACAAAACAAAACAAAACAAAAACAAACCAATAACAATAACAACAAAAACAACACAAAGCCCAACCAAAACAAAAACCCGACAAACGAAAAGGCTCAAACAGTGCATATCTTCTGCAGAATAGGAAGGGCAAGAGCACAGGCAGGGTGCAGCGGAGGGCACAGCTGGGATTTGCAGGACAGGCAGTGTGCTGGGGGAAAGGCTGGTGCCAAGCCCTGGGCGTTGGGCTCTTGGCCTCTGGCTGCTGCCACGGTCCAAGTGCTCAATGGGGCACTGGCCACAGCCCCCCTGGGAGCCACCTGCCTGATGCACTGCAAGTTCAGAGGGTGTTTGCTTCCTGGTGTGGGTGTTCCAGCAGCTGTGATTGCCAGTGTCAGGTTTCCTAAGGGGCTAGGAGACAGTGAGGGCTCTTACAGCACAGTTGATGGATCTGAATACAGATTTTCTATGGTAGGCTCTCCTTGTGGCTATGGAAGACTACAGAACCCTTTTGGAGGGCAGATCTGCTGCTGCTGCCTCTTCCTGCCCCATCTGGTGCTAAAAGAGCTCAAGGCAATAGCACAGGGCTAAGAAGAATAGGAAGCTGATGAGTTTCAGGGAGAGGTGTCCCTGAGCTTTATTAGAGAGCTCTGAGCCATAGAGAGCTCAATGATAGTCACAGCTTTTAAGTTACCTCTCATACACTTAAAATCGTGCTAATCTCAAACTGATATTATTTATAAATTAATATCTTTAATCCTAAAGGTACCTGAGGTCCATCCTGCCTGTTTCCCCAAATGCCAGGTGTCAGTTCCACAGACCAGTGGTCAGGCAGGAGGGAGAGCTGCTGTACTGCAGCTGGGGAGAAGGGTGGTGTGACAAGGCTGGGCTATGCTCCCAAAAGTCTAGAGCTGGTAGAAGTGTCCATCACCAGTGCAGGTGCTGCTCTCTGAGCCTGACCATGCAAGAGGTGCACTGGACTAATGAATCACTTCCCATACTTTGTGTTAATCCCACCTTTCCTGCTGCAGCTGCACACCTTGACCGAATGGGACTTGTGGGAACTGAGCTGCAATTCTCATCAGCGCTTCCTGAGGACACTGTCTTGGTTTGAGCTTGTATGTTTTGAACCAGGTCTTTGCTCTGGAAACCTGGGTGACTTCAGGATACATGTTCAAGGGTTTTCGGAATGATTTCTTGTTCTTTCTGGAATCAGACTATTTCCCACCTTCCCTGAAAACATCCTCTTTCAACTCTTCTGGTGAAGGATCAGGGCCATAGTGGCTGTCAAAGCTCATGTTGAAAGCTTGTTCACTGTATCATGTCCCAAGACAGAACTAGAGGGATCCCACCAGAGGGAGGGCTCCTGGAAGGAATGGGCAGAAGGAGCAGAGAACAGAAAACTGAGATTGAGTAACATGGTGACTGCATTTTAAGGGGATGGTTTATAGGATTTGAAATTTTATTGAATCTCATGTGACAAAAGGATTATAAAAAGCAATTATAAACCACTATGTTTTCATTATTTGCTGTTGACCCCACTGGCTTTTGTTGAAAGTAAATGTTCATAGTTAATTTTCGTACTGGCCAAAACAGTATCTTACAGAAAAGCATTGTTCTTATTCCAAATTTTAGAGTGTTTATGAAAATGAATCAATTAGTCAGCTGAAAGAATTGTATTTCAAATGTGAAATGAGCCTGTGTTAGGTATAGCCATACATAGAAACTATGTGCACCCTGTCATAAATTATGCAGGCATTTAGTGCTGAAATGCTGAAATACACTTCATTGCATCTTGAAGATTTCAATGGCCTTTCCCTTGCATGCTTTGAAAGATGCCTAATAACTCAGACCTAATCTGTGGAAAACACAGCTAGAAAGAAATGTATAAAGGGCCTGAAATGAAGCTTTTGTCACTATTTTGCTATTGTTAAAAAAGCTAGTTAAAGAAGACCTAGGAAGGTATATCTTCATCCCTATAAAGGCATCTCTAGATGGGCAAAGACATCAACCTAATACTTTTCAAATTCTGTGAACTAATGATGGATTTTAGACATCATTATTCTAGAGAGGTCTATTTAATTCTATTTTCAGTGAAAATATTCTGTAGTCAGTAATCCCTTGCAGTACTGACTCACCAGCAGTGATCTTAATTCCCTCATGCATTTGTCCATTTTCCATCTTCACCCACCTTCAAAATGAACAGACAACTCAATAAAATAAAAAATCCATTTCCTGAACAAATTTTCATGTCTTCAAGAAAGAAAAAAAAGAAAAAACATTCTTTTTTTTTTCTTGGGTTGATACAGAAGAACATCCCATATCACATAGCTGAAAATTAATGTGCTGATATATGCAGAAGAGGGAGTGTGTTTTTGACAGGTTGTGTTTCAGTCAAGAGAAGTAGGCAGCAGTATATAGAGCGGAAAGCAGCAGCGTAGGAAACCATGGTGATCTCTTGGGGGATGTCCCTTGCCATCCCTGCTACCTCAGCATTTAATCTGTCACGGCTCATGAAGAGACATTTTAAGACTAGCAAGGTATCTTCCCACCATTGTTCCCACTGACAGCTTTCCTGGAACCTCCTAGTTCAACTGTTGGAAACCTTTTTCTAACTTGAGGCCTGAATACATTAAGGAACATAACAGAATGTGAGGAAATAACAAGTGGCTGCTCTTGATCAGCCTCGAGCTCTTCCAAACAAGCGGTGCATTTCTGCCGCAGTCAGAGTCAGGTGGCTCTTCTGCAGGAGCACTCGAGCAAAGAAGCAAAATGTTTCCTTGGTGTATTCTCCTCTCTCTTTCTCTTTTTGCCCCTTGAGAAAGTTACTGGTTTGGGCAGACTGAATACAGCCTGTGGTCCATTATTTAGCTAACACAGACCTGTGCAATTACTGTGGAAGAAACTGTTCTTAGACTATACCACATAGCCCTTCCTTTCCCAGAGGTCTAGTGGGGTTTTTCTTGCTGACAGTGAATTCTATCTTATTTCTAGGGGAGTACCACTGAGACAGCCAGCAGGTCTCATAAGGAAGGGAATCTTCGATGTGAATCTTGCATTCAAAGTTCAGAATTTATCTCAGTGTGTTGTAGCCTCTTGTCTTTTTAGACAGGATCCCACTTTTGATGCCACACTGTGAGGCTAATTATTCTCAATTTATTTGCACAGCCCTGCATTTGCCATCTATTATTCCTGAAATATAACATGATCTAAATTCTTTTATATCTGGCTGCACCACCTAATTATTCCTCATTTGTTTTTATTCTCTTCCAATTTAGTATCATCTGCAAAGTTGGAAATCATGTTTTCATATCATAATTAGACCTCTAAGAACCTTAGAAAGCTGCTTGGTGAATAAGCATGCAAAAGGCTGTTTTTTCCTCTTCTTCTATTTTCATTTTAATGGAGATTTAAAATGACACAATAAATTAGAAATTCATGAGACTATGATCTAAAAAATTTAAGTTGTTTGCCTGTGGGCCATAATGTTGTAACAAACAGAAGTGATATGAAGAAGTAGTTATGATCAGAAAGTTGGTTAGTAATGACTGATAATGATGTAGGAGATGAGCTGATGTGGCCCAGCCATGGTGCATTAGAAGATGTTTGGACAGTGTATTGCTGATGTCAGGAGCCTAAAAGTTCCTCTTTTGCCCCAGCTACATGTAGCCAAGGTGGAGAAGTCAATTAGGAGCTGTGACTTTGATGCAGACAGAATTTTCTTCCTTAAGAAAGATTTCTACCTCCAACATAAAGATTATCTCACCTTTAAAATATGACTTTTAGTACTTCCTGCACCTTAGAGATAACAGAGAAAATATTGGCACACTTATAGACAGAAGGGGGTTCCTTTACTTGTGTTGCTTAGCATAATGTAGCAGCAATCAGCCAGTCAAACATTTTCTAAAGGCAGAAAGGCAGAGCAGCTCAGTGGCCTTTGCTTCAGTCATCTGTATGTCTGGAAGTCTCCATCAGAAACAGAATGAGCACCATGTAGTATTGGTCTTTTTTGTCTCCCTTTTGCTCAAGTTGTAGCCATTGAATGCATTGTTTCAAGATGTTACTGAGCTGTTGGCAATTCAAACCAAATCCCTTTCAACCCAGACCATCCAGGATTCTGGATTTTTTTCAGTTATAGTAACAGAGCGACATAATCTCTGTCTTGCAAACAAAAAGACAAAGCAGGTAAAAGATCTCTTTCCACTGTACCTATTTCAGTCCATGTTCTTCTGAACAAGACTAATATTGGGATCTGCAACCCTCCCAGAAAAGGAGCAAATCTGGTGAACCAAGCAGGTCCTGATTTGTCCAGTCCTGATCAGTCCTGATGCCACAAACCCTGTTCAGACCCTGAATTGCTCTTCATTTCCAGGTGGAAGAGATGATCTGTACTATAAGCACACAACCATCCTCAGCAGGGAATCAGAGAGTGTTTTTGCACAAGTTCAGACAGGTGCAGGCTTTGCATTTGTGCAGTAAGTTTGTGTTGGCTGTGATACTCTCCTCTTTCCAGTTCAGAGAGTGCTTAGAATTGACAAGCTGCATTAAATTTCTCCCTCATGTTCCATGCCTTGGCTTCATTGTGAGAAATCGTAAAATTAAGGGACAGGCCATGGGATATCAGCTATGGCTTGATGTTGGATGATTTGTTGCTCTTGAAAAACCTGGCATGAAGAGTGAAGCTTTTTGTGCAAGGGCACTTCCATTGGCAGTGGGCACAATAAATGATTTTATGAATGAGACTGGGAAGGCCATTGCACTTGTGGAAAGCATCTGGTGGTCTGAACACCTCTGGGCCTGATTCTGACTTCCCCAATGGTGTCCCTCAAGAATAGCCCCTTCAGAACAATTGCACTAATGACAACATTGACATGTAAATGACATGAGAGATCAGGGTCATGTCAGATCTGCCAGAAGGGATAGATTTTTTAAGTGCTATCTGTGGGTTTTTTTGGTCCCCACTTTGTAGGCACATTTAATTACAGATGCAACTTAAGTCATTTGTATGTCTTCCTGACTGACAGATATATTGGTTTATGTCCTAGCTGCAAAATTATGCCCACAGGTATGTGCAGCTGTTGTTCTGAGCCAGCAGAAGAAATGCATAGGTATGGCACTTCAGCAACTTTATCGCTTCTCTCTAGGATGCCAAAAAAGGAGAAATACATTTTTTAAAAATCCAATTGATCCTAATAAAATAACGTATTTAAATGTAATTATTAAATATTATATCTGCAGGACAAGGTTAAGGGCATTTGTGTAATGTAATTTCATATATTTCCCTAAATCTATCAGAAGTTACTCCTAATTGTAGCTTCAGCTATAAATTTACAAGGTTTTGACTGGCTTGGTTTTGGATGATGACACTCCTGCAAAATCAGTGATGTTCCTGAGTAATTTATCTTGAAAAGCAAAATTGTTCACGAAAAGGTTGCAATGAACACTTCAAAGTCTGACTTTGTTTCTGTAGTGATCGCACTGAATATAGATTAAATTGGTCTTTGATTGCATGATTATTCTCCTAAATGTAACATAGACTTTCTGTTCCTTCATGAGATGACTCAAAGATTTCAAAAGGAGTTAATTAATAATTCCAGATTTCAGTAAAAATTCTTTCAAGCATATCCATTATTATATCCATATCCATCCATCCATCTTTAAATATTCAGAATAATTCTCAATGAAACTCAATACGTTACAGCAATCTGGATGTTATTCATATGTCATTAAAATGATAAGACAACTCCAAGAATTTAAGAATTGTTGTCCTGGTTTAGGTTCAGGCAAATTTGGGAGGAAACTTTGGAAGTGGTCTCCTGTATAAAGAAAATCCAAGCTGCTCCTCCCCGAAGTGGTTCGGAAGACAAATCTCCTTCGAGAAATAGGGAAAACCCCCTCTTTATTTAACAAGCAAAGTACTCACAAACATGCGAAAATGAACAATATTTGACAATGAAGCGTCCCGTTGTTCTGAAGAGATGGCAAATTCAGAAGGTCCTTCTGTGGGTCGGGGAGAGGAGTCCTTTCCGTGGGGTATCCCCGGCTGCTCTCAGTCCCTCCGGGGCTCGGCTCCGGTGTCCCGGCCGCAGCTTGGGGGGCCCGGGCGATAGTCCTGATGTTCCTGGACAGAACAATAGCTGGACACTTCCAAAAACTTCTGGTCTCAGTTAACTAAAAAAACTAACTGAAAGCAAAACTCTCTCCCGCTGTCCGTGCTGCAGACAATACACCGAGAGAGAGCTGAAGATCTTATCTCTATGTTTTTGAATACAGCCACGAAAAAATTCGGCTGCTTTTCCTTCTCCCCCACTTCACTCTTGGAACTAGTCCTAAAGATACAGAACTTATACAGAACTTCTGCATAAGCAGAACAGGTGATTGGGAATACAGGCATCATAAAGTCACCCTAAGATAATTGCACAAAAGGAAAAAAAAAAAAGGAGGAGGGAAAAACGTCTGAAAATACCATCTGAATTATATAACTTCTAAGATTGGAAATAAGAACTTGATTTTTATGATGAGAAACAACATCTGAATAAATGTTTATCTATCAGCAGAGGTCTGTTTTTATTTCCACCATTATTCTATTGCTTTTCCAGTTTACCACAGCCCATACTGTTTGTGAGACAACACTGAAATGTGATAAGGCAAGCACCAATGTAAGCAATGTAAGCAATGCTGTTTGTTAAAAGAATCAGCACACTGTTTTTTCCCTTGTACTGAGCTTTTAGTGGCATAAATGTTTCTCTAAAGCCCATGGTCTATAAACTTCTTGTGAAAACTGACTTTGAGATAGTGGAAAAAGTGACTTCAAGGGGACAATTTAAGAAGATGTCCATCCTTTAATCCAGTGTGCCCTAACTGTCAAAATATCTAATACTGACTTGGCCCAACTGAGTCCTGAATATCTCATTTTCCTCCATCCCATTGAGCCTAAATTGATGGATGAAATTTGAAGTTCCTGTGAGTGGTGTGGCGCCTGTGCTATCCCTGAGGGGGTGGCAGTGCTGGCTGCAACCCTTCCAAACCCACAGAGGAGCTGAGCATCTGTGGCTCAGCTGCTGTGCAGTACCTGGGGAAAAGCTACCACTGAGGTGTTTTCTATAGAAGGAATTTGTCCTATGATTGCAGCCCTGTCTTTGCCTATATTCCCTCAGCCCCCTCTATCCAGCACTATATAAAGTGTTGTGGAAAGCACCGACTCTCTTTCTAAAAATTTTATCTGCAAATGGTATTCAACATAATTAAGAAGGATTACATCAAATTTCTACATTACACTTGGATTTAGTGGAGAGGGCTGTGAAGCAGTTTTGAAGAAATTAGTGTGTTCTTTGTGATGGAGGTTCCATCAGATTTCATGGTTTTGTCATGCTTGAGATCCTGTGTACTGCACTGATCAGCCGTAAAACTCTCCTTTATTTGAAATTAAATGTGGAGAAGTTTAAATTGTTCTGTGTGTATACAGACATAAGTAGCTCATCTTTGGCAGTGCTCAGATTATTTATGCTGCAGCTGCAGTGAATTTGAGTTGCACCAAATGTAGCTCTCTAAATGTCAGCTTGATTTTCTCAAGACCTACTTTTCACTTGTTATAAATATTACTTGTTACAGATGCTAAAACTCTTCAAAAGAGGAATGTCAGTCTGGGTGCAGAAATATGCATTGTAACAGGGCATTTATTTATATTTTTCCAAAACGTTACCAAAATTTCCTTTGTTATGTACATTTAAGGATTTTGGGATTGTGGGAATTCACCTTCTCCATCAGTAGGTAAACGCAAATTTCCCCTAACTTCTGATGGCTGCAGCTAGTGTTAGTGTAAATGTTTCATATATATGTATATCCAGCATGGCAATCTTTCCTAAAACTATATTAATGCAAGCAAGTCCAGGAAATGTTAACTTAAAAGCTGAAAAAGAAAAAAAAAGAAAATATGAATGTCAATTTATAGAGACTTTTTATTGATTATGTTAAATTTTTATTGTCTCCCAAATGTGTCTGCTTTTTTGTTTGAATAACAAAAGCAAGAAGATAATTTACTGTTTATTATTTAAGAACTTCTGTTGCTTCCAGGCAATGGGATGGTCCATAATTCAGAGCCGAAAAGTGAAAGGAAAATCCAGCTTTTTATTTTTAGATACTCAGAAAGCACTGAGCACAGTCTCAGTTCAAATTATTTATTCATTGAGACAAATAAAAGGTTCAACACTGTATAAAAGGTGGATTAAAACAATATTGATTGCAATTTTCTTGACAAATAACAAGCAGAAATGAGACTTTGCATTTACATGGAACAGATCAGTCACATTTGGAAGAAAAATGACCTATCTTAGAAAACAGCTTCTAAGTAGGCAGGTAACTCCTTAATTTCAAAGGGTGCTCTTTCTGCTATCATGCAATTACAGCCAAATATTTTTGCTTAGGTCATGTGAAAAACAAACAAACCAACCAACCTGTATTCTCTCTGTAGAGTTTTTAAAACCCCTAAAAGATCTAAATGATTACTGTGGATGTTAATTCCACCATGGAGCAGTGGCAGTGTGACAGACCTTGCCCTTCTGCAGCTGGGACTGTCAGATGACATTGATCCTAGGTACTGTTTGTGTTTTCTTCTCTGGCCAGTCACCTTTAGTTACCCAAAGTCTTAGCTTCACTTCTTTGTAATGAAGAAGCCTAGTAGGGTTCCAGAGTGGAAAAGGTATTTTTCACTGGGTTTTCATTGGTTGCCTTAGATGCCTAAGTATCTATTAGATGCCTAGGACTGTTAGAATGGGATGGTGTAATGGGATAAATGCCAGTTTGGGCAAAGCTCCACAGAAATTGCCTTAGTTATTTGTAAGTGTTTCTGCTTCATATATTTGTTTCTGAAATACTTCTGAACCCTTTTACTGACTATGTTAAGAGTCTAGTTTTCACTGATCTTGCAGATCACTCATTGAAATTTTCACTAGAATTATATCAGGTCACATCATCTTATTGCCATGGTTTTATTATTATAACTTTAGTTATGCTTCAGTACTAGTCCAAAACAATTCTAGCCATGTTTGTGGCTCTTCCTGGCCATCCTTAGACTCCAGAGGAGTCAGGGGTTGGTCCCTCCTGGAGGGATGTTGCAGAGTGATGCTGAGCCCCCTGAAATACTCACAGGCACGTTCCAGGAGCCAAACTCTGTTCCACAGAGTCTGGGGTGAACGTAGCTATTGATATAGTCAGTAAAGTGTTCTGTACAAATCAAAGCAGAAATTTCTCTATGCTTTGGATTCAAGCATAGAAAAGAAAGAATTGATTTTGAACTTTGGTAAATATTCTGATTCAGTTTATGAGAACTGGAAAACCTTGTAATGTATTCATCAGTACCAGCCCTTTTACCTGTGCAGACAGAGAAGACTTGCAAAGAGATGAGAATAATTTATATATGAGATGGAAAGGCAAGAGAAAAAGAAATCAATTCAACTGGAATATTCCAAAACAAATTCATGCTCTGCTGAAGGATCAAGTACAAAGACTTTGAATGTTTGGGTTAGCTGGGGGCCATCATCTGAATTAGATACACTTGAAAGGGTGAAAAAGCATCATTGCTCTCTCCAGTAATGCCACAAGTGTTCAGCTTTTGTGGTTGCTGTTGTTAATAGGGCATCTTGCTTTCAATAAATAATCTTTACATTTCAATTTTAGCTTCCAGCCTGAGCTCACAGTTAACATCTTTTTGTAGCTGTTAAGTTCCATTGCAGTGAAGCCCAGTTTAATTCTTCCTCTTGAGTCTGCTATGTAATCTCAATTTCTTAAGCATATTTTCTAGCTCTGGTATTCTCTTATTACACTCAGGATATGATGACATTTTCAAAATGCTTTCTATTTATAACTTAACATTATAGAATGTCAAGAATAATCAAAAGCATAGAGAGATGACAGAGAAAAATCCCATTTATATGATCTTTCCAGGTCACATTTCTGAGTTTTGCTTAAAATGCCTTCTTCAGGAGCTAAATTTGCCTTTTTAGCGAATGAAACGTGCAAAAAAAAGTTAGCAGAAAATGCTAATGATCACTCAATAACTTTATTGGCACTGGTTGTCAAAGTTCAGAGGTATGTGGCTTCATCACAGCTGAGGATGAGTGTTCAGCCCACACGGTGACTCGGTGCATGAGGAAATCACTCCAGCTGGCATTTGCTCTCTTAGGGCCTTGGGGTGAAGCTTCTGTGAGGTTTGGAGGGGTGGTGGAATGTCTCATTCTGTCTTTCTGGCTGTGGAGCTGACTGTGCATCTGACCAGGGAGAGAAGACCTGTAAATCACACTGCAATTTGGAGCACAAGGATGTCAGGAAGCCTGAAACCTTGCTCTTCCCTCCACTGCTGAAATACAGACTGCAGACAATGGGCTCTTCTTGCAGGCTCTAGAGCTTCCAACCATGCCAGTGCATCTGAGAGCTCTGCCCTGCTCCTTTCCCCTGTCCCTGCTGTATCAGGAGGATCACACAGGGAGCAATATTCTGGCTGTGGTCACAGGAGCAGTGGATGAGAAGAGAAATTTGGAGCTGTGGCCACTAAACCCCAGAACAGGTGGAGGCATGACTTCTGATGTGTCATGCATGGAATGGTAAGGCACAAAATCGGGCAGGTGAGGCACACATCGATGGTTTCAGCACCTGAAGGTTTGGTGCCCGTTGCTACAGAAGGATTTAAATACAGAACACCAGTAAGTATGTGGCCTGACAGTGCTGACATCCATATACCTGCATGTAAATTCTGCTCTGTTCCAGCTGCTGAAACATTTCATTTGTGTGAATGATCAAAGGCATACAGTACTACATGTGTAAAAGAAGTAATTAAATTATTGATAAGTTATAGAGATTTAAGTTTTGGGCAAACAAGGACTTTGATACTGTGTAATATTTGGAGACTTGTGGCAGAATCTGTAGCCTTGGGTTGGAGTTGTAGGTTTCCTATACAATAGCAAAGAGAGAATGTGTGATCCATAGTGGTCTGCATGACCCTAAGCATTGAGCCAGCTGAGGCAGCAACAGCAAAGCCCTGAGGACTCACTCATGTTTTAAATCCCCACCCCCTCAGAGGCTTTTGTGCTTAACTGTGCATTTCTCTGCATGCATTTCCCTCCACACATGATTTACAGCCATGAAAGTAGGAACTTTATCCTCCTCTTCAGAGAAAAATACATAGAAGAATCAATCTTTTCTTTTAAAAGGGAACCAGAGCAGAAGTAGGTGGTGATTCCTCTCACCTCCTCCTCAGACTTTTCAAGAGGACATCTTGTTTTAGCCCCTTTTTCTGCTTTTACAAGCACAATCTGACCTGGAAAGTTCCCTGGCATATAGACTGTTGGGGAGGATGAGCACTTTCAAACTCTATCCCAGAAAATATGGCAGGTTGTGTAAAAGATTTAACATTCAATGAGCTACCAAATTGGAGTAGGAGTAAGTGTAACCCTGATTTTCCATGGGTTTGGAACACTCTAGACTGTGCTTCCAAACAATTTAGTTATATTGTATTATTTAGTCAAAGACAGATATATAAGACTCTTTGGAAACTGTTTCCCAAGCCAGCTTCCCTACAGAGCCAAACTTGCTTCTTTATCTGTGTCTCAATGAATGTAAAAATGCTCCCAAATTACCTAAATGAAATAGCTAAGAAAATTATAATGCAAACTGATACATTATTCATTTCCTCAGGAAAATTTTGGAAACCGATCAAAATAATTTAATTAGTTACTTCATTGTGAAAAAGGTTTTAAGAGCCAATTAGACAAAGCAAGTGGGGAAGACTGCAAGGTTTAAATCAGTAAAGTGAAATACTATTCTAAGGAAAAATGTGGAGATGACAGTACATGAAAGGGAAGTGATCTGCAGATGAAAGGAACAATAGCAGTAAGACACACAGTGAGGATGATAGCATGAACTGATGGGGGTGCAAATGTGCAAACTGGCATAGACTCATGGAATGGCACTGCTTGGAATGAAAAATCTTGCATTGATTGCAGCTGTCTCAAACAAGCTCTTCTTATTCCTCAGGTAATGATCTAATTGTGCAGAAAGCCATGCAAAGGTCATTATTTAGCATATGTGTGTGTGTGTGTGTGTGTGTGTTGAAATTTGGATAGTCAGATGCTTGTCTTTTATGATGATGTGACATGTTGTAAGATTTCACAGTCACAACTGTCTCCTTGTGTACTTTGATGCTTTCATCACTGTTGGTAGTGCAGCTGGTTTCTCCAGAGCCTGTAGATTGCATAGATACATTTATACTCCCAGGTTCTCTCTTTCTGCATATCCACAAAAACATTTATCAGGGAACATTTAGTGAAATGATATAAAACTAATAACACAGGATCTATCAACAAGCTTAGGTTGGAAAGCACCAGACAGGTGCTTCATACCTGAGCAGTTTGGAAAAAAGTCTGAATTGGAATATTCAAGTTTTGCCACGTGTAATATCCTACACACTGGGCCAAGCTCTGTCTACAGTACAATTTCACAGCTATCAGTCTGCACTGCATGAATGAACAGGCTCATGTGTGTCATGCATCCTCACATTTCTGTGCTCTCCACTGCTAGAAGTGCTGTTAGGCCTGCAAACTTTTCCCTCTTATAACACCCAACATCACATGCACAAGTCCAGTAGTGTGAAGCAAATTTAGAATTTCCCTCTTTCTGTATATGTCATTACAGATGGCTGCAGATGGTTCTGTTCTGTACAACGGTCTGATGCAGAAGGTGGAAGCTCTGAAAGTGCTCACTTACGTATGTGAAAAGTATTTGAATGCCAAGTGCAAGCCAGATTGCTTGGATCAGATAACCCAGACTTTACCTCACACTCAATAAAATTTTTTATGGAGAAAGAAAATGCTTCATATGAAAAAGGGAGAGTTCTTGTAGCTGCAAGGAAGGCTGAAGATATTGATAAACTGATGATAAGCATAATTTGGACTTTAATGTTGGTAATAATAATGCTAATTAATGGCATTGATATGGTAAAACAAACTGGTTTTATAAGCATAGAGTATGTAGAATTGTCTGTCAAACCTAGCTTGCAAGGTTATAAAGCAACATGCAGAAGAGTTATTTGTTACTAAAGAATGTATTTCAGATAACTCAATGTTTTTTTTTTCTCTTCTGTAGTATAGGCATTTCTGACAAAAGCTGAAGGTCACATCTGGAAGATGAAAATGTATTTTCCCACAGAAGGTATTAAAGGGTTTATGATTAGGCTAGACCACACTGTTAAGTACATGGAACCATTACCTTTTGACAAGGTAACTGATCTAGATGAATGACATTCACAAATTCCAGATGAATCATTAAGGTAAAGTAAGAAAAGCCTTTAGAATATCTTTTTTTTTTCACTTCTTGTTAACAGCTAGGGAAACATCAACAGACAAAAAGAAGGCAGCAGTTCTTCTGTATTTTTGGGAGAAAGTTGGTGGGAGAATTAAATGGAATTATCTCAGCTGTTTAGAGCATGGTGCTGATAAGGCCAAGACCATGGCCTGTTAACTTAGGAGCTGGACTTGATCTTTGTAGGTCCCTTCCAACCCAGAACATTTTGTGATTCTGTGGATGTGTAACATAGAAAGAACAATTGCTGTTGTTTAAAGACCAGGCAATCAGACTTGATGAATGTGCAAGGTTTCTGTGTGGACAGTCCTGAATAGCCAAAGAAAAGTAAACTAAAGGATATGTTGTGCTTGGACATATGTGTCTCTTGACACTATGTTATATGTAGACACACAAGAAACCTGATTTCTCTAAAAAGCTAAGCTGAGATAAACACCGAGGACTGATGAAAGAAATTTTAAATTAATTTAGGAGAAAAAAAAATAAAGCATGTAAGCTAAAGGGGAATACTTTTTGAGAAGAGATGAAACCCATGAGGCAGAACTAGTGGTCAAAGCTGAACACCACTCTGGTATACAAGAGGGGAGAGAGCAGACTCTCTAGGAAAAAGAGAAGAATGAATGCAGAAATATGAGTGTGTAAAGACAAATTTATGTTTTTAATATTATGCTGGTAAGAAAGAAGTAGTAAAGTTTAAAATATTAGAGGAATGTAATTAAACCCACCCCTGGCAGCAGAACCCTGAATGTCAATCAATAATTAGAGCGGGACACACAGATAATAAACTACCTGCACAATGCTTACCAACATAAATCATATAGAATCCTTAATTTGCACATATAAACATACTTATACCAATATGTAATATAATTACTGTACTTATGTGTAAAATATGTCATTAGAGTTATTCCCTTAAGTGCTAAATTCATACAATACAGACTGAGGGAAAAAGAGGAATGATTTTATGCTGAAGGGTTTAATGTGCTGTGCAGAGTATCCATCTGTCTATTTTATTTTGCTGAGGATCATTCACAGACTCATAGAATCATAGAATCATAGAATAGTTTGGGTTTGAAGGGACATTTAAAGGTTGTCTAGAGCAACACCCCTATGATGAGCAGGGACATCTTCAATTCATCCTCCTATCATTGCTCTCATGTTCCTGTTCTTTGAGCAAATAGTCTCCAGGTAGAATTTCACAGTTCTTTAATATAGCTACAGTTTATTTTTGAGGTTAATCTGTGTCAAGATTGTACTGCTCCCTCGATTTTTGGATGGTAGCCTCAGGTTATGGGCAGAATCAGAAAAGCATGTTGCACAAATGATGCATTGAGCATAAGCAATGCAGTTCAGTCCGACTGAAATAACAATAAAGCCTTTAGACCATATCATATTTTCATCTTCATGCCACATATGTCACAGATAAATGATTTTAACAACACAGAAGAGAATTTTGCCATGTATTTTAGTATGCATATCTTTTTACTTGTAAAGCCTCATACTTCTGTACAGTAAGATCAGCTGTGCTGAGTGAGTTATCCTTGTGAACAGGAAAAAGAGCTTTATACAGCTCTCTAAAATTAGGTATAAGATCAGCTTGTCTCTTATAAAAATGTCAGAGTTTCAAGTGCCAGTTTCTCACAAATCTACAAGGTCAGAAAAGGATGTTAAGTCATCATGGGAATGGAATCAGCTCTTGCAAATATTGTCACATGAAGCCAAACTTCTCTCCCTGAAGGACTATGCATTATTGAACTTCACAGCTGTGGTGGTTTTGGGAATAGGGAGGATGCTGCAGATGGAGAAGTAAAAGCTTCTTACAGCCTTCATGCAGAAGTAAGGTCAAGGAAAGAAATACATATTATGGCAGTTGCCATTTTTATAAGTTTTTAAAGTTGTTTAAAGCTCAGTCCCTGGCTCAGACCGTTAAGTGCATCCCAGATAATGAGGAGTGGGCAGAAGAAAATAATATCTAGTCTGAGCCTAAGTGTAGTTGGCAGTACCCACATGCTGAGCTAATGTAGCCACAGGTTTACATTCTCTTCAACAAACTTGTTCCATAGTTTATATAAGTTTCAAATATACTTTATTAAAATTGTTGTCCAGAAAAAAAGATATTTTAAAAACATCCCTTCTTTGGTGAAAAGTATATCTCACAATTAAAACTGCTGAGGCAGTGAAATTGCCCACTGCTTTGACTTTACATTTTAATGTGTTTATTTATAGGACCACGATTTTTAAAAGCACACACAACAAACATTATTGTGTTCTTCAGGCAAATGCATAAGATGGGCTAGAATCTCCATTTGTCTTTGCTGTGTATGCTCATTTAGATTATGGTAAAGTGGGTATAAAACACTACTGCAACACAATGCAAATGATGTATGCCTCTTTGCAATGAGATAAACGATTATATGTGGTATTAGAGCCATAATTTTATGCTTGTTAGTCATCCAATTTTGATTAAGGGAGCATTTATTTTAAGAATAAGTCTGCACTGGTATTCACATTTTCTCTTTCTCCAGCAAGTTGTATGTTAAAGAGCAGGATAAAAACCAATTCAAGAATAGGACAGCTGGGGCTGGTGTGGTGGAAATAGCACAGCACAGAGCTGAATCAGTAGAAGAGGTACCAAAAGGAACAGTTGGTTACTGGCTTCAAAGGTAATTTGGGTTTAAAGGTTGGCCCTTACTAGGGCCCTTGAGGTAAACACTGGGAATTTCAATATTCCTCATAAAATGCTAAAGTTGACACAGGATATTTGCCTTCCAAACACCAAAATCTTTTCAGATTAATTCCACAATTGTACATATTGTGGGATTTTTGACAGTTCCAGAAGACTTCAACAGTTGCATACGAGACAGATATTCTTGAACCAAGTCAAAATCAAATGAGGAAAGAGAGAGATCTTTTAGTCAGGATCACACAAGAAAGAGATTTAAAAATTTACAGCTACCTCCTAAATCTCTCTTGCACAAGTCTTATGAGTAAAATTAGGAAATTTTGTCTTTTCCTTTCTAGATAATTGTGTTGATGTAACACAGAGGAGTTATTATCCCTCCTGAAAGGAAGGAAATATCTCTTAGATGGACCATGAGTAGAGGAGGCTGAAAAATGAGTGCCATGTTCATTGCTATTTCTATTCAGGAAAATCCTGCCTGATGAGGGGGTGTGTCTTCTTTGAAGCCTAGAACTGAGAATGTGTTCACTTCCTTTATAATGGACTAGCTGATTCCTAGTGCTACCTGTCCATAAGCTTGTACCGGTACCAGAAAAAAAAAGCATCTTTAAGTACATCTGAATTTAAAACTTTTGTTCAAACATATGGGGAATGAAGAGATTTGAAATACAAGTTATGAGCTAAGCTTTCTTTATATTGTATCTTAAGCAATCCACTTGATCCTCTTACATATAGGCCAGCTAAGGGGGGTGCAAAGTTCTTATCCTGGCTGACAAAGGAAATAGTCCAACATAATTCAGGTATTTCAAATGACCTGTCATTTGAAGAATGATGTAACCATTTGCAGTATAGGTGCAAGGGCTTTAAATGCCCAGCTCATGTCTCAGTCACAGTGGAAGTGCTGCCCATGGGCAGGGGGATGAGCCTCAGGATCCTGTAGCTTCCCTGCAGTGGAGAGCCTGTCTGGAGAGTGAGCTCAGAGCTGGCTTGGGCAGCTGCTGCAAGCAAGACTCAAGCCTTTGACAGCGAGATTCACTGCTTGGAAGATGTGACTCCTTGTTGAAGGGAACAGGGTCCCCTGACACCTACTTAATGCACACAGGTTGCTGGGAAATTTATGACACCAGAGGCTTCAGTCCTGGCAGAGTGACTTAAAATATATTTAAACCTACAATAGCCAGGACATATTTCATATCCTGGTTTTCTTTTCCTCTAGATATTGACACTGTTTCAGTGAGCCCGCAGGGCACATTTTCCTGAAAGACAGATATGCTTTTTCATGTAACACCCCATTAAGTAAAGCCCTTTAGCAAGGACAAAGCGTCTCTGAAGATTGTCTTCTGGCAAAGGATGTTTACAGGCTGAAACACAAAGCCGGCTGTTTCACTGAAAAAGAAAAAAATTCCAAAGTTCCCGGTTAATCTGCTGACTGCCCTGAAACATTCTGTTTGTTTTGGTTTGATATTTCTCAAGAAGGCTTCTGATGCTTTTTCTTTAACCTCTTTCTGATGGCTTTGTCAATATCTTTCAAGCATTTGTTATTGTGCCAAGTGTTCATACTTCAGATATATCTAAATGACAGGCGTTGGAAAAGGGCTGCTATAGATGTGCAAGACTCTGAGAGCTTCAAAATTAGTGAGGTGCAGATGTAGAATAGTTATATTGTAATGGATTTCTCTTCCAGCTGTAGAAATAGGGAGAAATATGCACACAGTGGAGTGTGCACACAATAGTGTGGCTTGTCAGGTAAGTCTTCTCTACAGAGTGGCAGCTTGGGGTCAAAAGTAGCACCTTGGTGCAGTGGAGCGATTTCTCTCATCGACTTGCATATGTGGCTTAGTAAAGAGCAGCAGAAGTGGTGTAAAAAGTGTAAAGTGTGACTGACAATTTTAATGTATTGCTTGGCTGCAGAGCTATTCGAAACAAATTGTGCAATATGGAGCTGGTGGCCATGGGATTGGTGTCTTCCTGATGGACATGTTCCATGTTCTTAGCTTCAGATCAGCCTTGAACAGCTTTTTTCAGATTTTTCTCTGCCTGCCAAAGTGTTCCTATCAGCTGTTCACAACTTCAGTGGAATTTATTTCTTTCCACCTACCATGCACAGGAAATTTGACTCAGAAAGATGAGATGCAAATATTATGCAGGGTTGACCTTTTCATTTACAGGGTAACTAATTAGCTTGACAAGTAACACATTTAGTAAAATACGTACATGTCATTAGGTAATCCAGCCTACCTCTTTATGGTGGCTCCCTAAAATACATCTTACTATTGTTGCAATTAACTGCAGGCTTGGGGTTGACTTCAGTAAGAGCAGGACTCCAGACTTAGACCAAATGCAAAGTAACTTAATGTTACTTAATGTGCAGTCTCTGATCTGGCAACCTCCTAATTACTTCTTAGTTATGCTTTGGCACCACAATGTAGTGCTGAGTACCTTTTCCAGTTCTGCTTGTTTTTGCCATAGGACAGGACACATGTGTGGCATTTAATATAGAAGACATTAAGGGTAAACCTGGGCCACTGGCCGGACAGATTTCTTTAGCTAAACTACAGGTATTTATGCACAGACTGCTGTGCTGAGGTCTGTGAATGAATTATAATTTATATGGTTACTTTGCTGCAACTAAGCAGAGAAAGACATGGTTGTGTTCATTTTTTACCATGGGTGACAATCTGGTGGCCTTCAAAGGGTCTGAGGAGAGGTAGTTGTGCCATCCACTGAAGGAAGGGGACAGGAGTGGTTATGTAGACACAAGAGATTGAAACAAATGGCCAAGAATTTGGCCCAGGTCTTCCAGGCCAACAGAAAGAAGCTGGTCATGTCAAAAATCTAAAGCCCACTCCCAATTGCCTTTGGGAGTCATTTATTGCCTTGAACAGATGTTCTCAACTACAGTTAACCTTGAATCCTGCATGGTTTGGGTCTGATGTAGGATGATTAGCATTCCCTAGCTCTGGACTGCAGCGTCTGGTTTTTGGTGCCACCTCACAGTATGGTGTGGCAACAGAGATAGATGGTGCCCTGCTGCAAATGGTATGCGGCCATATTTTGCAATTCTAATGAACCCATCCTGTGCTCTTCAACGTCCTTTAAACCTTGACAATTAGGAAGAGTAAAGGGGAAAACTCTTACTAGAAGGGAGGCAACAGGGAAGCAGAGCCTGTGAATGCCTACAACAAAAAGAGGAATTTAATTTCATACTGATAATTTAAACTCTCCCGTTCCCTTTTCAGATATATTTTGGAAGATGCTTATGTTTTTATTATAAAAACATTTATATTATTATAAAACATTAAAATATTATAAAAACATTTATATTAACATCAGTTAACTGCTTCACTATTTTATATGATTTTTATTTTAATTTGGACCCGAGTCTGATGTTGCCATTAAATCATCTGCTTTGTCCTTCTTTATTTATACTCTTTGTCAATTTATTGCCTCTTTGCCTTTAATGAAGCAGAGGTGGCAGCTTTACAGATGGGAAACTAAATCACAGAGAAACTATGTGACTTTATACGTGACCTATGCACAGAAAATTAATAATCACTCTTATTGACAGGTGCAGGCATGTAAGTACTGCAAGTAGTTTAGTTATTTGGCTGTGCTGATTTGGGGAAAGTTCAGATTTTATGAGAGAATGTATGATACATTAGTGCAAACTTTGTTCTTTTCCTTACAGTTTGTACCTCTGGGTCCTCTCCTGGCTACCATTGGGTTGGATTTCTCTCCTCCACTAAAGTGCTGTTGTAATGCTGCAGTGGTTTTGGCTTTTCACATGGTCCCCTGGCAGAACTGTTTCATGGAGCTTTCTTTATCCTCCCTGCTTGGTTTCCTTTTCCATCATGTTAACTTTCTTTCCTCCCCCATAGGCTTTTCTCATGCTCTTCCTTTGTCTCTTCCTTTTATCAACGTCTCCGGTTTGTAGTTTAGAGCAAGTCTTCCCTCTCTGTTGAAACATTTCACTCCTCTCTTCACTCTGTTTTTTCCCTTCCTAGGAGAAGACGCTAGCCTGTGCTGACATCATCACCCAAAAGATTGCTTTGCTAATGGCTATGACAGAGAACTTGTTTGCTTGTTTGTTTGTTTCTTTGTTTCTTAGTTTTGTTTTTCATTCTGCTTTTGGGCTGATCAGTCTAGAGTGAGCTCAGCAAAGTCACTGGAGTCATTGGCAGGTTTGTGCAGAAGGGTGTCCTATAGGATCCTGCTGAGGCAAACAACAAAATCTGTAATGTCTATTGACAACTCCAAAGATTTTGTAAATACCAGCACTTTAGCTGAAGCCTTACTATTGTCAACTATCAGAACTAGAAGACTGCTTGCCATATTTCACTTATGTAACTGCACTAGGCCTTACATGCATAACAAAGTAGTTTGTGGGTAAATTCCAACCTTACTTAGCAGTATGAGGGGTCAGGAACTGGCTAAGTAAGACAATTTAAAATCAGGTTGCACGTATGGGTGTCATTGCTGAATTTTTAAAAGTGGGATGATTATGTCTGAAAGCCTTGTTAGCAAATATCTTTGAGAAGTGAGGAGAATGTTGAGGTGCCATGAGGTGAAAGAAAGGCAAATATCTTTCAAGATGCATGAAAAAGGAGAGAAGGACAATACAACCCTGTCAGCTTCTTCAAAAGCAAGATGAATGATAATTGACGCTAGAGGCAATATCTTATTTTGTGGGGATGTAAAAGGTTTTGTACCTAGTGTGAGTTAAAACTTAACAGATAAAGTCTGGCTGAGATATAGTTCTCACCAGAAATATCTTGTGGCTCTGAAGGATTGAAATATCTTCGAACAGCAAGAGGGGTTACAAATGATACAGAACAGATCAGAACCTTCAGGTCAAACATTTTTCTTTTTCCAGAGGGAAAAACCCTTCCTTTACTCACGTGTTCATTGCAATACCTGGCATTTAGGTGTTCAATTGCAACATTTTTTCCATGTAACAAGGTGTTTAAACTAAAATTTAGCCCAGGTTCTTAGAGGTGAGAATTTAGCAATCAGCAAATGTACTGCTTTGCAGATGTGGCTAATTGTTTGACCCATGACTAAAGCACCATTTTGAGAGTGTGAATTGATTTCATAGATCTTTTCTCATTTTGCCTCGTAAAATGCAGAAATGAAAGAAGCATCTTTGGGCCTATCACAGCCAGGGAACAGCCTGTATCACCACCATTGGACAAGTTTGCTCTCAGCCCAGCCTGCAAACCTTAGTGTCTGATAGGTATCCAAATACTGGCACCTTTCTTTTATGCCTGTCCATAGCCAAAAGCCCCCATCAGTGAACTGATCCTATCAGAGCAAACACTCCTGTTAGAATGGAGAAGAGCTAAAGTCTTAGTCTTACACCTCTGCTACAGGTCAAATAAATCACCCTGAATTTTTGGTACAGTGACAGTGACAGCTGAGAAAAGCAATTTATTAAAGGCAATTGCATTTTACCAAAGAACTGTTGTCCAAAATAAAACAAAGGGTTCAGTGAAGAAAGAAAGGAATCTAAAGTAGCGTTGGAATAGATTGTCCTTTCCAGATCAAACGCTAGTATTATTTGCAGCACTGCTTTTGGGAAGTGCTCTGGCTAAGCACCACCACTGGCCAGTTACCCCTCTCATCCCCTGCAGCCTCGAGGGGAAGATGGTTCAGCAGGAAGCAGCCTTACTTCCACCTCTTACCCATGGGGAGTGCCTGAGGCCTTGATACTGCTTTTGCTAAGAGAGAGGGAGCAAGGGACATACTCAGCCCTACTGGCTTTAAATGTTCACATTTTGCACCATCTGCAGAACAGGAGAAAAGGCAGATTAGGAATCCCTGACTAGGAATTCCAAGGTCATATATACTGTTTATTATAGTATAGTATATACACAATATACTGTTTATTAACCTGTTCAGGTGATGATGATATAGACTGTTGTGACATAATTATTGTATTAGATGAGCTTTTTAAAAGAGTGTGAGAAAGTAGATTTAGTTATCTAAGCTAAATGTATGGGACCATTTACAATGCATGATGCATTTAGTTATTTCTATACCAAGAATTTCATGAAGTGATGGTAGTTGACAATCTCTGCTGGATTGCAAAATACTTATATTCAGAATTTGGGTACTGGAGGAAATTACACCATACTTAAGTGCCAGAGTTCCTTTACACATTCATGTAACAGCCTGACACACTGTGTATAACATACAACAAATTGTGTACCCATCTCTACCAAGCAGACTCTGCTCCACAAAATATGCAAAATGCCAACACTGGAAAAGGAAGGGTGGCCATTCCATTTTAGATACAACCTTTTCTTCCTCACTCCTCTACGGATCAGAGGTCTGGTTGTGGTATAATTAACTTGCTTTTTCTTGCTTCTTGGCTAAAATGTCTGGATTCCTTTGGATAGTCACTTGATCAATCCATTAATACCTTTTCCACTGCCTTTCCGAAGTAATTTGGCTAATGTGCAGAGCTAAACTTCCAGCCAAGTCTGAAAGGCTTTTTTCCCCATTTAGAAATTGCAACTCTTCCTTATGTGCAGCAATAGTTTTCCCTTTGAAGAGGCTAAGATGGCTCTATTAGAAGAGCTTATGGTTTTTGGACATATCTCTTGGGTACTTTTATGCAGAAAATGATCACACTGAGGTACTTATGAAAGGAAAACCCTTTTACCTGTTTTGGAGCTGGCATGGTGCACATCAGGTAGGTCAGGATGCTTGTGCTTTGTGTGCCTTTGCAGTGCCCTCCTCAGTAGGACAGGACAACTCAGAGCACCATTAGAGATGTCCCTGCCTCCCTGTTGTGTACCACCTTTGGTACCCCACCTCAGCCTGGGAAGATGAAAAACCAGTTGATGTCAACTGCAGTTGCTTTTTGTTAAGTGCCAGGATGGATCAAAGAGTAGAGCATTTTTGTTTAATTGCATCAAGACATTGCCTCATGTGAGTGGGATGGAGGCAGGCTGGGCATGTAAGGGACAGCTTTGCCCTCGGCTGCTCTGGTTTCTGTGGCAGCACAGTGGCAGGATCAGGTTGTAAGGATGGGTGTTGGGGAAGAGCCAGTGGCATTAAGGCAGCAGGCAAGAGGCTGCATTCAGCATCCAGCTCAAGCTGGCATTTCTGTCTGTCCTGCAAGACATCCAGCTTTGGTCCTGTCAGGAACAGTGCACGTGCAGCTGCCTGCTGGGAGAGGCTTACCTAAGAAACAGCAAGGCTGGTGCAGGGGTGATTGGAATATTTACCCATAAATATTCTTTAAGCATAAGGGATTGTGATGAAATCATAAAAGTAATTGGCTCTCGTAACTCCTTTTTTGAAAACAAATTAAGCCTAAAAACATGTAGAGACCTCCTTCCTTTCCAGAATATTATTGAAAATTAATAGACCATCTGAGCCTGCAGTATCATAAAGTCTGTATCCTTTTTTTTCCCACATACCTTCAGATTCATCTCCAGCAGCTCTCCATCTGTTTGCAGGCTGTTTTCTAAAACAGTGTGATGCCTCAGGTGCAGAAGAGAGAGACAATAATTAACAATGTGGCCTACAGCATCTTGGGAAACAATTAATTTTAGTGAATGGACAGGGGGAGGAAGAGGGAAGGTAAGCTTTGCTCATTTGTCACCTCATGCATTCACAGCTGGGCATATTGAATAGATGCACATACAGATATGTATGTATCTCCTAAAAAGACTATTTTCAGCATTCCAACTTTCACTCTTTTGCAATGGCTGTTGTGCACAGAAGCTACTTGGAAATGACAGTGCCATCTGCACTGAGGAGATTAGGGGGTGTCAAGGAATACTCTTTTTCACTTCTCTCATTCCTGCTTCTCTCCATCCTGTCCCTGGAAAAATTCCAGCTTTTAACCTGTCAAAATAGTTTTAAAGCTGGCCTCTGATGTACAGAAACCTGTGAGACAGAACCATGACAGCTATGTACTGTCAAAGGAGTATGACTGCTCAAAAAACAAGGAAAATCCAATACAGCTGAATAAAAGAACAGGGAAATGTAGGAGTCTGCAGCAGCATGTGGGGTAGTTTCTTTCATGCATATGAAAGATACATTGATCAGGGAATACTAAATTTATATACAGGAAGACCATTTGACTGATTTATACTTAGAGAGATTATAATGTGCATGTACAGAATGGAAAATTAAAGATCTGCACATCTACAGAGAGGTTAAAAATGAAAACCATATGATAAATTAGGATTTTTTCTCCAAATGTAGGTCCTGAAATTAGAAAACCAAATCCATTTATAAGCTCTTAAATGCAAGTGGCCTCATTTCCGATGTGCTGAGCAGGCGCTGCATCTGCCTGTTCCTGTTGTGAGCACTGGCTCTATTTCTGAAAAACAGCTGCCAGGAAGGAGATCCTATAGGGTCTCCTCTGACGTGTACAGCTGGCAAACAGCCAACTGCAGGACCCATGTGCCATTTGAGTACAGCTGGAGATATGGGCAAGTGCTGCTGAGCTTTCTGCCTGTGGTCTCCAGGTAGGAATCCAGCAGAGATGCTGAGGGAGGAACCCCACCACACTTGACTTTTTTACTCCTTTTTCCCATCCCTCTGTCCCTTCCTCTTCATACACAGGTGCCCATGCTGAATGAAGAGACTATTAGAAGCAGCAGAAGAAACTTGCCCTGTTGTTTTTGAGAGTGAGGTTTCACAGATGTGACCATTTGTTCTGTGTAGAGCATGGAAAAATGAGGTATTTCAAGACTGTTCATCTCACAAGTGCATGGTCAGATCTGGAAAATGGCTCTGCTAGTAACAGGCACCTGAAAGCTTAAACATGAGCCCCAAAAAAGTGCTTTCTAAACCTTTGACTTTGTTCTGGAATTTTGTAATTTCACAAGTGTGCCTGCAGTAGAGAGGAAACAATGGGCCCCACTGGAAAGCTAGCACAGCATTCATCCCTTCAGAGAACAAACTCATTTGCCCTTTCCCTTTTACGTCTGCTTATTCAAACCATTAAGTAAACTTAAAAACCCAAACCAACAACAAACCATCTCATCCGAGCCACTGTCATATGTTTTCAGGCAGTAACATAAATGAGAGTCAGTAATCTAATGCAGAACTGATTTGAGCATGTTTACATGTTATCAGGAAGCTAAAAGGGTTTATTCACGCCTTTGGCTCTGTATGTATGTAGGAACAACTGCATGAGGAGGCTGCTGTTGGCTGACTGATCCTTGTGCAAAATAAAAGCCCAAACTTGGGCAATTTTTTCTTCCAAATGTCCAGGCTATGACAGCAGAGAGGGCTACAGAGTGTCTTTCAGAATGTAAAAGCTGTCGTATATGCATCCAAGAAAGGACAGTACTGTGAAGCAGAGGTATTTTTTAATAAGGAAATTACATGCTGGGAAAGAATGTGAACTTCTCTGGAATGTGAGGAGCGGATTATGTTAATATCTGCACATCAACTTTGCCCTCTTGGTTCAATTCATGCTGCATCAATTATACTGTAACTTTTCAAACTGCTGTCTCTAAGTGACATTGTTAACTATAGCCAAAGGTTGGGAAAAGATTATCCTTTTAAAATTTGATTGCTTGCTCACCAGGAAAGTAACAAGAAGGGGAAAAATGGTATTTCAAGATCCTGAAAAGATAGAGTTTTCCATCTATTTTTACTTCTAAATAAAAAAAAATTCCCAGAAATTCTCATTTTTTGACAATATAAAATATTGTAATGTGAAATAAAATTTTGTTGTAATGTATGCATGATATTGCACAGAAATATCAATATATATCATAGAGAGGTTCTTTGCCAAAATGCCATTTCACTCCCATAAACAGCTTACTCAAAACTAATTTTATATGGGAAAATTAATCAAAATCCATAGATTCCCATGAATTTTCACATACTTCTCAAGCTGCTAACTCTAGTAAAAGATGTTCAAACATTTTCAACTTGTCATAAGTTCCACAGCTCCATTTTGGTTTAAAGTGTAGTTTTCCATGCCCTGGTTTGTGTTACTCCTTTTTTGCATTATGATTGGAAATGACTTTATGACCTGAAAAAGAAAGCAAATGGTAGTGTAAGGAGCTCTTCTATAATGTAAAGAGTAGAGCATAGAGCAGACAACTCCCAGTGTGTGAGCTTTGCACAGCTGTAATTTCTGTGATTCAGTGATGTTTCTCACAGTTCTTTCAGTTCTTGGTCAAATGACTGCTGAACATAAAGGATGAGATGCTCTTAGCTCATACTTTTAAAAGACTTGTTAGCAAAGCAAGTGTCTTTCATATCACTGGGGATAATTTTACTGCCTAGAAGAATGTCAGTCTTCCATGATCCAGGAAAACCTTCCTTAAACATTCACTTGTATGATTATAAGCAGTCAAGGATCTGGCCTTCCAGTGTTAAAAATGACACAAAAGGAGCTGTATAAATTATACCAGGGAGTCAAGGGTGAGAAGGAAGAAAAGGTATAATGGGAGTGACACCCTCAAAAGATTTACTAGGGAAAAAATCCTTACTGGGAAAAGCTTACTATCGTTAGTTATCAGAGAAGAAACTAATAAAAGGAAAACAGTAAAAAAGTTGGCTGTTGAAACATTAGCTTTAGGACATAGGAGAGAATAACATGGAAAGGATTGTCCTAGGCACAAATTCCATAGGTAGAAAGCACAGTTAAAGTCTCTGCCCTCCCTGGGTGGCTACAATCTACCTAAATGGGGTACTGAGTCCAGGCCAAGGACTCTTCTTCTGAGAGTTGGGACTTGGGTGAATCTGTTTTCATATGTCTCTGCCTGTGCCCCAAAGACTGAACAGAAAAAACCCCAAACAAAATAAAAAACAATGACAACCAAAAACAGATGGGAGGAGGAATGCCCATGAAAAATCATGATATAATTTATTATTTCATTGAGATTGTATGAGCCCAAGGAATGCCAAGACTGCTTGATCCTACAATAACAAGGCATAGAAAAAGGAATAATCTTGTAGCAGTACTGGAAATGTTCATAAATTATTTTGAACGTGCCTTATTGATATAATCTTGGTTTCAGAGAGAACTGGTTCCTTAGTCCTGTGTAATGATGAGCCTGGCCTAAAGCAGTAAGAAAGGAGAGGAGGCAATTAAATGAATTGTAAAATGAAATTCAAAGTGAACTAGTAAGAGAGTTGGGGGGTTTTCAGTGCTTGTGTCTTTCCTGCTGCTAGCATTCCATGATGATATGGTAAAGCTACCAGGTATAGAGCAAAAATTGAAGAAGAATATTAATAATATGAGAAATTCTTCCTCCTTCCTATTTACTGTCAATGATAGACCTTTTCATTTATACCTCTGCCTAAGAATGGCTCATAGTTACTGTATTCCCTGTCTCCTGACCCACAGTGGTTCCTGAGCCATGCTATGCATATTTTAACTCATTTAATCTTTTCTTTGAAGTCGTTCCCTCCAGCTCTTTGTCATTTGTCTTGCTTTTGTCTGGATCCCTTCCAATTCATCCTGGCATGAAGGTAGGCAGAAGGCAGGGTTTGCAGTGTGCTTTCAAGAATATGCCATCAGGAGGGGCCACCCAACCCCTGCCATCTCCCAGGGGTTGGTAAACCCATGGGATCCCCAGTGGGACCCTGGTGCCTTCCTGCTCCCAAACTCTGTACTACAGACTGCACACAGTGCAGCACCTAATAAAAGAGCTGCAAATTGCACTGGCTGTTAGTTTGTTGTTGTTATTGTTACTGAATACTGCAATCCAGTTCTAAGCCTTCTTCCTGTGTATACTACTCAGAGCTTTTTCAGCCTTGCTACCTTTCTGTTCCCTTTCTCCCATGGAGTAGCTGTCTTGCAGTGTATGAGTAATCAGATTTGCTCTTCTGCATTTTCCCAGTTTGGATCTCTTTCAGTGTTTCTAGACAATATCATGAGGCTCCTTAGTGCATTGCCTTAGGTATTTGTTTCTCCTCTGTGGGCTCCTCCCATGAACTGAAAAATTGATTATAGTCTGGATTTTATGACATCAGGTCACATAATGATGCCCACATTACCAACAATAGATTTTGGGTCAGCATGCTGCTCTTTTTGAATTTCCCAAGTCTCTCTCTAGAGCTTTAGTCAAGAAGACAGACTGTTTGGTTTCTCAAGGTGTTTCCCTGCTATGCTCCTCATTTGGACTCAGATTAACTAACAATTCTTTCCAGCACTTTTTGACCTCCAGTGATGCTTGAAAAGTGGGTTCTGCAGCCTTGAACATGAGACTATAAATACTGGAGATCTCTTAGGTTGGTTTATAAAATAAGAGATTGCTGTTTCATACTCAAGGAAAAATATTGTTATTCTTTGTAAAACTGATACACGCTTCATTCATTTCCCAAATGTGAAGATAGTGGAAATACCATGTCAGGTGTCTCAGTGGGATATTACAGGTAGATAAAGTATGGTACCCTGAGTATGTCCAAAGCAATGAATATAAGAAGAATATTTCAAAATGCTTTCAAATGCCTTATTAAAATCAATGGTTTGTATTTATATCCTGTTCCACTGAACATGTAGCTTACAGTTCTGCCCTACAAAGCTACTAAGATGCAATGCATTATTTATTCATTAATATTTCATACAACATATTAATCTGGATGTTTGCTTGCTTGATTCCCTACTGTAACCATTAAATAAAAACTTGTATTTTGCTCTGAAGATTCTTCTACTTTGGAAGGTCTCTCTGCTTACTACTTTCTTAGTTCCTTGTTACACCCCAGCTTTTGAAAAATTTAGTTAAATGTTTCTCCAGTCACTAAGTTTTTAATCCCTCATTACATCTACAATCTCAGTCTAGTGATCCTGAAACATACAATGAAAGTGTAAATCAAGAGGAAAAGCAAAGCAAAATGGTAATTGGGAAAAACTTGGATTTTGCTTTGAGAGATTTGGCTTTGGAAATGCATTCCTGATCTGAACTGAAAACTTAATGGAGATTCATGTGTAGAGCTCATTTATAAAACTCAGAAATACAAATAAATTGTGTGCCAAGACAGATTTCTTTGGGGTTTGGTTTGGTGAGTTTTGTTGTTTTGTTTTGTTTTGTTTTGTTTGTTTTAACAAAGGAGAAGTTCAAAGATTTAAAGACACAGGAAATGACCTCATTTACATAGCTGGAACTTCAGTTGACAGAGACCATCTACTTTCAAGAGCATAATTTGTATGCACATTTAAACATAAATCCTTGCTATGTATTTATAAAAACAGATACAGAATATTATTTTAGATCACAGAATCACAGAAACAATTAGGTTGAAAAAGCTTCTGGTACCACTGAGTTCAATCCTTGACCAAAGCTCAACTAGACTGTGGCACTGAGTGTCACATTCAGTCATTTCTTGAACACCAGACAGTCAAAATAACTTTAGGAGGGCTGTTATGGACAGTTCTCAGTCCCAGAGTTCTGAGGGCCCTCTGAGGAGCCCCTTGGTCCCCCAGATGTCTGGCCAAGACTGGCCATCACCAGAGGGGTCCAGGAGAACTCCCTGGAGCATGTGCTAGGGCCTGGTCCATGGATCTCCACAACATCCAGACAGCATGGGTTGTCTGTGTTTAGGCATCTGAATCCCAGGCAGGTGTCCAGATGAACTCAGGAGCTCCTTAGCATTTGCTAACTAAAAACACAGTTTAGGCATTTGTCTGTGAATGTCTACATGCAAATTTCTTCACATCAAACTGAATTCTGCCTATGATGTCAAACATGTAACTCAATTGACAGTATCATGACAAGGTAGAAAATGATACAACCACATCTAAACTTGATCTGTTTAATTTTGTAAAATTTTCTTCCTTGTTCAGATACCTTCACTAATTGCTTCCAATTAATTAGCTGCATCGTTGTTACTTTACAGACTTTGAGCAAGCCAAGATGACTAAGCATCATCTTGTGATATCATCTTGATATCATCTCTTGTGTTGCACCTGGGATTTTGTGCAGCACTGTCACCAATAAGCAGATCTTTCCATAGATCTATCATGCTGGGATATGGCAAAGGATACTCTTCTGAGGAGCAGGGCACAGGGCTCAGCAAGATGGATAAATACAGGCATGGCTCTGCTGCTGTTAGAAAATCAGCTGCTGCAGTACTCCCTGACCAAGCTCTGCTGGAGCCAAATTCTGCATATCTGTAGCCATACCCTATATAGCTACAGAGATGAGTTTTGTTATAGCAGTGATACTGAGGCTGATTAATGTAATGCCAGTCAGAGACCAATCTATTTCTGTAATGCCAAGATAGCACCTTTTAAAATAAAATTAACTCCTGCTTCTGCCTGAATGCTGCTAAGCCTCAAAAAATACAGAAGGGTTTATGAACCTCAGCATCATCTGTCCTTTCTCCATGTGTTCTTATCAGTTATTCCCTATCTCCCCCTCAATTTCGCTGTGGTTGTGTTCCCTATCTTTCCCTTCCCTACCTAGCCTGAAGGAAGTTGTTTTTATTCACTCTGGACCTGACCTGCCACCTTTATTTGCGCAGCAGTGCCAGTATCTCTGTCTTCTTTGGCCAGGTAATTCTTGCATGCAGAAACAGATTTTAAAACAACTGTCACCAGGTGTTAATTGGAGATATGCTGGGGGCTGTAACTTTGAAAGGACACCAGTAAAAATGATTAATGAAAACCTGTTACATATGGAAAAGACTACTACCTATCTAGCAACAAAGGCAAAATTTGCTCAAGAGCAGAATGTCAGTGCAAGGGGAATGAAAGATCTAATTATAGCTTAAGAAACTAAGATAATAATTTTTGGTGGTTTGCTGGGATAGATTTCAGGAATCAATTTCATCTGGGCAAGTCTCTATGGCCAGGGCTAATGGGATAGGAGGCAGGGCTGGCCAAAAGGCTGGAACAGCACATTTTCTTGGTGGCAAACTAATGTGCTCAGCTCTGGTGTGCAAAGTGATGTGCAGCTCTATCTACTCTGCAAGTGCATGGCTTTCAGACGATCCACATCCAATGGCCAGGCAGATGACTACAGACAGATGGAGTTTGGCTTTCTCTGCATTTCATCAGACAGATGTACCACTTTCTCATTTATTTTTTCTTTTTCACATCATGCTTCCAGGAGTTTTTTGAACAGTTAACTGAATATCTAATTATTAGGCAACTGTAAAACCACCGAAAAGGAAACAGTGAAGGATCTAGTAATGATGTGAGTGCAGGCATAGATGCCCCTGTTGGAAAGATATGCTTCAATTCCAGCCTTTGTGAATAACAATTTAATTACTGTGTTATCTGCATTTGTGCTCCATTCACTACAAAGGAAATAAGTGGGAATTGAAACATGGGAATAGACTCACTGGTCATAACTGAGCTGTACTGAAATGCTGTGTAGAAGCTGATGATTTTATAATGGCCCCATCTGCCCACCTCACAAAATCACTGCAAAGATTGACAGGATTTGCAGCACCTGGTGTTCTAGTTTCAGCTTCAGAATAGCAAAATGTATTGAGTTTTGGAGTTTAGCTGCACGGGTCTTCATAATTTAGTTTCTTCTTGTGCTCTGTGGATGAGTCCTAAATAATTTTCTCTTGCCCTTTTCCTAGTCTCTCACTGAGATGCATTTTTCCCCACTACTACTGAAAGCTGGCTTTGCACCTGTTATAGTTGCTTTGAATAAGGGTCTTCTTACACTTTATCCACTTAGCAGAACAAGGAAGTTTAACAGACATTTCCATGAACCTATCTTTTATTTTTTTTCTAGAAGTTCTAGTGGTTTTGACACTGCATCTTCAAAAGTTGTTAAGTATTCATCATGAAGTCTCTCTACACAGAATATATCAAGTTCTCTTGTAGCATAGTGATAAAGTGGTCTAAGCTTTCCACTCTTGCTGTAGATAATGTACATCTTGGGATCTTCTGTCACTGTGTGAACATTTTGCACTTTCAAAAAAAGCCAAGTCATTCTTCAGCATATGAGTCTTCTCTGTAAGATGAGCATGACCAGTTCTCCTCATGGGATGTGATCATTCATTTTCCCCACAGCTACTTATTTCAGCCTTAACTTCCAACCAGTCCTAATGTTCTTTGGCAATTTCACCTACCTCTCATAAGCAACTTCTTCTGCTCCCTGCATCTACCTGTCTAGGCTTGAAATAACTCCTGCTTTGCCACCAGCAGGTTCCTTCATTAGAAAACCAAAAGTGCAGGCAGTTTTCTCAGTGTGGATTAAATTCTGTACCTGCCTTTCAGCAGTAATGCATTCTCTGAAGAGTTTTTCAATGCCATCACTTCTGTTTCTGTGTAAGCAGATTTCTGATGTCTACATGTTTATACACCTGTCTGGCCCATTAGGCTCTGTGTTAAGTTCAGTTTACATAGTGCTGCTTTGTTCATGGCTCTGTAATACCACCCCATCCCTTCTGAAAAAAAAGAAAAGGCTTTTTGATTCCAGCTGCTTGGTCTATGCCTTGGGAACAAGATTTCCTCTGAAAATTTTGTCTTTTTCCTGTCCTCATTTATATTCTCCAAATAAAGAGAAAGCAAGCAAAGCAAACACACAGAATCTCCAAAGCATTGCAAATTGATCTTGTCTTGTCAGGGAACAGCTATGATTTAAGTTAAGTGACAGGCAGGCAGAAGTCCTGCCTCAGCTTTGTTATTCTTAAGAACTCCTGGGAGGACTTTCCGTGTTCAGACATTCCATTTTAGCATTTGCTTCTCATTTTCCTGCAACTTCCTGGGGTCAGTCCTGTCCTGCTGACCAGTGAGAGATGCCTCTTACACAGAGGTTCTTGCACTACCATCTCCCAGGCTGGTCCTGGCATTAAAGTGGAGTGCACCCTGCTGCTTTACAGATACCATAGAGGATTGTATTGGCGTGGTGGGCTTTGCTAGAGCACTCCAGTGGCATCCTCTTAAAGCTTGCTATGCCACACACATATAAAACCAAAGTGAACTGTACATTTGCAATGTCAAAATTGAGTAAAAAGTCACAGCCTTATAAAAATGTAGCCAATGGGAACTCAGGAAACTCAAGACTATCCTTGTATCAAATCCACAAAAGCCTGTGAAATATGTCTGTTGGCAAGGTATAAAAGTGGATCCACTATGTGTGGGCAAGGACTTAAATATGGTCTACACAGCATGTCCTCAAAGTCCTGGCTGGTAAAATATTCCTGATCCTGATGTGCCAAGGTCTCCTTCTGTTTCCATTCAGAATCAAAGACTTTGCCATCCAGCTCATGTATTTCCCAATCCCTCCCAGCATATCACTGGCTTCCACCCACTATGAAAATTATGTTGTTCCTCGGCAGAGACAGGTGTAATTATTCCCTGCTTAGATCATAAACAGAATCAGATAATAGCTGCCTTGGTGTTTAGATTAGGCATCCAAATTTAGTTCCTCTAAAAGCAGAAAACTCTTTTCCACAAGGCTTAGTGGTATTTTTTCTCTTATGGATGACATATTTCATGCAAGATTCATTTGCATAATTACATAACTATACAATTTGTATGTGCTACATACTATTTTGCACTTGTTTGAGACTGTGTTAACAACTAAACTTCCCTGAGGGGATACAGAGTTAAGGGGTGACATTCACTTGAACTCTGTCCTTGGGAGCACTAATCATTATCTGGCTGCATGGAAACTAGCTGTACCTTCTGTTATTTATTATCCTCAATCAAAATACATAAAATCACCAAATGATATAGATAAGTCTAAGGTCATAGCAGCAGAGCTTATACTTGACCTAAAATATCCTATACAACTTTTATGGTTTGATTTCAGATTTAAATTTAAAATGTTTTAACAAGTCAAGGTACTTTACATTGAAGTGATGCCATTATCTGCTGTAGGAGGTTTTGAATTACGGAGGCTCACTGTCCTTGTGAGGCACTTCAGTAAGAGTGCATAACTTAACTAAAGATGGAAATCCCTAATTGCCATATGTGTGGACCAATATGCTCAGCTTTTGTGAAGAGCACATGGAGGTGATGTTGCTGAATTGATAAACAGCAGCAAGTACAAGCCATGAACAGAACAGGGATTTCCAGTCTTATTATAACAATGTTGTGGTCCCTAAGCCAGTGGCCTTACAGTCTAAAATACACAAAAGGGAGATATTTGTTTCTAGGGGTTTGCATGCAAGCCAGTGAATATGATGGTATGTAAGCAGTGTTGTTCTAATGACATATACCAGTCTGGTTTGAAATGTCATTGGTGTTTTTGTAGGATAATATTAGGTTAATTGCTATTTGTTTAAACTTCTCTGTGATTTAGTAGTTAAATAATTTATGGTCTCACTTGTACATCAGAGGCTCAAAAGCACTTGACTGGGAAACCCACAGTACATTGAGGCTGGGATTTTTTCCTTGTGAGGAATGGAAAGGAATTTTCGGTGCTTACTGTAGGTCTCTGGGGGCTGTACCTACATGTGCAGGAAGTTCAGTGACATAGAAAGAGATCCAGCTGGTGCTGAGGACTCATTGAGAACATTTTTTTTCCCATTTCAGGTGAATTTTACTTCAAACTAGCTCTGCTCTGGTCCAAAGGACAGAATGGTCATAGCAGCTGGAGGACAGTAAATGTGTTCCTCAACCCCATTGTTCAGTTTGATTTAATTTGAAAAGACTCTGGTTAATTGTAAAAGTATCCTCTGAGGCTTTTCCATCATATGAATCAAGCATGCTAAGTGGCAGCAACTGCACAATCTGCCTTCAAAAGCACGTTCATCATCTGAACTAAAGCAGAAACCTAGGCATACTCTGTACTAAAATAAACACAGCTGCACTAAAAGGATTCATTTTATGTCAGAGTCCTATAATTTGGGATTTGGTAATAAAGTCCTGAGTAAGCCTGAAATATGGCAACTTGCCCCATAGGCACTTCAGTATAAATGTCTGGATTTGTTATTTTATTGCTTTTAATATTTTGCAGATTGCTGAAAAAAGAAAATTAGAACATCCTGATCTAATTTACTAATTGCATGAAAAATCAGCTGTAATAAACTATGTAATTGTACAGGGAAATGGTGATTTCTGTCAAGCATATTTTGCACCCATAACTCCTTTTTCTGTGTATTCCCATTCAGATGCTGCTGAGGTTTCATAGAGTGCTGTAGGTTTACTGAAGTGCCTGCTCACTGAACACTAAGAATATTTGCACATATGCAACATTTAAGGAAATATAAATTCATTTCTGCTGATTCTTTTTCTCAAAGAGCAAATCTAATTCAGCCTGCTGTTCAGTGTCGGTGTGGCAGTTTATTATCTTTTTTTGCTTAATGTAACCATCTTGCTATAAAAAATGGAAGTAATTTAACACTAACAGATTTTTTTTCTTAATCTTTCTTCACAATTTCTTTAAATCAATGTAAAAGTAGGGGGATAAAAATTATCACTATCTGGAAATCACCTTGATTGAAATGAAAGGCTCACCTAGAGGTGCTGGAACTAGAGCAGTGAAATGTAGTTGCAATGAAAAGTTATAGATTAGAGATAAAAGGGTGTGGGACCATCTGCCTGGTGAATGGTCTTACGTTCATATACATATATAAACAGGTCATTGAGTTCCTGAACTCATAGAGATTAAAACAATTAGATTCTGTCTCATCAGGTCTCAAGAGAAAAACAAACACTTTGAAACTACTCTCCTTAGGATATAACATTATAGCTGAGTTTCCTATCACAGGAAAATTTACCATCTCATTTGCAGATATAAGAAGGAAAGAATAGCTAACCAATTAAGAAACTAATGGTCTTGAGCTAATTACTTACAAAAGTTTGTTGGCATGTAGGAGCCACAAGTTCAGGCTCCCCTTCCTGTCATGAAGACCAGATGTATGCATGGCAATTTTCTTGGGGGATCACACTCTTCTGGCCTGGCTTGATTGGTCCCTCTCAGTTCAGCAATTTAAATTCTTGTTTTCAAGAAGGGATGTTTGTCTGGTCCCAGACTCCCCTGCATCTTAGAAACCATGCCTAAAACCGGTCTGTTTCTATGAATGGCAGTGTTCATGGAGCAATATGTTCCTGTGAGAACACTTTTTGCCAAGCTAGCTGTAGCTGAGTTTTATCTCTCACCTCGCAGATATGTTATTGCGATCTGTCTGATGACTTGCACAGACTTTCCCACATAAAGTCAGATTGCTCAGTAGCAATGATTTCAGGTCACTTTTCACTTAAATGAACATTCAGTTCTGAGATACAAACCAGCTTTAATGAAGAATTTACCACTGTGCAGTCAATAAGCAAGCTGAGCACTTTACATCTGGAACATAGGGTTCCCTGATGTTTTTATCAGAAGAGACATGTGATGATGTGAGACTTTTTCAAAGCAGCTGATTCTCTCAAATTTAAACTCTTGTGTCAGAAACCAGTGAATAATCCCTCCCCATGAAGTTTTTCCCTTTGTTCCTAGCTCTTCACCTTGACCCCATGGATTCCCAGACTTTTCTCAGTTTACATATGGCTTGTCTGCAACATCACTTGAGTGAATCCCTAATGCTGATGTACTGTAAATTTGTCAAAATACGGTGGCTAGAAAAGCTTCCAATCAAAACAGGAAACCAAAGAGAAAAGCTCTTGATTACAGAGATGGAGCTGCTTCTCTGAAAGCCTCAATTTAAGCATGGTAAACTTGTGTCAAAAACTAATCTGTTCCCCGAGCACTTCAGGAAAAAGTGCCTTGGTAGCTGAGGATTATCTCTGTGGGCTGTCCCGAGGCAGAGTCCTCTGGAGCAGCACAGACACTCCTCCTCTGGATGGCTTCACACGATCGCTCATCGCATCCCTCCCCTGCTTACAAATGAATCTTCAAAGCAGCTTCCTAGGAAGGTCTGCTTTCCCCTCCTCCAGCTAATCAACTTAGAAAAGCTTGTTGTAGCACACTTTGCTGTTTGTGCAAATGCAAATGAAGCCTTGTTTGAGTTTGTCTGTGACTGAGGTAAACAAAGCCCTTCTGATGTGTTGATTTTCCACACCCTGCTCATCCTCTGGTGTCAGAAGTTGTTAGAATTGCAGTTTTCTGTCTCCTCCCTTCCTGGACACAGAGCTTGTGAATCTTTTTGAGGTGTCACAGCAATCTCACAGAATCACCAAATGGGTAAGATTGAAAGGTCATCTGGTCCCACCTCCCTGCTCAAGCAGGGCCATCCCTGAGCACATGGCACAGGATTGTGTCCAGATGGTTTTTGAACATCTCCAGTGAGTGAGACTCCATGACCTATCTGGGTAATCTGTGCCAGTGCTCAGTCACTTCACAGAGAAGAAATCCTTTCACATAATCAGGTGGAACCTGCTGTGCATCAGTCTCTGTCTGTTGCCTCTTGTCCTAAGCTTGGCAATTCTGGGAAGATCCTGGCTCATTTTGACACCCTTCCTTCAAATACTTACAGACTCTGATGAGGTCCCCTCTCAGTTGCTTCTTCTCAGGGCTGAACATGCCCAGCTCCCTCANAGGCCCTTCTGAGGGGCTGCAGAGCTCTGGGGGTATCGGCCACTCCTGCCAGCTCTGTGCCAGCAGTGACCTCGCTGAGGAGGCCTCTGCCCCTTCCTGCAGGGCACTGATGGATGAGTTAAACAAAATTGCCCAGTATTGAACCCTGGGGGGCACCTCCAGTGACAGGCTTTCATCTAGACCTTGGGCTACAGATCATGATCCTCTGGGATCTGTCATTCAGGCAGTTCTCACCTGAATGACATCCACCTCACTGTCCACTCATCTAGTCCACACTTCCTGAATTTATCTATCAGGATATTGTGAGAGACAGTGTTGAAAACTCTGTTGAAGTTGAGATGATATTCACCACTTTCCTCTCTGCTCCATCACCATTCCAGGGGCTGAGCTGAGGCTGACCTGACAGGTTGGTAGCTCCTTGAGGTCTCCTTCTTGCCCCTTTTGAAGACTGGAGTGACTTTTTCTTTCTTCCAGTCCTCAGACACCTCTTCTGATTCCCATGACCTTTCAAAGATGACAATGAGCAGCAGGTTGGGTCTAATTAGCATACTGGGCCCTCCATTCCTCTCAAAAGGGAGACTTCTCAAAAATCTTCTATATTTTTCAGGGTTTTTTTCAGTTATTTACTACTTTGCCTTCTTTTGTTTTAATTCAGGAGGTTGTGATGCGGTGCATAGATGTGGCAGTGAGGCTCCAGCTCAATTTCTTTCTGAGTCCCAGTACTTCTTAGTGTTTCTTCACCTCTCATCTCCACCACTAGGCCTACATAGGAGTATAGAGGAGGTTTGCAATCATGTTGCAGAGTATGGTAAATTGCTGGGTTTATACCAGTGTTGCACAAGGCATATTAAGAATACTTGTACCAATATGATGTTTTGCTCCTGCCCACCATTGCAATTTTCTAAACTCCTGTCAGTCATAATAGCCTTCTGTTCACCCTTAAAAACAATGTATGCATGTAAGAGCAACTACATATTGAATATCACACTCTTTTTCTGCCTCCTTATAACAAACACATCCATACATATCTATATATCCAGGTTTAAATAAAGTGAGGTATTAAGCAGAAAAAAACAGAGACACACAGGAGAGGAACTGGGCTAATACTGTTTCTTTTAACTAGTCATAAAATTTTGGTCTAGGGTATGCTCAGGGGGGGTGTACAATGGGAATATTTCCCCTAAATAGTGGGAAGAAATTTAGCCCATGTTAAATAAAGCTTTTGAAATATGACTGGGCGTACTACAGTATTATATACATTGCCCAGAACTAGAAAATTGTGCAGTAGTTGTGTGATGGTAGTACCTGTATAGAATTGGAGGGTTTTTTTCAGATAGATAGACAGATAGATAGATAGATAAATAGATAGATAATTGATAGATAGGCTGGTAGGTAGATAACAGAGAATGGAAGCTGAAGCATATTTCCGAGCATTTAAACTCTCTACTGCTATTTAATAGCACAATCAATAGTTCCAAAAAGGGAAAGACATTTGCAATGCTAATTGCAATTCACAAGTGGGGGCGTACTGAGTGGGTGGGAGAGTTAGTTGCTTGCTGAGGGACATTTCAGAGCTGCAGAAATTCTGATACTAATAACTCTTTTTGTAAAATGATTATCTGGCTGACTGGAGCACAGGAATAATTTCTAAATCAAAGAAATCAATGAGGGTGGTATTTCCTCAGGTAGTGATTTTGTGGCAGGTTGTTCTGGTTATCTCAGTGCTCCCACTGAGATGGAGAGCTTCCAGCCATGGAACTTGTGGCATCAGTAGTCTTTGCTACCTCTTAGCGGTCTACAAGGCTTGTCTCTTCCTCCAAAATTCTGTCAAATACGTAATGTCTTTTCCTATTTTACAGTATCTATTTTTTTATTTCTAAATAATAATGGATATTTTTACCTTTGGCATGACCTGAATCTGCCACCCTTATTTAATCTTATTTAACCTGATTAGTGCTCTGCTCTGTACATGCAGATGTGTTGGCCCCAGCTGAAGCCTTTGCAGAATAAAGTACACACCAGTGTGACAGAGGGTGACAAAACTGAGCTCGTTACTCCTCTTTCCCTCCTTAAACCAGGGTGGATATTTCCAGGACTCCACAAACAAACTTCATGCCCTGAGGACATATATTTGTGTGTATAAGACCAGACTGCAGATTCATTTCGGGAAAGAAAGGGAAGAAAAAATTAATAATTCTGATTCCAAGTCTTGTTAATGTTGACCTTCAGAAATGTCACTGATCTCTGAGCATGTGGGAGCAAGGAATAGCAAAGGCAGCCACCCCCTGGCACTCTGCAGTTTGCTGCTGGCCCCCCAGTGTGCCCTGGGCTGTCCAGGTACAAGCTGGGATGGATGTGATGTTGAGGGAACACTACCATGTGCACTCAGATGCAATTCTTAATTGGGCCTAGGTGAGATTTTTCCTTTACACAGGGTAGAATGTACACGTCTGTGGCATACAGTTTTAAATATCTGAAATAAAAATTTAAAGATCAAATTGTAATACATATGGGGTCTTTGATTTTTTTCTCTAACAGCTGATATAGGAGTTGATGCTATAATAGCTACTATTGATTATATATGCTCTAATCATTAAGAAATGGAGGTATGAAATTTCCTTTCTAAACAAATTTGGATTTAGAGCAATTTTTTTTTATTTCCTAAACCAATTTTTTTCCCCCGGAAAAATGTCCTGAAATTCCTAATTAACTTCTGCTGAATTCAACAAAAAATTACTGAAAAAGGGAAAACCTTGAAAAAGTAATATAATTTCTTTTTCCATTTCAATACACTGTTCTGAAGCTATTTTATCACATTCAACTTTACAAACCAGTTAAAAATCCACAAAATAAAAGCAATACTTAATCTCAAAACATTTTAATAATCTCTAGCTTTTCCCTGAAAAACCTTATCACCTCTTTAGTGAAACTAAAACATATTTATCACCTTCATCAGTATGTGAACTTGATTACTCTGAAGTTCTGAATATTTCTATTACTATAATCTTAAAATGTCTGCATTTCCTTGCACCAGCACTCTGCATAGTGCTTGTCTGTAATCTGGTAAAGCTGGAAAATGTGGCTGGTTCTGTTTGGGTTTGATAGAATATGTCCAGGAGTGGCTGCTGGCCCAACCCAGCCAAAGACTGATACCAGAAAACCTGGAGGCTGATAAGAACCAAAGAATAGTGATTTAGGTTCATAGTGTGATAGGACAGAGAGGGGAATGGTGTGAACAGACTCTGTTTCCCTTTCAAAGGGTTCCAAGAGTCTTGCTGCTAATATTTGTTCCTCTTGCAGTATCATTTAGTCTCTCCCAGGGGGGCTGAGACCTAGCTGTTCTGGCCACAAACTGAGGGTGGCAAGAAGAGGGGCAGACAAAAGGGAACCACAGGGACAACCTAGCAGGGGACAGTTCAGGATCTGTGCTCCAAACAGCCACTTGCCCTGTGGGCTCTAGGTACAGTGGCTGGATTGCACTTGTGGTTTTAAAAAATGTGATCTTCTCTTGGAAATACATGGAGTGGAGGAATTTTGAAAACACTGATCCTGCATACTGATCTGCAGGTGATAAATCTCTGGCTATTAGCACTTGTAAAACAATTTGGAGATCATAGAATCATTGAATAGTTTGGGTTGGAGGGGACCTTAAAATTATCTACTTTCAACTCCTCTACAATGGTCAGGGACATCTCTCACTAGTCCAGGTTGCCTGGTTCAGCCTGGCCTTGAACACTTCCAGGGATCCACCACTACTCTAGGTAACTTGTTCCACTGCCTTACCAACTTCACAGTAAAGATTTTCTTACTGATATCTGACCTAAACCTCTTTCATCTTGAAGCCATTCCCTCATATCATATCATATCATATCATATCATATCATTGCATGCCCTAGTGAAAAGTTCCTCTCCACCCTTCCTGCAGGTACTGTAAGACTGCTCAAGGTCTCCAGGAGCCATCTTCAGGATGAACAACCCCACCTCTCAGCCTGTCTTCATAGGAGAGGTTCTCCAGCCCTTCAGTCATCTTCATGACCTCCTCTGGACTGTCTCTAATGGGTCCCCATCCTTATGCTGAGGGATTCAGTTGGATTCAGTACACCTTATGGGGTCTTATGGAAATGGAGTAAGGGAGAGAATTATCTCCCTTGGCCTGCTGGCCATGCTTCCTAGAGATTTCCTAGTTTGGTTTGTAACAAGATAAATGAACTACTAATGAACCATCAGTGGATCATTACATCCTGTGTAAATATTGAAAAAGTCAACAACTAAATACAGTGGACACCAGTTTAAAAAAATCAACATTGATGAATTGCAACAGGACTGAAGCACAGTAAGATTCCTCTTTGAGGAAATGCTCCAAATGAGCTCTAATGACCTGTGTCTTACTATCTCTAATACATGTGAATGTGAGAATCCTTTAAAAGGCTCAGCAGTGAGGGCTCATCTGTTTTCTAGAGGCAGATCCAACAGAGGAGGAGGCAGCTTGGTGTGAGGGAAATATGCCTGGACTGGGAACACAAGGCTGTGCCACTGGTCTGGGAAGGCTTGCTCAGACCAAAAGGCCAGGGGACTGCTTTCATGTGAGACAGAGCTCAAGTTAATGAACTGACAAGACTTCTACTTTGGATAGGGCACGGATGTGGTGCTCCTCCTGCTGGACATGATATATCTGGAGTGCTTGAACACCAAAGGAACTCCCTGAGTGAAACCCCCTCGGCACAAAATTATATTTTCCAATGAAAGTTTATTTTCTCTGTAATTTTCCAATCAATTATTCAACTCGCTAGTTTAAGTATGTAAAAATATTTCTATGACTTACTAGCCACCTCAGGCTGAGGTTTGATGTACTTACCCTATTTGCACTTCATCATCACTTCATAATTTCTAACATTCTTTGGAAGTTATTGTTCATATGAATGGAAAGATCAGTGGAACTCATTCCAAGATTATAAAGTTAATCTGCATACCTGTACAGAGACTCTTCTTTCTAAAACTCTGGGTATTTCTTGTGACTTTCACAGACAGCCAGGCATTACTGAGGGTGTGACCAATGCTCTTCCTGCCTAACCCTACAGGCCATTAATTTCCCTCAGCTTTCCTTGGGTGTACATCTAATTTTAAACAAAGCAAACTTACCCTTTCCATAGTCAAATATTAAAATTCTGTTTAAACGACACTGGGGCTGTGGTGTAAAATCTAGGCAGTGTTAAAAGGAGACTGATGTTTTCTCCTTTAATCACAAAGGTTTGTGTCTTGGCACATGCTTGGAATGTGCATCTTCAAATTAATTGTGGTAGGATTTACAATTACATGAAATTCAGTGCTTTATCTTTCATCTTTAGCAAATCTCATTAAATCTTCAATCCCAGAGCTGCTGACAAGGGTAGCAGTCTTGTGTCAGTACCAAAAATAGTGTAGCAAACACGTGTACATCAGGTGGAATAACATGGCAAAGTGGTTTTGAGGAGAGTAGCACATGCCAGTCTTCACTTCTGGCTACTTTCTATTAGAAGCTGGGAGGAATCTGGCAAAAAAGATTCAAATTTATATATAAATAAAAAAATAAATGAAACATATAAGAAACTCTTCAGGGAGATTTGAACCTTGGAGAACTAAAGCATACAGCAAGACTTTTAATATTCGGATATTAGAAAGAGAAGTAAAACTGTTCTATTTCCTTCGAAAAAATACGTTGCATTTTTAAGAGCTAAACCATTACATTAAAACAATAACAGTTTTTAAACTAGCTCAGAATCAGCTTGAAAAAACCTGGAAGTATCTTGAGGGTGGGAATAAGAAGAGAAATGTGTTTTTTTCAGCAGAGTGACAGCAGCTTCTTTTATGACTTTAAGATGAAGAAACTAAAAATGTGTTGCATTATGTTGCAAAAGAAGAAGGGAACTCAAAGTCCTATGACATGACTTTATTTTGCAGTCCCTGGTTAGGAGATGTATTTATAATTTAAAAGCAAAAAAGACTAAATGTTCTTCATGTTCTTTTTTTTTTTAATATATTGAAAAAACACTTAGCACAATCAAAGATATGTGAGTGATAATATTTCCAGATTTGGAGGGGGGGGTTCACAGTATTTTGTGCAGTGTTTAACATAACAGGATTGTAACGGGAAAGTTCAAATTTTGCATATAATGCATAGCAGTAGGAACTGGCTCTGCCAACCAGCATTGAGGCCATGTTCTTTCACCCCATAAAGACCCTGTGTCTGGGGAGAGGCTGTGAGACATCCTCCCCAAATAGCAGAACAACAGAGTGTGGCTGGGTGTGCCAGAGATGCTGCGCTCAACCTAAGGTCTTGCAGGATGGCTCAAGTCACAATCCCCTCTGATTGATTGGTTTTGCTCAGATTGTCTTCCCAAACCCCTGTCTCATTGTGCTTCTCCCTTAATGCCTCCTCCTGCATTTTGGCCTCTGTTCTGCACAGACTCCATGTGGTTGCAGTGCAGGGACAGACTCTAATGGCTCCAAGTGGGCCACACAGAGCTCATGACATCCCCGGGGCACTTTCATCTACATCTGGCATCTGACATTTGCCTACCCAGCTAAAGAATTGGTGATCAGGCTATTGAACCTGCTCAATTCTGTGTCAGCACGTCTCTATTGCACTTTTCCTGACTCACAAATCAAATATTTCATTCTTCAGCACCATGAGAGGCTCCCTCAGCAACTGACATATTTGACAGCCACAACGCAGTTCAAAGAACTTCATGGGTTGTTAGCAGTAACAGGGATTTTCACAAAGTTGCATTTTTAGCACAGAGTCTGAAAGAATGACTTGACATATAGTAAAGTGATCATAACCTTACTCGAAGCACAATAGGCTGCTTAATTTATAACTTCTTTTGGAAATAAAATTCAACGTTGAATACTCAGCAACGTCAAATCTTCTGTAAAAGAAACAGAAGTGCAGAAATGCTGTGTGAGCATTTATTAAAAGTTTCTCTGATTGCATTTTTTATTCTGTAGTATGACTGATGACCTAGTTTTCCCTGTATTGTTTATTTTGTGGATTTTTAGCTGCTAATGTTACTGTCAAAGATACAAGATTATGAGAATACATTAACAGGCTCGTTTAAGCTAAATATTTTCTGTAATAATTGTCCAAAGGAAAAGAATTCTGTTCTGGAATATTCATTATCTGAAATAAATTCCAGAGAACAATGACAATATGTTAAATCTCCCTGTCTGTTGAATGCCCATGTGTCTTCTTTTTGACTCATCCAGGCATGTGGCCAATGATGAGTATTTCTAAAGGGGAAAAAAAATCTTTTAGAAATACAACAGACTATACCAAGGTCAGTGAATTGGCAAAAGTTGTTCCCCCTTCTCTTGGTCATCTCTCTCCTCCTTCTTATTTCCCCCAGTTTTTCCTTTTAATTTGCCTACTTCTTCCACATGGTATCATCCATCCCTTCAAGCTATTTCATTCAATGAAGAATGAGAAATTGAAGCAACTAGGATTTGAACTTGCCATTATCCCAACATGTTGGCTTGCATGGTGTTGTGTACAGATATCTTATAATCTTTTTGTGTCTTGTTCTTTTTTTGAAGCATTTTCTTGTTTGTTTGTGCCTGACCCACTGCCTTACCCTAAAGATGGGAATTGACTCCATGTGATTAATCTGTTACCTTATTTGGCCTTCTCTAGGCTGATGTTCACAGCTCTGTTGTAGCTTGTGCAAACTCACTGCAAATTTACTCAGCTAACACCACCAGAAAGGCTTGTCTAGACACTTGGCAAATGTTTGTGGTGTATATTCAGACTCATCCGAGTGTGAGCAGTGAGTGTGTGTGTGTTGGGGAAAAAATTTTTCAGGCTACCATTGCATGGTGGTTCTTAATTGAAATCCACAGCACTGTGAATTGCTGTGGGTGCACTGACTCTGCTCTGGGTGCAGAGGTGCTCCAGGCTGTCTGATCTCTGCTTCCTGCAGCCTGGTGATGAGGCTTCGCCACCACAGGTCAGAGTGAGCCTCTGGGGTCTCTCAAACAGGCAGTGAGCTGGGTTTTGTTGATTAAAACAGGCTAACATGAAATAAGTGTACTGAAAATTCACAGGCTGCATTAGACCATTTAGAGAGAAGCATTTTTCTCTGTGGATCTTCCTGGGGTCTTGCTGAAAAGTTTTACAATATTTTCTTTTCTCTTATGTCACGTGTACTTGTCAGTGCTACTCTCTGCTCTAGAAGAAGGTATGTAAATGACATCTCTATCACATTGCCTTAAATTTAGTTTTTCTGCACTACTGTGAATGTGAAAGGAACACAAATTTGTTCATTTCAGTTCCCTCACTTAATGGATTTTGTTGTTGTTGTTATTTTTACTTTTTTCTTTTTAGGTTTAGATTTATTTTAAGGGGTTTTATTCAAGGAAATATTGCGAGATTTTCTCCTTTCCTTTTGCAAAGGATATGAAACAATGAAAAAGCACAAATACTAAAACATGTTAACATGAAGACTGTAGTCTCTCTAAAATCTAGCATTTTCTTGCACCTAACTCTATATTTTATGAATCTTTGATGTCCCATAAAATTGTAAGTGCTAAGGTGGGGAGTGGGACAGGGAGTCACAGAGAGCAACAGCTGTCTGTTTTCTTTCCCCATTTCTATCCTAACGTTTATGGAAGCAAACCTCTTATAGGACTATTATATTCTTATCCCTGCTTTTTCAAACTACATTTTAATTTATTAAACCCTTAGGTTAATCATACAACAAAGATTTAAAACAAAAAAGACCCTATAATTAAGCAATAGTGCATGTTGCAAGTATGTAGGCATCAGAGAGCATTTTCCTTTTCTCACCTGCCTGACTCTAACCCTTCTGCAGCCTCCTCAGCCTCTCCTCTGCTCCTTCCTACCAGAGGCGTCTCCCTGCCTAAGCCTATGCAATTTTGTGATGGTTATCTCAGGCTGTGGGGAGTGGAGACTTTACTTTCCAACCCTGTCCCTTTAAAAAAAGAACTGGGTTGCCACGGTTACAGATTACACCTTGAAAGGATGGTACTTACACAACCACCCAGTGAGAACTCAGGTAACTCCTGGATACAAGTTTTCTTTCATCAATCCCATCCTTACAAGCCTCAAACCTATTTTGTTGTTATTCGTGTCTTCAGGTTAAAGTGGATATTTTCATCTTAACTTCTGTTTTCTTAGTATGCATTTTTTTAAAGACTATGCTTGTTTTTATAGTGATTCAGGAGGCTCAGTGACTCTGCTCCTGCTCTGCACTGCCATAACAGAGACTATAGTAAGAAACACAGCATCTCTGTATGAGTCTGGGTGGGCAGTTATATTAGAAGGGTAAAAAGATTCCTCTGCTGCTGAATGCTGGTCACTAAAGGCAGGCTGTAAATCTGTAATGTGATTGTGTTTCCATTTTCCCCAGCCACTGAGGCACAGAGTCAGGCAGTGGCTTTAGTTCATAGATATGATTTATCAGTTAGGCCAGAAGGATTAATTTTCAGTTTGCGAAGTGAATCCACTCTATCAGCACAGAGGGTAGGAGGGAGCATGTTCAGATGGTGAAAACTGATTGATGTGGTGTGGTTTTGGCTCCTCAGCATGCCCATGCTGGAGAAGGCAGTGCAGATACCAGGAGGAGATCAGCTAATGTCTGGAGCACCTTATTTACCCAAGCCACATAGCATTCTATCATATCCAAGCTCTCCAAAAGGCCTCTGAAATCAGCAGAACCTTGTTAGTGTGAGACTGTGTGCAAACATGCAAAGCCCACCAGACCTGGATCTATGCCACTGGAGCATGGGACCAGTTTAGAGCAGTCTGTCCTGCTGACAGAACAACTGCAGGTTGAGATATCCACCTCTGCAGTGATTTTGAATTCATCCTTTATTCATAATGTGGCACTGCAGCTGAGGGATGCTGGTATAAATGTTACTGCTCTTGATGCAATCTTACTGCTCTGAGTTGTTGTTGTGCTTGTAGCTGGGAGAGGAAATGTGTTTGAATCTTTTTAAAAATATATACAGGTGTATTGGTGAGCTGGGATTTGGATTGTGTAGGTGATGAAGAAACCACAGAGAGATTAAAATTAAGTACCTTGCTGCTTCAAGGTGGGCTTATTTAGCTGCAGCACAGTTCTCCACTAGTGAGGGAGCGTGTATAATGGGCTTTGATGGAGAAGGAGTTTTGTGCAGTCTTTGAGTATCTGACTCTTAATATGACATTTTAACTCCAAATCTGTGGTTGAGAAACAACAAAAAAATTTATTGAGCAAAACAGAGCAAGCAAAATCCTCCACCTTTAAACTAAATGGAAAGGCCAAGTTAAACTAGCTGAGCAAGTAACCTTTCTGTTCTCCAGCTTTCCCCAGGTATTATAAGAAATTCAGAACCAACAAAAAAAATCACATAGGTTATCATAGTGTAGGAAAACATTCTTTTTCATGATGAGGGTCATAACTTTGCATCTTGACTGAATAATAATGAATCAAGTAAAGAGTATTAACTAAAAACCAAGTCTAAGTTTTAATTAAATCCACAGCAGTTGCTATTTTTCAATGTACATGGGAAGAGGCAGAGTATGATATATTTCCTTGATTGAAGAATTTTCAAGTTCCAGCTGGACAGCACTTTAATTAACTTCATCTTCCTCCTTTTCTCAGCTGAGGTCTCATTCCATTTTGATTCTGAATCAATCTTAAATGTAACATTTTGGAAAAGACAGCTTTCTCACTGTGTGAATGCTAAACATGCTTTTTCTTCAGTAGGCTGAAAATCTTCAAACTTGGTATTTTTAAGGTTGTGGTGGCAAATGTGAGGATGTGAAAAAGCCAAGGTGAATGTGGGGAAGTGATGTGGGGAAGCCAGAGCAAAGATGACGGATGTGGGAAGTGTGTCCCATAGAAGACTGGAGTGCAGCACATGATTTTAATGGAGCTGCTTTTGTTTTTGCTGTTTGCCAGCTGTAGTGTGGCACTGGGGATCTGCTCAGTAAAATGATAACACTTGCACAACAAACTGTTTGTCCCTGGCTGGTTGACAAACTGAGAGCAGCAGTATCATTGCTGAACAAGAGCCCAGAGTCTCGTCCTTGTCATCCTCTCCCACTGAGCTAATTGCCCACAGTTTAAAGACAGCATCTATTTCACAGGTTAAAGTTGAAAGAATTTGTGGCAAGTGCCCAAGAGCCCAGGTCGAGGTTTTCCTCAAGCAGGATAAAGGATGTGGATAAGTCTTCATGAGGGCTTTGCACAATGCAGGGAAAAGGCTGGAGGAAGGGACTTGTCACTAGTGGCAGCCAACACCAATCCTTCCTTCCCTGACAGTCACAGGAGATGTATTTCACCCACATTTCAGTGGGTAAAATATGACAGGTGCTATGCATGTAGTAACAATAATTTATCTTCTCAAAGAGTTTAGATTTCAAGAGAATGATAACAGCCAAGTGGGGTTGGTCTTTGTAAAGTGATCTGTTGGGAAGGCTCCACTGGAAACACAAGTGCAATGCGTGGGTATCCACACCATGTTTTAGAGCTGTGGCTTTATCTCTACTTGGAAATGCCAGAATTAAGACAGACAGGGTGTCAGCAGACTAATACCATCTAAACCAGGCAGTTGTCTGTGAGTTTGGCACATCAGAGAAGTCATGCCACAGAATGTCACGTGTAATGTTAGAGAACATAATGTTTCAATTATTAAATCAAGGTTGAAACTTAGAGATTGTATTTTTTCTCCTCTGGATTTTGTTTTTGTGAGTTTCCCTTTTCTTCCCCTTGTCAGTACTGTGGATAGGATAGCTCTGGTCTCAGTGTTTTTTATGAAACTTCTGTTGAGCCTTACAATTATCTAATTTATTTGGATTATTACGGTTAGAGTTACTGAGATCTCAGAGGCAATACTACTGCCAATTTATTTCTTTTTATTTATTTTTGTTGGTGCTTCTGGTAGTGTTACCTCTAGGACAAAAGAAGGGGAAGCTTTGAGTGGAGGTGTAGTGGTTTAGCTTGCTCTCTCCCTGGCTGAGACAAAGTATGGCAATGCTGCAGTGCAGCGGGACTTGAGCTGGCATTAAAATAATTATGTTGGGCACTGGAGGCATGCTGGCTACAGCAGACTGGAAATCAAGTGCTTTCTGATTTTTTCTGCCAAAAGGCTTAGCAACTCGGGCACCAGTGAAACAATAACAATAGACAGCAATGTCTGCATAGGATTTTATGGGGGTGTTGTTGTTTAATCCCAGCTGGCAACTGGAGTCCCACACAGCTGCTCAGTTACTGCCCACCCTGCCTCAAGTGGGATGGGAAGGAGAACCAGGGGGGGAAAAAGTAAAAGTTATGTCTTGAGATAAGGGCAATTTCATAATTGAAAGGAACTAAAATAAAAAGACTAGGGAGAGAGAGAGGGAGAGAGAGATAAAACCTAAAAGACAAATAATACATAGTTGCTCACCACCTGCTGATTGGCACCCAGCCCATCCCTGAGCTGCAATCAGCCCCTTTCTGGGTGATTCCCCCAATTCATAGAGGTCAGTTTGAGTCAGCTGTCCTAGCTATGTTCCCTTCTAGCTTCTGTGCAGCTCCTCACTGTCAGAGCATAGACATAAAAGTCCCTGACTTCAAGTAAACTACTTAGCAAAAACAAAAACATCAGTGTGCTATCAACATTATTGCCATACTGAATTTAAAACACAGCACTGTACTAGCTACTAGGAAGAAAATTAACTCTGTCCCAGCTGAAACCAGGAGTTTGTCATTCTATATTTTTCATGTTCCCTACATTGCTGCCTCTCTTGCTTCTGTAGCCTGATATCTCTCTTCTCTAACTTAAAAGCTATTTCTCAAACAAAGAATTCTCATGGTAGACTCCTTACACAGAAAATAGGAGTTGAGTTGAACAAGATAGGATGGATTGTGGTGATCAGGTGCAGAGCCCAAGCAACAGCAACTCAGCTGTCCCCTTTTTCCCCTCCCTTTCTCTCTCAGTGTCTATTCTCAAATAATTTTGTACCCTGGTTACTTTTCCCTCACAAGTCTCTTTGCTACCTCTGTATCCAAACCTGGTGTTTCTGTAGGGTTGCCTATCCAATCATTTAGTAGTCCCTGGGGACCTAGCAAGGGTTTACTCCTTAAAATGTCTTTGTTCTCCCCTCATTTATATGTGAGATTCCATAGAATCACAGAATCATTTATGGAAATGACCGTTGAGTCCAACCTTTACCCTAACACTGCTAAGTCCATGTTTCTAAATGTCACATCCACACTTCTCAATATTTTTAAATACTTCTTGGGGAATACTTTCCTTGGGCCAATTGTTCCAATGCTTAGTAACTCTTTTAGTAAAGAAAGTTTTCCTAACAGCCAGTCTAAACCTCCAACTTTGGCCATCTTCATATCTTATCCATCTGTGATATTTGGTCATCCTTCATGGTATTATTTATAACACTTGTTCACCTCCTGCTCTATTTTCTGCCTTGTCCACTAATTTCTCCTGGTTAGTTCACTGAGCTGAACCTCATAGTTCATGGCATGGCCCAGACTTTTGCCAAGTGTACCTTCACTGCTGGAAGGGAACACAAATGGTTCCATTCAGATGCCACTGAGGAAACTGTGTCAGAGAGATGAGAGGACAGGAGGAGTCAGAGACCCTTGTTGGATAGGAGGGGATGGCAGGCTGAGCCACATAAAAGTCAACCCACAGCAAGGTCAGTCCACAGAGGCATGAATACAGGGACAGGGGAGAGTTCAGCTCCTGGAGGAAGAACTGTGGAGGGCACCAGCTGCTTTGAAATTGATATTTATCCCAGTGGTATTTAGCACCACTGGGCAATGGGGCAGCAGGAGAGGAGGGAAGCACCACTAACCTGGCAGACACAACTCCTATAGTCAGGAGGGACTGCTGACCTGCACCAGGAGAGGTTTAGATTGGACCTTAGGGAGCACTTTGCTGAGAGGCTGGTCAAACACTGGATCAGGCTTCCTGGAGAGGTGGGGGATATCCCCAGCCTGCCAGCATTAGAGAGGCATTTAGAGAATACCTTTAAAAACATATCTTACTTTTTGGTCAGGCCTGCAGTGATCAGCCAGTTGAATGTGATGTTCCTTGTAGGTCCCCTGCAAATGTCATTGTGAGTTCTAAATAGGTTAAGACTGGATATAAAGGATAGGTCTAATCAAGAGAGGGATGAATGTCTGAAAGGTGCTCCCCAAAAGTGTTTTGACCACAGTGATCCCCAATACCAACTAATGAATTTTACAAGGCAGCTTGATCAAGTGTAAGTGAATGTGTTTGCAAGTCTGTTTTAAATTTTTGATGTGCCTATGATTTGATACTTAATGCTCGTGCCACAACAGTGTAAGGATTCAAAATAAAAACTTTGTGAAGTGACTATGTTTTCGTAATAGATTTTTTAGTAAAAGAAAATATAGACAGAAAATAAAATCTATAGTTTTATTCCAAAATCTTTGTTTTCTGTGATTTTCATAACATTTTTTCTTTTTATTATTAGTATTATTATTATTGAGGGTTTGAAGTATAAAAAGAAAAGTTTTACTGTAAGTTTGAAGTTTCAACCTAGTTTTACTGTTTACAAATAAAGCCCAAACTTCTTTAAAGTGGTAGCAAAAAGGAATAGTAAGAGAAAACAACTTTATCTTTTCCTTGACTGCCACTTCTTTTATATCTTCTAATAGCCTGCTGTGCTTGCCTGAGGAACTAGAGACCTTGCCATAAATTTTAATTCCTACAGAAAGGCAGCCTGACCTGAGTTTTCTGGAACTAAACATGTGTCTCAAGGCATTTTCAGATTTTCATGACTTTGCTTTCTCCGAAATTGCATTCAGAGAAATGTACTTAGTAAACAGTGTTATTTTAGGCAGTAGAAAAAATGGTAATTTAATTAAAAATAACATTAAAAAAAAGATAGGAGACTGTGGACAAAATCATTATTGGCATGACAGTATATGATACTGAGAAAATTTAAAACTACTTATTCTAAAACTAAAAACTTAGACCTGGGTGAAGTGAAAGACATTTTTATTTAGTCTTGTCCCAAGGTGTGGAGGAGAACAGAATCCTGAAAAACATAAAGCATTTAAAAAACTTCTTTAGGATTTAAAAACCTCTCCTGAACATATCTGAGTTTTTTCATTGTTCTTATCATGAAAAATGAGGTGAGAGAAGTATGAAAAATAGAAATGCGGCAATTTAAGATTTGTGTTTAACAGTTTGATTAAAAATTTGAAGATAAGATTTAGAATCTTGGCATTTAAATAATCAGCTCCTTCTGGTATCCTTTGCAGAAGGAAGTGCTGGGTGTGGGTATAAAATGAGGATAAAATATGATATTAATTTGCACTGAAGTAGCAAATATTCTACAGAAGTCTCAGGTCATTAATCTATCTTCCAGCTAAGGGAACTACATTAATAGCTTATGGGATTTACAGGGCAGGCTTCAATTTAATGGTTCACCCAAAGTTTGGGAAAAATAGGAAAGGGCAGGGTACTGGAGAATATGTTATATCTTGATGCATTAAAATCAGTGGCAAAACTTTCTTGGCCTAAAATGGCCTCTAGATAGTTTCTAATTTCAGTGCTGCTGCTGAACGTTAATTGCCTGTCTGCAAAGTGGAAGGAACCATATTTTCCTGACAAGTGTTAAAACTGACTGTAATCCTCACAGCTCTGTGTTGAATAGGAAAATAATCTGAATTAACATTAAGCTTTAATTGCATTTTTGGAGATGAATGGGATGGGGGTTGGATTTTTTAGTGTGGTCTCAGCCTAGGAAAAGGCCCATATTTGGAGTGAATTAACAGAAGCTGCCTGAAGGGTCAGGAAGTTTCATTTGCAGTATTTTCTAAGTAATTCTCATTGCTGTAGTCCTGCCTGTGTTTTGTCACTAGTCGCTATGTTCTTTAAAATATAATATTTCCCTGGGCTCTGAAACCAGGTGAGAAACCCTTTTTTCATTCCTTGCTGTTGGAGATAAGGTGAGAGGAGTGCATTATACAATTTGCAGCTGATTCAAGAGAAGCCTCAGAAAAAGAACCATTGAATGATGTCGTAACTTAATAGCTGAAATTCTGTCTTCACAGGGGAGAGTCACTAGTACAGCACCTATAAATCAGTGTTGGGGCAATGCATCATCAGATATGCAACCTTTTTTAAGAGGATAACTCCCATAATTTGGGTATTGACCTTGTTCTATGTTGTACAGACTTGTAATCTGTATTTTTCTGAGTGATCCCCACAGGTGGGACGTTTCTAATGTGAAGTCACACTGTGAGACACCTCTGAGTGTGCTGGGAAGATGGGATTATAAATATTCATTGCTCTTGCAACCTTGGGCAACGAATGTTTCAAATTTTATAATCTAAGAAGAACTGGGCCTAGTCAGAGAGAAAAGAAAACCTCAAAACTTTGGTAATTCCAGGTGGTAAATGAAGCAGAATGGGTAAGAAAATGAGAGGTTTTCTGCTAGGCTGATTTTGAGCCAATATGCTAATTTGATTAGGAGAAGTACATAAGCACACTATAAAATCTAATCACTTATGACAAACCAAGTCAGGCTGGATTTCCCTCCCTTGGAAATCCAGCTCTGCAGTCCTCTCATCACTGAAGAACTGTTGGGGTTCCCAACACCTCCGAGGGTCCAGCCTTGCAGAAATGGCTTGAAGTATTTAGTGAGATGGTGTGGTCGAGTATATCCAGAAAAAGCAAAAAGGTTTTAATAACAGAAAGAAAATAATATACAAAACCAAAAAACAAAGCCATTCACAGTGTAAGGAACAAGCCCTGTTACAACATCTCAAGAATGCTCTTGAGCACGTTTGTTCTTTCACTTATCTACTTAACGACCAAGGAGAGCTTAATTGGCAAAGTGCCAGTAGTGACAGGGATGGCTTTTGAAGAGCATCCAGAAAGTCCAGCAGGTGCTTCTGTCTTGGCACTGAGCCCGTTGTCATGAGGGAGGCATGGAAAGTTCTAGCTAAAGTTCCTAATATGTCTGGAGGTAAATTGGAACTTCTTTCCTTATCCAGAAATGCCCACTGGGATATGGGGGGTGCTTTCCTACAAAGAACCAGCCCCCATGGGCCATAGATTCATGGCACAGTTTGCTCCCAGTCTGAGGAAGCAGCCTGTGTGTCTGCCAGGCTCCCCGGGCTGCTCCCCCCTTCCCTGGGGTACCCCGATCACCGGCCCTGGCAAATGCAATCAGGGAAGTGAACACATCATGGGCCTGCAGAGGGATCTGGCTTGGATCACGTATAATGCAGTATATTTTGACCACATGTCTGGCAAACAAGGGATAAAGGGCAGCAGGATCTCATTTCATTCCTTTCCTGCTAGATTTGCCAGGCACAGAGGAAGGACTTGCTAATGCTTGGCTCCCTTGTGCTCTGCAGTGAGACATGGCAAAGCCCAGTCCTCAAGCCCCCTACCTGAGATCAGGTACACATGTGCTTGGGGTTTTTTATTTCTTAAGGAGTAGGTTTGGAGATAAAATATCCCAAAGAAAACTCTAATCTTACATGCCTACCCTGACCACTGATAGAGTCTGCAGGTACACGTGACAGGTTCATGGCATTCCCCCAGTGGAGCCTGAAAATCATCACCCAGTGCAGCTCAGAGTGTCATTGCTTCCCCAATGCCTTGATACTCCTGCAGTCTCCCTTCTGGCACAGCTGAATTTCCAAATGTCTGCACCACTGGCTATTGAGGTGCAAGAGCCTCCTCACTCCTTCTCTCACATTTTTGTTGTTTTTTGTTTTCTTTAAACCAGGAAAGAGCACATATCAGTGTGTTCTATTATCAAAATATCATCATATTTTCCCCAAATTAAATCACTGTTTCCAGCCAGCTCCGGAATTCTCCCTTAAAGCACCAAAAGCCTCTCCTTGTTTGTGACATGTTAAGCAGCATGAATTCAGTGCAGAAGCTGGGGATGGCTGCCTTGAGGGTGACTGGCAAGAAGGAATTCTCAAGATCTGTTACAGTGGAACATGGTAGCATGAAACATAAAAATGGATTCAAAATGTAGATCCACCTCCATGCAAAGTCTTCTGCTAAAGCCTTTTTTCCTTTCCTCAAGTAGATCTTAGTGTCACTGGGGGAAAATGAGGAGAATTTTGAAATTAAATGGATGAGAATTTGATAATCCCCAATGACCTAATTTCTTATAAGATTATGGAATTGTACAAATCGGTGTGTTTTTTAAGACTAGAGTATGAGGGTGTATATGTACAGGTGGGACAGCCAAGGCAAGAGCTGAATCTGGGACTCTTCCCTCTGTCTCTTTCTTGCTCTTTCTTTTAGAGAAGCAGGATTTTATTGAAAACTCCTGGAGAGCATCCTTCTGTCACTTTCACTTCAAATTCCACTGTACTTAAACTTTTGGAAGGTCTTATCCCTCTGCCCAGGGGCCACCAGCCTGAGATGGGATCCTTGGGATTATCTCTGTGAAACACAGCAGGTAGTTCTTCTATTTTTGCTGCTATGACAATTTTCTATCCTTTCCCAGTGTGCCAGATTATGAAACTGAAGTGTAAAACAAAAAGTGAAATACTGGAAATTATATAAACGATCCTTGTAACAATTTTTATCATCATCATGAACTTAAAAAAAGAGGAGAAAAGGGGAAATGCTTTAAACTCTTCTCCCTGCTGGACAGACAATGATGCTAGACCATCTCCTTTTTTTGGTGCCATAGGCACAAAGAATATTTCTGTAAGACACTCCTGCACAGGGCTCTTTAACGGGGATTAAAAACATCCTTTTCCAAAAAAATATTCTGTGTATTTGAACAGAGTACAAAGCAAGTGGAGAGATGGTTAAAGTCACAAAAATCTTTGCCCCCAGGATGTGGCCTGCAGCTTGCCCCCCTAAGCTTATGGGATGACTCACTTGCATTTACATTCCCTGTGCTTCACACAGCATCTGCTGCTACACATTTGTTGGAGGATTTTGTCTTCGAACAGCTGGTGACAACCCACTTCCTCTTGCTTTCTTCAGCAAAGATTTTTCAATTGTTTCTTGTTGTTTTGATGTGAGACCCAGTGTTGGAAAAACAAGCCCATTTAGCCTGATTAAAACCAGCCCTTTAAACACTTGCCAATTAACAAGCCATTTGTTATTTTTCTAAAGACCAAGAAATACTTTCCCTTTCTCTCCTTTCACTTTATTCAGCTGCAGAATTCCACATAAGCAGAACAAAATCAAGCACTTCTTATATAAACTGTTCTTAATATTTCCCTTGTCCTCCCTGTTCCTTTTGTTCTACAGAGCTGGAGAGGAGGGCATCCTTTGCTTTCTTCAGGCTAATCTTAATTAGTTTGATGTCATGATAATTGTGCTACCTCCTTACTGCCACTGCCACTAGTGATGAGTGTTATACACATGCCTTGCTGAAAAACAAACAGAACATCACATTAGCAACGATATAAAAAATTATTAATTCTTGTTACTTGATGGCAATTCTATTAACAAGCCTTAAGAAAAATAACTTAACATGCATGTGTTTTTAGCAAAATTAGAGATAGTCTAGTTTATGCCAAGCAAATACATTCAGTAAAATCTTCTTTCAGGGATTTGATCTCAACCTTATCTATGAAATCATACACTATGGTTTTATCATTTTTTAGAAAGCATGTACTAAAATTGAGCTGAATGCTGAGCTACTGTTTCTACTTTTTGTCCTCTCCTTCAAATCTCATCCAAATCTCCTTGCCAGGGACCACTTTTTTTTACATAAATATTTTAAGAAAGTACTAAACCTTTAAATGAGATCATCTTGTTTCCATTTTTGAAAATACAATCACTTATCTCAGACAAATCCAGGAGCAGTTACTTGAAAAACTGCATATAATCCCATCAGCCCTGGAGGTAAGGGCTCTTCTGCTTTAAAAGCCTTGCTGTGTTTATTACTGATTCAGTGACACTGCCATTCTGCAGAGATTTTCCAGGTGGGAGGGGGTTCCCCTTTTCATAATTCAAGTTGAAGTTACAGTCTGTTTTCTAACCTGTATTGTTTATTCCAGTTAATAGTATCTGATCACATCTCCACCTATACTTTGCCAGTCCCCTAAAGCATGGGTGTGCTTATGGTGCGTGGCTCTTTCCACATTCTGCACCTCTCTGCAGAGGTGGCTTTGGCATCTGCTGCATCCTCTGAGCTGAGTTTTCCTTGTTTTCCTTTGCAAATGCCACAAAGCATCTGACTACAGAGGAAGGGTTTTCTTGGAGAGTCACTCTTGCTTCCTACCTTTATTGGATGTGTTGCAAGTCCTTCTCTAATAAAGAGTTCCTTGGCTTCTGGTTTTAAATACTGAACAGGCACATATATTTACTGAATCACTGCCAAACTTGGGGTTTTTATCTGTTTGTTTCCTGTGGCAAGGAAGGATTTCAAATAATTTTGCTGCTCAGGGGAAATTGAAAACAGGATCTATTTTTGGTTCTCATTTGACTCCTCAAGATGGATCAGTGGAAACCTGTTATAACAGTAATTTACTTAAAGATGTATTATGTGGACTTTGCTGAAATGCTGAGGGGAAAAAGCTTTGCTTTTGCAGTTGTTATGCAGTTGGGCTGAAGCCAAGATTCTCCATAGAGCTGTATGAAGGCAACAGAACATTATTATCCACATATTTTTATGCATACAGTATAATTTATTGGCTAGACAATCTGTGCCCTTCTTGAAATATATTTAAAAAGACAGAAGGGGGCTACAAATAAGTTGAAGATGCATCCTTTTAATCATAGCTGTGCAAATCAAGGACTGATGTGTGGAACATTTGGATGAATCTGCTCCCCAGACCTGATGTCAAAACAAAATATTACTTCCTTATCACCAGAGATTAAATATTTCTCATTTCCTGAAATGCAGTGCAACTGCAAAAGGAGGTTCTAAAAGCCTCAGTGGTTGGGGGTATATTGTTTGTTTGTTTGTTTGTTTGTTTGTTTTTAACAATCCATAAAGGTTAGTTGTGTTTAATTACCTATTAGATAATTTTTACTGTCTTAACTAAAATTTCCTCTTGAGCACCTTCAGGCCTGGTGCTCTACAGCTGAATGCATGATATTTCTCAGTGCATGGGACAGTATTGGTAACAATTTAGATTGTGGGAACCTGTGTTAGGCCTGCTCTATGAATAGCAGTGTCATTTGTCATGTGTTTGAACGGGCTGCCTGTACAACACAGCCAATGACAAATTTTAGGTTGAGATAGATTTGTCCTCCAGTTCACAGACTCTTTTCTCACTGGCTCTTTTCTCCCCTGCATTGTTGTTCATCTCAAGCTAACCCTTCTGTGCCCTTTCCCTTCTCTGAGAGGAGATCTGCACATAACTGGATATCCAACACCTGTGTTTCAATTATCATATTATTTGAAGAATCTGGTGCTTCACTTTATGTTCCTCAAGTAGTTATCTTGATTATTTGCTCCTGCAGAGCTGCAGTAAACTTGTTTGTTTCTCCTTTCCTCTCTGCCTGAATTTGATTTCAGAAAGCAATCTCAGATGAAGGAGAGATTTCAGAGTCCTAATCACATGCTGCTGTTGGCTTTGTTGCTGCAAGTGGCAACAAAGAATTTACTTTACCTTTACTGTATGAAATGCCAAGAGCAGAATACTCTGTTGTCCTTGTTACGTAATTTTATTTTTTTTTTTTGGTGAGGTCTTCCAGGACAGATATATCTGAAAACCATGATAGTCGTATTCAGCAAGAATTTTATATAATTTTTAATTACAAGACATACATGTATTGGAGAGTTTTGTGGTGAGAAAACAGCTCAGTGCACATTCAACAACATATTACTTCTTTCTCTCTCTTGCCAATTACCTTTGAGTCATCCTGCTTGCATAAGTTATGGGTCAATAAACAGATTTCAAAGCAGAATCTGGTATCTTCTGAGACACTAACTTCATCATGGGCTTATAGAAAGTGCATATCTCTTGGTCATCTTTTCGTCCTAATGTGATTTTTCTTCTAACTTTCTTCTACAGAAGGATCCTAATGACTCCTTCAACGTGGTTCCATTTAAAGAATTTCTGCACATCCTTGTTTTTGGTCACTGTGCACCTTCTGTGTGTGTAATCCTGGATAAGAATTGTTTCATTTGTACAATTTGCAAAAATCATCAGGCCCAGAAGGGTAAAGTTTATCACAGAAATTTGATAAGATGGGTAGACTCTCATTATAAGAAACAATAAATTTAATGGACTTCTATGTTCCATTATGTGTTTCATTATTTTTCATTTCATTATGTGCTCTGGAGCTTACAGAGTACTCATTTATTTTATTTGTTTCAATAACACTATGGTGTGTTGTCTGTTCTAGGCAATGTCAGTCATTATCAAAAAGAGAATTTCTGTTATTGAATAGACAATTTCTATCCTTTTTCATCTTGTGTTTCAATGTAAAATTAGGCAAAATTTTGAAATGCCAAAATTCTATTAAATTGGAATGGTGGACATCTATTAAATTGGAACAGGATGGTTGGACATTTTCAACTGAAAGGAAATGATTTAATATCCCTCAAATGAAAGATGTTTGCTTTGCAAATTTCTGTAGCCTAAAGAAAGCTGCTCCTGCAGTTCCAAAACTGAACTATAAGATTTTCATACTATACCAATGGAAGATCTGCATCCTGAGAAATACAGTTCATTACAGCTGGAGTCCTTTAAAGATCTGTGCCCTGCAAAGAGTAACAGCAGGAATGAAAAAGAAAGGAAAAAAAAAAAAAAAAGAAATAAAAATGGGAGAATGGGAATAAATAAAGCAATAGGTGTCCTTTATTTTTTCTCTGTTGATATCCCAGATAAAATATGACAAGTCTTGTACACCCAAAGCTTTCATCTGACACATGAAGAAAAGCTAATGCTAGGTCTTTTCTTGCACTTGATTTTCTTCTTTTTCTCCCAAATAATCAGCCTACTCTTCAGAAACATGCAAGACAAGTTACATAGGCCTCAGTTTCCGTTGGAAAAAATATTTTGAATCCTTCAAAGGAAATAATACATTTGGACACAATAAGCCACAGATGACTTCTCATTTTCTTCTTCAAACATAAAGGCCTGCTGACCTTTTGTGATAGATTGCTTCCTGAGAATACAGTGAATTTATTTCCATTCTTTCTTTTCTCTGGAGATTAGTTTGTCTTCTGTTTGTAGAGAGTAAATCATCCACATCTTATTTCTTTGGATTGGAGAACCCAAATAGCCCCTCATCTCTTTGACTTGTTCTCTTCCATCATCTGTTCATCATATGCTTTCATAGACAAATCCACCCATCAAAACCAAGGACTAGATACCTGGGATTGTATTGTAAATTAATTTATAGATGCATGTAAGATGATGGGAAAATCTGCTGAATTGCAGTATACCAAGAACAATTTATCAGGTGAAACCAGAACATTCTGGGAATTCGGATACATACAAAAAGCATACTTGATGCTTACTGTTAAACATGCAGAGCTTTGTCTATTTCTTCGTAACATGTACACAATTTTATTGTGAGCACTAAAAAGCAATGATCTGACCTTTTACTCCCCATACTGCTGTTTGTTCCATGTCAGCAGCCTCATAAGCTACAGCTTGTCACAAGCAAGAGACCAACCTTAGAAACCTTCCGCTCTGTTTGATCCCTGTAATCAACTTTATTTCCTCTACAGAATTCCAATTATCCCATTAAACAATGAGTCAGGATGCTTATATTGATACAGGTGCCTTAATTGGTTAATTTGTACTCATGTCAGCCCCAGCTAAGGATTTGTTTCCCTCAGGTCTCCTTAGACAGCCACAGTTCCTCCTAAGCCATAATGGTAATTCCTGGCAGGTGTAGTGCTGGAGTCGAGCATTTAGGTGCACCCACAAGCACCACACAGCACACACTAATCCATGTTTAGCCATACATATACTTGCTGCTGAGCTTTTATTTTCTTGTACCTTGTAATTTCTAACCTATTTAATGTTAAGACTGCACTGTTAATGCTGCACTATAATGTTAAGATTATACAGCACTGGCCATATGCTTCTAAAACCCACTTGCAAGAAAAACATCCTAATAATATTGCCTTTTTTTAGTAGCACTCCAAAGCAATTAAACACCTATTAGATGCCAGTGAATTCTGCTTTCAGTCTATCATATGCATGTTTAGTTGCATATGCTGTCCTGTGAGAGACATAATTTTCATTATTGACTTATGAGGATAGAAATAATTGACTATTTACTAAACTGTCTTTAACTCTGCATCAGCAAAATAGCTAATTAAATGTGTAACAATTTTCACTGACATAAACAGTGATATTTTAAAGTCAAGGTGAAGAGAAGGACAAACATTCATCTGTGCTCTCTAAGACTTATTCTCACCATGACAAGAAAACAGGTTATCTAGTCTTGTAAATCATCAGAGAAACCAAACAGAACCACGGGTAGATCTCAAAAGTAATTTCCTAGGAAATCAGTTTTTCAGGACCAAGCAAACCCACTAGTGAACTGCCAGGATTGTTATATTCCAAACTTATATCCTGATAAATGTCATGAGCATGAGCTTCTGCTGGAGTCCCTAGAAGGCAGTTTCCAGTGGAGCTATAGAGTAATTAAGTGCCCTTCTCAAGGGACTGTAATAGTTTCTCAACTCCATTTCTGGTTTAGTTTACTCTATGGATTTAATTTCTTTCTCTCTGCTGATGTAAATTAAGAACTCACCTTCTCTCCTCCTTATTCTCCGTATTAACTGGAATCTTGCAGGCAGGGACAGCTGTAGGAAGCATCAGTCTCATCTCTAGTCCACAGATGTAATCCTGCACCTGCCAAAGGCAGCAGCTTGTAAAGATCAAGCAACTCAACCTGCATCTTTTGAGTGGCAGACTAACATTCAGAATTCTGCTTTTCTGTTCACAGGAACGTGTCTCTGTTTATCCTTTTAGAAGATACATTCAGTTCATATAAAGTAAATAAAGCAGTTTCCACCAATGATCTTGTGCAATGCCCATTTTACATTCTCTCTGTTGTGACTGGTGTGGTGGGTTGGTGCTGGCTGGACACCAGGTAGCCACTGCAGCCACCCTGTCACTCCCCTCCTCAGCTGGGCAGGGGAGAGAAAATGCAGTGGAAGGCTTGTGGGTTGAGATAGGGATGGGGAGAGTTCACTCACCAGGTGCTGTCATGGGCAAAACAGACTCAGCTTGGAGAAGTTAGTTTAATTTATTACAAATTAAATCAGAGTCAGACAATGAGAAATAAATCTAAATCTTGGAAGCACCTTTCCCTACTTCTCCCTTCTTTCCAGGCATAACTTCACTCCTGTTTTTCTCTACCTTCCTCCCATCCAGTATTCCTGGTGATGGGAAATGAAGTCTGTGGTCAGACCTTGTCTCAGCCACTCCTCCCTCCTCGGGAGCCGACTCTTCCCTCCTCCCCTGCTCCAGTGGGGGTTCCCATCTCTGGGAGACAGTCCTCCATAAATGGTTCCAGAGTGAGTCTTTAGGTCTTCTTGGGGTCACAGCCTCCTTTGGCCATCCACCTGCTCCACTGTTGATCCCTTGCAGGGCCTGCTGGCAGATCTCTCCCCCAAGGGCTGCAGGGGCACAGCTGCCTCCCCATGACCTTCACCAGGGGCTGCAGGGGAATCTGTGCACCAGGAGCACCTCCTGCCCTGATTCTGCACTGACCTGGGGGTCTACAGAGCTGTTCCTCTCTCACAGCCTCATTCCTGGGGTGGGTCTGTCTTGTAGCCAGCTGGCATTGGCTCTGTTGGACCTGGGAAAAGCTTCTGGAAACTGCCCACAGCAGCCACTCCTAGCAATGCAAACCCAGGACTGCTCAACCCAGTATGATGCCTCTCTGACGTGTGCTAAAAGCTTCATATGCATATAATTTTAAATAATAATTAAAGTACTATAGTTCAACTGGAAAATCCCCAATCAGTCCAATATAGTGGTATCTGCAGATGATACATTCCAGCAAAGCATCTTTTTATACACACAAGCTGACAGGGGAAATTTGTCAGTGCTTTAGTCACCATTCAGCTGAATCACCACCAATCTCTTTTTAAAAATAGCTTGATTGAAGCAAGGGGATTCATCTCTCCTTTGCTAAATTGGATTAAATGCAATACAACGGGTACTCTGCAGAGGTATATTTTGGGATAGAAAAGAACTCTGTTTCTCCTTGTGGGTGTTGGCTATTTTATATTGTTTGAGAAGTATATTTTATCGACCGGGGTGCCAATTGCTGCTATGCAGCAGTATGAAATAATGCCACTTCCAAATGTGCCATCCTCAGGGACACTGCTTCTGAAAATGATCACAAAACTAGTGAGGTTTCTCCTTCTGAGCATGAGTGAACTGTATAAAACAGGTTCCTTTTCATACAAAGCATAATTGTCACAAAAGAATAAAAACAGCATTTAGGACTCCTGTCTTAGGGAGGGAACCACTTGAGGTGGTGACTTAGGCCCAGGATAAAGCATTCCTTTCGCCTATATATTTTGCAATTCTTATTCCTAATGAATTCAACCACTATCCATTCTCTTTTTCCAAAAGATTCACTGAAGTGCTTGCAGACATTTATGCAGTAGTATCTGGTATTTGAATCCTTACAGTTTCATCTCAAACTCGAAAGGCAGCAGTTCTCAAAGTCAGAGCTGGGTAAATTCCAGCATGTTCAGCATGTTCATCAGAAATATCAGAATTTGTGATATATTGTCTCCTCAGTGATTATATTTGTGAATGTGAACAAAATCATCAGAAGTTTTTAATGTTTCTGATACTTCAAAGTTTCTTCTTTGATTTCTCTGGTATCTAAAAAGCTATGAATGCAAATGAAAGGATTTTCCTCTCAGGTGGGTAATTTCTTGGATTTTTTTTTTTTTTTTTTAGGGAGCCACTGTTTTCATAATAGATGGAGAAATTTTGTTTCTGTTCAATGCTAAAGATGCTTTTTTCTTTTATATCAATCTTCATTTTCTACTGTCTGGAACAGCCCTCAAGATATCATGAGCTGGCTTTGTGGCATCACAGGCTTGAACTGCTGACCTTGCAATGACAGTGCTTGTGAGATTTCCAGATCAGTTTTACATCATCAGGGAGCTGATTACTGAAAAAAAAAATTAAATATTTGATTTTCCATTAAAAACAACTCGGGGCTTTTTTTGGAGTTCACCCATTAATTGCTAGGATTTGCTTTTTAGCATCTACAGCTGGGAAGAAACAGACAAGATGTTCTGGCAATTTGGGTTCATTCAGCTTGCAAAAGCCACTGAAATAAATTTATACTTCTACGTACGTGTTATCAATGCATATGTTCTCTAGGAATTGGAATAAGCCCAATGTGGCCATGCACTTTCCAGATAAGGAGGGGATGTCCTTAGAGCAAGGATACTTACAGGCCACAAAAGATTATTCTTATTAAAACAAGCTATTTCCAGACTGTAGGTTTTTGTAGAAGAGTCTGTGCTAGAAAATATTAGGGAGTCTGCAGTGAGGAAGGCCAGGGTTGGAGACATAATAGTTAGCTGTAAATTAATCCTATCCTTTATATTTCTTGGCTTTAGACTGCATCTATCCCAAGGTATCCCTTATAAATTGATAGGGCAGTGAACAATCATGATATTGGGACACTGCATGGGCAGGAGAGGGTGGCTGAGAGGGGCTGGATTGCAATAAGTGGTGCTCACACTGCTGTGTTCCCTGAACAACACCTAGAGCTCAATTTTCAGGGTCTGAATAGGTTTAAACCCTTCCATTGTGGGGTGTAGTAAACATCTTTCTTGTTATTCAGATATTTTAATGGTTCTATTAGCACTTGCCAAATTTTGTCCATTGTTCATTTCAGAAATTTGCATCCCAGCCTAATGGCTCTCTTACAGCCACTGTAATACATGCTGGGTGTGTATTGTTGCCAGTGTTCCACTGAAATTAAAGGTGCTCACATCTGGGGCATTACTGGGAATGTATCATCATCACACGTGCCCTAACTTCTGAGCTTTGGATGCACACTTTAGCAACAGTGGGATTACTGGCAAAATATGATGTGGAATATTCCAAAATGTTCATGTGGAGATTGCATATCCTGTGTTCATTAACTGTTTTCAATCTCAAGGACTCCAGCTAATTCCTCATGGATGGGAACTACATAAAGAAATCTCATGACAATTATCAATCATTTGTTTTGCATAGGAAAACAATAATCTTCAGATTATTTTCAGATTTGTTTGATTTGATGTTTAAAATGGAAAGCTGAGAAAGGCTTTCCTGCTGCTGGAAGTGAACAGCAAATGAAAAGCTTCGTGGAAGACTGCACACAATTTCCACATGTTCTGAGCAGTGTGGTTTGGAAGGGTTTGTAGCAGCACTGAGGGACAGCCACCACAGCAGAATTATCGACTCACTGCTCTTCACGGTTGTTTTCCAAGGGTGGCCTCAGTAGAATTGTCAGAAGGAAAACTAAAATAACTTTGAGGAGGTCTGAATAGATTGACTTTGACCTTCTGGGGCTGCTGTGGCCACAGCCATGCAGGAAGGAAGCTGTATCATTTATCCAGCCGACCAACATGAGGCAGGAGTCTCCTCCCTTCCCCAGCTTTCCTCCAGTGCAGTCACTAAGCTGGAGGGGACAGTCACTGTTACCAGCTCAGGTGACCCCCACAAGGCAGCTCACTGGGCTCTGACCACCACACATTTCAAGGAGGAGCACAGCTAATCCAGCATAGCAGTCCTGCCCTTCGTTGGACTGCAGGTTCTGCTTCTCTTTCAGCCCAACAAGACCCTGGTATCTGATGGTGTTGTAAATGGACATCAAATGCTTGAAATGCCCAGCACTGTGCTCAGAAAGTCTTTCAGAACATGCAAACATGGAGAGCACTGAGGTTCGTATGTTGAATTGGTAGGAGTGTCTGGAGCACAACAATGTATAATTCATTGCACCTTTTTTCCTGTGCAAAAAGTTATGAAAATAGCAATAGAGCTGGCAATCCCCAGGACCAAGAAATAGGGTAAGGAAGGCAAGAGACTGGCATGGCTGAATAGGGAATTGCTGCTCAAACTAAATGAAAAGAAGTACAGGAATATGGAAACAAGGACAGGTGAGCAGGGAAGAGTATGAAGTTTTGTTGTGTAGGGATAGGGTGAGAAAGGTCAAGGTGAAGTTGAAACTGAACTTGGCAAAGATCAGCAGGAAGGGCTTTTACAGGTATGTTAACCAGAAAAGGAAGGTCAGAGAAGGTGAAGGGCCCTGGTGAACAGCACTGGTATACTGGTGACAGTGGATGAGGAAAAGGCTGAGGTACTCAACAACCTTTTTGCCTCAGTGTTCAATGGCAACCTCTTTTCCCACACTTTGAGTGGATGGAAATCAGGATGGGGATTGGGAGGGCAAAGTCCCTCCCTNGTGGACTCAGTGGGTGAATTGTTTGGTGCAGAAGAAAGTGGCTGGATGATCACATCCAGAGGGTCACAGTCAACAGCTCAGTGTCCCAATGGACATCAGTCTATACTGGAACCAGTGCCATTAAATGTCTCCATTAATGACTTAGACAAAAGGATCAGGGCACCCTCAGCAAGTTTGCAGATGCCACCTGAGCTGAGTGGTGTGGTTGCCACACCTGAAGTGCAGGATGCCTTGGGACCTGGGCAGTCTCAAGAACTGGTCCCATAGAAATCTCATGAGGTTTGACAAAACGAAGTGCAAGGGGCTGCAGCTGGGTCAGGGCAACCTCAGTACCAATCCAGGCTGGGGGATGAACAGATTGAGAGTAGCCCTGCATGGCAGGACCTGGGTGTGCTGGAGGGTGAGAGGTTGGACATGAGCTGTGCATGTGCATTTGCAGCCCAGAAAGCCAAGTGTGTCCTGGGTTGCATCAAGAGAAGTGCAGCCAGCAGGTCCCTCTGCTCTGCTCTGGACACACAAGGCTGTCCAGAATTTGCCTAAATTCCATTATTTCTGAGTCTGTCTGAATAGTCATTTGAGATATTTGTCTCCCAGCTGCCCTGCTATGGAGAATTTCTTGATGGTAGCAGAAGGTTTGTACATGTCTGTTGGGCATTCTGCATTGAAATAGAGAGGATCAAGCTCACAATTTCACCTGTCTTCTGCAAATTAGAGAATCAGCATGGGTAAAGCAGAGTGTTGTACTAGAGGCTCCTTCATTTTAGTGATATTTTAGTCAAAACCAGTTTGTTGTAGCAGAACTGGTCTATCTGGTCTATTTACATGTGCTAATGGGAAAAAAATGTTAGATTTGGCAATTGCTGCATTTTTTCTTCAGAGATGAGGATGCTCAACTCATTTGTACTTTCTGCCCATGGTAAAAGATGTAGTGATGGCAGCAGAGCCACCCTCACACTCCTGGGTTCAGAAATCAGTGTTCAGAGCTGCAAGCATTTTCCCAGTGGTAAGACAAGAGAAGAGAAGCATTCTCAGTCTTCTCAAAAAGAGACTCCTTTTATCTCTCCCTGCAAGGTGATCAGTGTTATCATCTGGTTTGAGAGCCCATTTGTGCCAGAGCAGTGCAAAAAAAAGCACAACTGAGAGATGCATGGAGTACAGTGCTTCCCAGAGCTTATTTTTAGACTGGAGACAATGTTGTTTTTAATCTTCCTTGATGGCTATTTTCAAAGGTACACAGGATGGACACTGGTATTTTACCTGTCAGTGCAACCTTGTTTTAAAATCAAGGAAACATTTAAATGTACCAAGATTATAGATAGCTTTCTTTTCAGATTTTTTGTGAGGTTTTCTTTTTGGGGGTGGGGTGGGGGTTGTTTGGTTTAGTTGGTTGTTTTTTGTTTCATTTTTGTTTATGCGTTTTGTTTTTTTGGGTTTGTTTTGGTTTTGGTTTTTTATTTCAGCTAAAAAAATTCACTAACTAACTGATTTTAACAGAATATGACTTTTTTTTTTTTTGATCTACACAGGAGAAGTGTGGTTTTGCTTTTTTTTTTTGGAAATCAGATTTCCTCTGATTCCCTGAATCTGTGTAGAAGGTCCCTACAGAAGACATGATACCACCTTTTACAGTATTTGTATTCTTTATACAATAAGCTAGTTATATATTTCTTATTCAGATTCCCAAAGGAACAGGTACCTCCTTGGTGCTAGAGAAGCTTTTGGGAGGTCCTTCTATTTTCAGCAGCATCTTGGTTTCATGAAAATCCCCTGGAGAGTTACATGTTGTGGTGGCAGAGCATATTTTACCACTGATTATCTGAATTTCTAGAGGTCACTGATGATTCCTTTGTCAGCTTCCTTCACAGGCTGAGAATTATTGTTCTCATGGTTTCTCTGCTGAGCTGTCTTATTTTTGTGTGTTTCCCTTCAGTGTTTTGGGATTGCATCTGAATCCATGTTTCTTTGCAGTAAAGCCAGACAATTCCTTGGGGTAGGAGTGCTGTGATAATCTGACCCTGTCAGCAGTGACAAAACTTTCAGTCCTGGGAGGTGAGAAGGAAGAGGAGGGTGTGAAGAGCGAGGTGCACACACTTTCAAGCCTGGGCTGTCTGTTCCTTCTGCTTATATCTGACTGGCATGGAGACCACTATTGGCGAAGGTGCATGACCCTCAGGTCCAAGAGATGACTTAGAAGCTGTTATAAATGGCCAAGGCATTAGGATCTGCAGCTGTCACCCTGATCCTGGCCTTAATTCATGTTCCTGCGACTTTGTGGGGTGAGCAAAGACATGGCTGGGGAGCCTCTGTGCCAGGTGTGGATGTGTTCAGTCAGGAGGGATCCCTTCAACCAACTCCTACTGTCAGGTTATGGCTGCTCTTGTTTGTTTGGCCAGGTCAAAGTAGCTGGAAAAGGGGCTGGTTTGAATGGACAGCAGTACCTAAACAGGTAATTGAAGATGGGGGGGCACTCCTTGGAGAACCAGGGCAGGTTTGGTTGTCATAATCCCTTGCTAATGAAGTTACCAATGCTGTAAATGGCAAAGGGAAAAAGAGGCTCAGGCAGAGCAGCAGGAAACCAGGGGACAAACACATTTAAACCTTTTCTTCCTTTCTTAGGTAGATGGCTTTGATTGTTTCACAGAAACCAATGGGGGGAAGAAATGACACCAGAGAGGCAAAAAAATCCATTTTATCCTCCTTTTCCCCCTTTTTTCTAATGTGTTCTTCAATACAGATATGGCAAAGGTACAGAACAACAGCATAAAAAAATACAGATAGCAATTTCAAGAAAAAGGGAATGCACTAAATGCTTCTTGCTGTCTACTGCACTTCATGTAAAAAGTAGTGAGTCTCACTGCACATGTTTTAATCTCAAGAATTCAAGTTTTAAGTTGATTTTTTTTTCACTGAAATTTTGGGATAAGTTTAAGGAAAGACAGAGAGAGAGAAGAAACAGGCTAATCAAGGACTAATTTGTTTCAAAGTCTGTTATATCCAAATATAACAGAGAAATGACTTAACAGAAGAGATGTTTTATCAAAGGAAAGTCAATGTGAGATCACAAAATGAAAGATGAAAAATGTCTTAATAGAAGATTAATGGAAACATATGTAGTCTCAAGTTTGCTAGAGGAACAATGAGAAGAGCCTCAGATGAGACACTTAAAGAAAAATAATTGTGCCTAGTACCCTTGAGAGAAGGTAACTGCAGTTATGTCATGCAAGACAACTAACTCAAGTTGAAGCTTTTCTATTCCTTCTTTCTCCCTCCTTGCTCTAGGGTTGGGATCCCACAGTCACCATTTGCCATTGATGAAAGAGCTGTGTAGAGGCTTTACCAGGAACTGGGATGGGTTGGAACTTCACAAAGGCTGAGGGAAGTCCACAGCTCAGAAGAAACACTCCCAAAAATGAATTTAGGCATCCCCTAGAGATCACAGGAATCAGAAGCAGCAGTGAGGTGTTAAAGAGGAACTGGCATGGTGAAGGCCACGAGCCCACAGGTCAGGGTGGTCAGAAGTCCAGTCTTGGTTTATCAGCAGCTTCCTCAAGGAGGCAAGGAGCTGCTTGTAAATCAGAAACATGTTTCTCCAAAGCTCTGGATGAGTTTTACTTACATAGCAGTTTAATTACAAAGTCTTGCTCATACCTTCCTGTCTTCAGCCATCTCTGACTTAAACAGATGGGCCCTGTCTTCAGGCTCTTCCACCTCAGTGTTGTTGAGTGCCCCTGGGACAGTGATGTGCCTCAGCATTTTAGGGTTTTTCTGTGCTCAAGATCCCAGTTTTTAGAGGTTTAAGTAGAATCAGGTGGTAGTTTTCTGTCATATCATACTAATGGACAATGCTTAATTTGCCACAGAGCTTTGATGCCTACCTCTGAAAAACAAAAGGGAATAGACCTTCTGTGGAATCAGTACAGTAGCCAGCTCCTGGGATGGCTCACAGTTTTGATATGGCTGGGTTCCAATTCCATGAAGCCTTATTCAGTTCAGAAACAAGTAACAGGCACTAGCACCAAGGTTTACTCCAAAGTCCAGCTGAAGCCACTGGAAAGGCTCTTGCCCATACTGCTTTGAAGAGTTACCCCATGCATGTGTTTATTTCAGTCTGAAGGAGTGCATGAGGAATGCAAAGACACAAAACAGCTCTGACTGAGGGACTGGAAGCACCAGGGACCCAAGCTGACCTGGAGCAGCTTTGTGATGAGAAGAGGGTTTACTATTTCAGACAGTGTCACACAGGAAGGGGTCTGCTTTTTTTTGACCTCAGCAGATGATTTTACATAGTTCTGAGCTGCAGTGGTTGTACTTGGGTCAGAAACTTTGAAGTGTGGGGGCTTTCTGACATATTTTACTGTGCTTTGAAACAAATACCTGAAAAATCTATTGTATTTCTTTAGGAAGACAGTGTTTCTTTTCTTACTCAGCTAATTATGTGTGATTATAAGCATGCCTCTGTAAATGATCACCAAAAAAATTATTTCAAATACTATAAGGACACAAATACGTAATACAAAAATCACCAGGATGGATTTTTGAGAGTTTTGCTTATGATTTCCTAGTGAATGCTCTCAGTAGTTCCTCTCAGTGGTGATAACTGGTTACATTCATTTATGCATGTCAAAAGCAAAAACATAGGGAGTCTTTTTAGTCAGGTGTACAAAAATACCTGCTGCTGGTCTTTATTTGATAATTGAGAAAAAAAAGAAAAAAACCAACCGAATTACTAGATCTCCATAGGAAACCAAAGAAGCTACAAAGTTCATTGTAACAACATGCCATCACTGGAACAGAAGTTGGACATAATACTAGCAAGAGAGGTTAAAATCTGTATTAGATTGTCATGGTCAGCAGCTACATTTATATTATGATTTATATTGCCTCAAGACCTAGCTTCTTGTTGATATTGGAAAAAATATCTCTTTCTGTCAACTCTTTTCTCTCACCAAAGAAGAGCACTTTTCTCTGACTAAAGTGTGCCTAACATCTCACCAAAAAAAAATTCCCATATCCTCACCTTCTTCCCCTTGCTCTTCCCAGACACAGCCTGCCAAGCCTGTCTCATTCCCCCACCCCACTCCTACAGCCCAGCACCTCCTGAGCTCCTGCAGCCCTGCTCTGCTTCACTGCAGTCTTTGCCTTTCCTGTTCCTTTTGCTCATCCTGGTGGGACTCCTGCAGCAGCATTGCCACCGCTGGGGAAGGGATGTGGGCTCATCGTGGGGACTGCAACACCAAATGTTTTCTGTTGCACTCTTTTCCGTGGCTCCTTGGGTGAAACTAATCCAATAATATACTCTGCAAAGCCTTTCTGAGTATGGGGCCCCACAGCAGCACAGGCATTTCACATGCCAAAACCCCCTGTGAAACTCAATGCCATTGGATATACAGCTGCTCTTGCCTTTGGGCTCAAGGCAGCACAGCTTTCCTCTCAAGGTGCCAGATCCAGAATCACAACTAACATCTTGCACTCCCCACACCAGTGGTCCCTTGAGGCTTGGGGAGGAAACTGGACTGTGAATAACAAGGTATCTGAACAGCTGGTGACTCACTGCAGGTCTGTGGTCAGAGGTATTGACAGTCTGCCAACAATTTTGTCATGGTTGTCAGTAAGAGGGAAGATAAGAACGGAACCACAAAGTGGTGTTGATTTTTAAAGGTCAGCATACTTGTGGTTCAAAGTCACTGTGGAAGCAATCTTCTGGATTTTCACAGAAATTTCACTGATAAAAGAAAAACTAAAAAAAGTGGATTGCCTCCTTTTAATACAAAATACCTATAAATTAGTATTATGAATACAATGGTCCAAACTTAGCTGCATATTCTTCTTTGTGTTTCCAATATGGAAATTATCTTGAACTTCTAAGCATTTCTCATCATAGGAGTGTCAAGTTTATGGAAGTATTTGCTTGTGCATTTGATTGTCTCTCATCTCTTGCATCCCAAGATGATGTAAAATAAGTATGTGCAATGGGATTACCAGGAAGAAACCAATGAGCCCCATTTGCTTGTAGTTCACCGTCTGTATTGAGGAAGGTGGGAGAGCCCCCAGAGTTTCAGATGTGTCTGAAAATCATGGGTTCTTTTTATTGTAGTCCTACTGATCTTTACCAAGTTGACAAAATGACATTCAACTGGTAAAACATGCTAGTAGTTGTGTACATTAATGCAGCTAATATCCCTGGGGTTTTCATTTGACACAAAACAAATTTAGCAAAAAACCAAATCAAATTATCCTCAATATAAATGAGTTATAGTATGTTCACAGTGCTGCAACCCCAGAAAAAACGGAAGATTCTAAATCAGCTAAAAAAAGTCAGAGCCCATGGGAGAGCTGTAGGTCCCTGAACTAGAGATGGTTAGATGGAATAATTTATCCTGCAGGTGAGTCTTTCCATGTCTGACAGCATCTGTCTCATTTGTTATTTCTGTGCCTCCTACTTTATCTGCCTCACAGATGTTACCCTGCATTTTTGTGAACTTGTTAACACAATACTAAGATCTTTTCCCTTTTCATGTCTTGTTCTGTTGAATTACTCAGTCAAAACCATACATTAATCAAACCTAATTTCTTCCTTTTACTCCACAGATTCAGGCAGTGATTATTGCCAAAGACACCATCTCTTTAAAGAGTATATTGTACAATAATGCAATAATTCTCCATTTCAGGTAGGTAGTCCAGATAAGCTTTTAAATATTACTATACTGTTACTAGCTTTATTTTCTTTTCAGACTTAAATCAGAATCGTTAAAAAAATCTTTTCAAATATGGGTAAAAATAAGAATGGATATCAAATATAAGCTGACATAAGCCTGTTTCATCCATGCTGAGAAATTCCTCACTTTCTGTAGAAAGTTTTGCAACTTCTTTGTTGCACATCAGAATTAAACTTAAAACTCAGTCCTCCCTTGCTATCGTTGCATCATTCAGAATATCTGCTCACTGCAGTTGTGGAGCTGAGTTCTGTAAAGGTGAAAGAAGCTATTGTTCATCTTCATACTTCCATGCATTGACTAAGTCCCTGGCACTGAGAGTGAGATACAGAAAATTAATGTGCAATCTTAAATTGTGCAGGTGAGAGGACCTCTCTAATACAGTCACTGGGTTTTTTCTTTATGGTTCTTTAGGAGCTTTGTGATTTTCTTAGCTCTTCACTGCCTTACATAGACAGCATTTTATCAGTAGAGTAACTGATGCAGAGCCCTTCTAGAGTTATCCTGACTTAGTTTAGAAAAAAAAAAAAGGTTGTACCTTTGTTAATGACAAACTCAGCCTGTCCTGAAATAAATTTTTCTATGGCCCTCTAAATTATGGCAAACCTAATTCAAAGTTGCCAGAATATGGCATTCTTTCTTGTATTGAGTAGACCTTTTCTTTTTTAATGTTAAAAATTTTAGAATTGATTTTTTTTTCCTTGGGAACTTAAAATGCTAATATTTGAAGTGGGGCACCATTTAGCTAGATGGGGACTGCATGAGTAATATTGCTTATTAGAATAAGCTGGACTGACTTACTGCTTTTGCTGTCTTTTTTATCCTCATGAACTTGTAACACCATGCTGAAGATGAAAAGTAGAACTTTTGGGAAATGAAAAGTGGTTTTCTGTTGGTTGGTCGGTTGGTTGGTTGGTTGGTTTTTCTTCCAAGGAACACGGGACACTTAAGGAAAATGTACAGGAGTTGGATGTTCTGTAAAATTTCTTAGAAAACTGTATTTATGTGGCTCCAAAAAAGAACTCCTTGACCTACATCACTTCCTCATGACTAAGCAAGGCTGTGACATAGAAAGCAGATATCAAAGGATTTGTTGTTAGCCAGATCCTTCTCTGTTTGTCCACTCCTCCACTTGTACATCTTCTTGTCTCTCAAATGTGGTACCAAGTCTAGTAAGTTCACACTACAGCCTTGACACAACTCAACAGGAATCTTTGTCTATCACAAGATGCAAAATAATTGAAACCCAGGCTTCCTGGCATCTGACTAGATACATGGAGTATCCAGAATGTCTCAGCAAATTTAAAGTTTTTGGTTCTTCACTAACTAAACCCTTTACTTTATATGTATTAAGTTAAAATGTAAAACAAACAAACAAGCAAACAAACAAACAAACAAACAACAACAACAAATCACCAAAAGAAAAACCTAACAACCTCCCCCAAACCTTTAATTTGTAAATGGTGGTATTTGTATTCCTTTGAAAAATCTTTTTACAGCATTGGGCAATCCAACTCCTCTAGTTTTTGCGAGAACCTATAAGAGAAAATTTGCCTTGCCTCATTGTTTTTTGGTTGGATGGTTGGTTTTGTCTTGGCCTTTCTGTGTTCATGGTATTTTCCTCCTTAACCCTCCTTATATTTAGGATTAGAACTCAATCCCCACACTAGGTTTAGAAGCTTGCTGAATTAATCTGTTGTTGCTTGAATCCCTGAAGTGGGTTCTATTTTATTATGGAACACTTAGGAATTACTGAAACTTCAGTGGAGACTGTCAATGAGAAGCTGGAATTCCACTGATTAATTAATATATTGTATTCTCTTTCACTTGGTTTTAGTTCTGTACCATTGCCTGGGGGGATATATCTCTTGGATTGTCTGGCAGCAGCCTCATTATTAACAGAAATGGGCCATAAATTCTTCAAATAAAATCTTTTCATTGATCTAAAAGAGAAATTTTAACTTTGAGCCCTTTATTTAGTTTCATAGCTATCTTTTCTTGTCATTGTTGTAATGCTGGGACCCTGAGGTCTACTCTGCAAGGTCACCCTGCTTTGTGCTGTGCATCATTAGGACTTGCAGATCAGATACTCTTGGGTCAGGAGCTACACAGCTGGGAAACTCAAAAACAACTGCAAATATTGAAGTTTAAGTGGATGGCATTTGTCCCCAGCAGTCCCTTGATGTAAAAGTACCCAATGTCATTTTGATTCTGGAGAGAGCAGCTTTCAGATACCTTTCATAAAAACCCCAAACAATTCCAATATTTAACCTACTGTCAGTAGAGCTGAGGACCACAGACACTTTCAAATGTACAGCATACACCCAGATCTTCTTGAAATCAAGAAGAAAAGGGACACTCAAATAAGGCACAAATAAGGCAAATTTCAAAAAGGCAATCAAAAAATTCAAAATTATTTGTTGGTGTCTGATCTACAAAAATCACCAAAAGCTACCAGCTGGCAATTTCTGGCCATGGGAATGACTGTAGGGATGTTAACTCTACTAGCCCCAGCACCAGGAGCTGCCTTCTGTCTAATTAAATCCTCTTTTAGTTTCAGGAACACAAGGATTGACTTTGTATTTTGTGAGATTATCTGGGTTTTCTTTTAAATATAAATTAGTCAGTGTAATATGCATTTGTGTGGTGGTTTTTGGTGGTGTTTTTTTTGTTTGTTTGTTTGTTTGTTTGTTTGTTTGTTTGTTTTAAGGAAAAGCCTGTCCCAAGAATAAAACAATTACTGAGAAATTTTGAATACTGTGTGTAACAGTTTCGATCGATGTTATGTAACATTCAGCTGAAAGATTGTGACAAGATGCAATGATAAGTGTGATGTGAGAAGAGTAGGATTTGGTAGGATAGGAAAGGATAGAAAAGGATAAACAGAACAGGTATTCACACAGGTATCAGTGAGAGCCCTGAAAGAACATACTCTTTCCAAGGCTGAAATCTATATTCACATGGGCTAGTGGAACAGCAACATGTATTCTCCATAATCACATTAATTCAAAAAACTTGGCATTTCTGAAGGGTGTGTAAATTGCTGTAGGTTTTTCAGAGCTTTGGGATTATTTCATCTGTCTTATCAGTTCTTCATCTTCCCCTTGTTATTTCCCCACTAATTTTTGTCTCTGACACTTCACATTAGGATGTCTTTGTCTTCACTGTCATTGACTTTTGGAATTGTTTGTTCCCTGTAGTGTAAACTGTACTTATGGGAATGCACCATCATTTTGGACATTACTCCTACAATGTGGAGAAAACAAATCAAATATATTGGGATATTTTTATATTGGATATTCTCACTAAGACATTTAAGAAAGGAAGTGAAAGCCAAGTTGAAAGATCTTTAGTGGCTTGACCCAGAATCTTCTGACAGAGGTGCCCCACCCACAGTGTGTGTGCCTTTGCTGCATAAACATGGATCAGAGGCATCAAAGGCTGGCTTTGACTCATTCCTCTATAAACAGTTATTTCTCACTAGGTTACTGCAGGTCACTCATATTATAATTTGAATTTCAAATTTCTATGACCTAAAAATGATCTACAGACCTGTATGATCTACAGAATCAATGGATATTATAGACATGTTTAATAAAGGAAAAAATGTATCAATGCTTGGAAAACTATGAAAAAATATCCGTTTCCTGCACAGATTTAAGATTTATTTTTTGACTAATGCCTGTATGAAGAGAATACACTTATATGTATAATTTCTCCAATGACTTTCAAGCTGTTTTGCTGAATTTCACAGGGAGATAGACGACATAGATACAACTTTGAAGTTAAAAAGTTGACTACAAAAAAAAAAAAAAACTTTGAAATTAAAAATTTGAATAAAAAAAAAAAAAAAAAAGCAGGAGGACCAGTAAGGGACAGACTAACATGAGCACATCCTCAATTGCAAAGGCAGGCCACCTGTGAAATAGGTGTTTTGTCTGTTTCAGAGCTTAGTTTGTTAGCAAATTCAGCTATAATTCATCTTTAATAAATCAGGCTTTGCTTCTTCTACTGGTCCCAGAACTGTTATATGTTTATTTTAGGGTCCTATGCCTGCCATAAATCTGGGGCTGCTTTTCAAGCAGTGACAGTGATGTATTGGTATGACTCTGTTGGCTCCCAGAGGTCGGACTGCAGACATGCTAAACAAACAGGGTTGATGTTTCTTTCTTTTTTTTTTTTTTAATGATATAATTTTTTTTTTTTTTGGGTTTTTTTTTTTAGCAAAAGGATCACCTATCATCACATTCATCTGTGGTCAGAGTCCTTGAACACCATTTACTCTTGACCAGAGGGGCTCTGAAAGAGCTCATTTTTGCTGGGTGAATTTCAATCAGTGTGCTCCAGTTTAATTTTTTCCCTGATGATCTAACTTAAGCAATATCAAAATTTTCTGAACACTATGGGACTGGACTGGATCTCCTGGGTGGACTCTAAAGGAAGCCTTTTCCTTTCAAGACTTTTTCTGTGTTTCAGCAGAAGTGGGAGAGCAGTTTCCAAGAATAAAAGTAAGGGAATTGGAGCGGGGCAGAGAAGGGTGAGGTGCCCAGGCAGGTAGGAGAGAAAATAAGAGACCTGGAAAGTGGTGTGAAAGGGAGTGGCTGAGAAGACCAAAGGACAAGGGCATATATTTGTTTCTCTTTTGCCAGAAAACACTTGCAAAGGCCACTATCCAACCTCATTTCTTGGTTCATACAGGATAGAGACACCTGGTTACTTTTTAGCCAGAGAGATTTTATATCAAGGTGGCTCTGTAGGATGCTGCTTCAATTCTACATGCCCTGAAACTGATTTTTGAACACAGCCTGAATTTTGGAGCTGAATAGCTGACTTTGCACATCTAACCTAATTGTCTTATCATAATATGTGTGAGTTAATAGAGATATATGATTAAAGGGAAAATGCCAAAAAACAAAGCCTAAGTATAAACAATGCAGCTGGAATGAACCCCAAACTACGAGATAGACAAAGTTGCTGCTACCTGCTCATCTCCTTTTTCTCTACCCACAGCCTCATAAAATGTGAGGTTTTCCTCTACTGGTACAGATTTCTTTTGCTGGCAAGGCTAATGGGAATGGAAACTCACGGGCAGCTTTTTTTTGTTGCACCTGCTGTGTAAATAGACCAACAGTTTAAATGTGGCCAAATAAAGGCTTTTCATCCACCATGATGACTTATTAAACTGTGAAATGTGGGATTAGATAAAAGGAGGAGCAGAAATGATTATGAATGCTGCTTATATTTTGATAGTGATGCTCTCAAGTAAGGTTAGGACACGGGAGGTTTTGAGCTCTACAGTGAGAAAACTTGGACTGAAACAATTTCAAATCTCCTTCCCCAGATCCCTTTACATCCTTCGTTGTCTGTGATAACACACGCTCTCTGATCTCCCTTCAAGCTATAAGCACACAGATTGCTAAAACCATCTTTTTTTCCCTTTTGACCCGATTATGGTGCTCCCAGCTTTGAAACATTATTTATGCTGTCTTCTCCTCTCCGTTCTTTTCTTCTCTGTGCCATCTCCTTCAAAGACCCACACAATTCTTTTTCCTTTTTTAATCCCTCTGACATTCTTCCAAATGCCCTTAGTCCTTTGCAAGTGCTTCCCAATCTTTTCTGACAGCTTAGACGAGAGTTGGCTCGTATAGTTCCAATTATTTGCAAAATTTTTCAGAGTATTTGGAGATCAGGTCTGTCTGAGTAGAGAAAATGTCTTTCATTGCATAATCTCTTATGGAAGACTTTTCTAAAGCTTCCCCTGAACCTCCTTGGTTCACAATAAGGAAAAATGTGGAAACAAAATGGGAACATTTGTGAGTTCTTATGCTGACTGAGGAAAGGCTGGGTAGCAGCCTACTAGAGAGAGATGGAGTCCTGAAATCCACACAAACATTGCCTTTACCTGGAATGTGTCCTTTGAGGTTTGTTAATCATTGGCATAAAGTCTGTTTTAAACAATCAAGTGCCAAAAGTGCACTTACCTGGATCTCATACTGACCATCTAGGGGAAAAGTTTCTTCTAATATGAAAACAAAGCATGGTTGATGATACTTGAGAGAAGGAATATGGTCAGATACCAAGTAAAAGTGGGATAGCTGTTTCTTCCAGAAACATCTTCCTTTCAAACAGTTAGGTGCAGTGTGGATGCAGTGGTATTATATCTTCTAATATAAAGGAGAATTAAAAAAAATTTCAAAAGCAGGGAGAAAAGTTTTTTGAACAGGAATTGAAGTTAGTCTGTGCATCACCATGTCCTTTCCTCTTTCTGCTGGCCAAACATGGAAAGCAGGGCTTTAGGGGAGCAGTTTCACAGGCACACACCTGGCAAGGTGTGTCCCTCAGTCACTGAACTGCACCCCAGCGTTTTCACTCCAGGCTGTATCATACCTGACTGAGCCCCTTTGGCCTTGTGGCTCTGCAGGGAGGACAAATGTTCCTGGAATTACAGCAAGCTGAGCTCCCCAGACACACACACTCTCAAAGTGTGCCTGCTTCTATAAAGTCAGAAGGCTTTGATTAATAGCAATAGCACTAGGCTTTAAAGCACACTTTATTTCATTGATGAACTTTGAGGTGTCTCCTGCAGTAACAGTTTTGTAAACTGTAATTGTTAACATTGCTTGTTCAGGATTTACAGGAGTGACTAACGTTGCCTGTTTTTTCAGGCTGCTACAGGGATGAATAACTGATGTTGAAGAAGCAAATCAGGATCTCTGTGGGAACAAAAAAAAAGGAAAAAGAAAAAGAATTGTGTGTGGGTTTTGGAACCAGCAAATCATTTTTCTGAGGTGCCTGTAAAAGTACACAGTGTGATGTGACTGTTTTATAAAAGAGGGAAGGGTGATGTGTGGGCTCCATTACATAATATTATTGCAGAGCTTGAACGGTGAAGGGGCACAATGGAAAAGGGATATCATGGAAATCAATTTGCAAAAATTAAAGTGTTTGTTCAAAACCTCCTCCATAACAGGATTAACTGCCAAGGAAATTAAAAATTATGTAAGAGGAATAGCTGAAGAGATAATCCAGGATGATCTAAAGGATTTTGCAGATATCTCTGCATGTTAACAATCTTGTCATTAAATCTAGCAATTTAATGAGCTACATTCTTCATTGGTACAAGTACAGTTCCATGTACACACTTAATGGGTTTTTATTTTGACATGAGTCTAAGCTCAATACACTTGTTTTGCAGTTGTTGTGTATCAGCACACATATATTTAGCAGTGCACTCCTGTTGAAGGCAGTATGTCTGTGATGATTAAAAAGCCCAGGATGTGGTTCATAAACCATTACTTTCAGGGATGTCTGAAACAAGTGCTTGAAATCCTGCTTTGTACCCGCAGTGATGTATAGCACTGACTTGTATCTGCAGTTTCATCTGTCTCTTTTGGTGTTTGGTGCTGTCAGGCGTCGTGACACATGCTACTTTTATTGGCTGAAAAAAATGTAATAGTAAATAAGAATAGAATGAGCCAGTTGCCTTCACAAGAAAAACACTTTAGGAAAGGTGCTGCAATTCCCTTGATGATTGAATTGTGCCTCTTGAATTTGCATGAATATCCTTGTGAAGCTACATGACTTTGTATGAGCGCAGTGAAGACAATTTGGGACCACCTGCATCTCACAGGTCACACCAGGAGCTGACAAGAGCTGACCCTTGGCTAGTTTCTTATCCTGTGCTCAGTTACTGTGAGTCTGCTGCAGCAGGACTGTGTTACAGAAGTCAATGAGTGATTGCTGCCCTTCCCTCTCCTGCCTTTTGCTCTCTTTTTATTCCTTACTGCTCCTGGAGCTTTCTTGAAGCACACTGAGTGCAGTCCTCAGCAACTCTCCTTGAAGTTTGTTGCTCCAATCAATCTCTTCTTCTCATGAACAATCTCAAATTTCTTTCCTAAATTATTAATTTTTCCTTCTCTTTGGGCTTCCCTTTCTTCAGCCAGCTCTCTTTGCAACACAGCACACGTCTCCTCCTCTGAATGTGAAGTGTGCAGATCAACTCAATGTTTTATAATGTCCTAATTACTGTACTCACAGGTTCCTGGGTTGCAGCAGTACGCCAGAGGGTCAATGAACCTTTTAAGTTAAATGAGAAGATATATCTTCATGGGACCTAATTAGAAGGTGAAGTTAATAAAGACAGAAAGGAAAAAAAGCCAGTAAGGAAATCAGACTCTTCAAAAGCTGTTGAAAGAAGTTGTCTATTTGGCTCATTTTTAGGACTAGCTGGGCTTTGCCAGGAGGGGTGGTGTGAGGATCTTTGTGAGAGGCTGATGGTGAGGGCTAGAAGTTCCCAAGTGGCAGTTCCTGGGGAAGCCAAGGATCTACATCTGCACATCCCTGAGACACATCCTAACAGGAGAGACAGGAGGGGACAGAAGGAGAGCAAGGGACTTGGATGGCTGCTTGCAGGGTTTTGGGAGGCTAAGCAGAGGATGGGGAGGCAGCAGGAGTAGTTTTCTGATGCTTGCTGCTTTCATGCTACCCAGGAACCCTGTGCCAGAGAAGGGGAGTCTACTGGAAGTAGAGACAACTTCCAGGACAAATAAATGAGAAAATCTCCTGTTGGAGAGCACAGAGACTGTTAGACCATAGACTTTTACTGATGCCATATTTAATGGCACCAATACATTTTTATGGAGACATTCTGTTGGGATTTGAAGCATTATTCTGGAGCACTGGGAAAAATAATTGCTCCAACACTCAGTATTTCTGAATCATTCAATTACTGTGTTGTTTTTAAGAATTATACCTGGAACGAAAATAGATGTTGTCTCTCCCCACACAGCCTTGGGAAGAAAAAATCATGATGAGTTTGGAATGGTGTTTGTTGACACCACTAAAATGTATTTGAAAATGAAATTGCACTGCACTGATTTCCTTCATTATTACTGATTCAATGCTAAGAATAGAGATCTAGTATTCTTATTCTGTGTTCATTTTCCTCAGGGGTTTATGTAAGCAGCTCCCCATATATATGTGTAGAAACCTACTGAATTCTGTGTGAACCAAATATTGAGATGTATTTTTTTTTCCACAAATGCAATTTGCTTGAAAGGGCAAGACTCTGGCTTTGACTTTCACACATGTATCTCATTTCCCACTTTATATATGTTCATTTAATGCTCAGATTTGTTCACCTTTTCATCAGCAGTGTGAAGTTTGATCTTCTCTAGACCCTAAACAGAGAGGGTTCCTGGTCAGTACGTAAAATATACCTACTCCTCAGTGTTTGGGTGTTTGCTAAGCACAAATATAAACTTCTCTATTTATTAAATTATTTGTATAAGATTTTTTTCTGTGGTTTTTGCTGTCTGTTTGGATTTGGGCTTTTTTGTAGAGAGAATGAGAATTCACAAAACTTCTGTGATTTAACTTTCATCACTTTTGGCTCAAGAGTATATTCTTTTTGTGACATTAATCTCTTAGAGAAACTCTCACCTGTTGAATCTTTGTGGGCCAGGTATAATAAAAGGACTCTCCAGGCAGGCTCATGGCACTGTCTGTTAGGCTGGGTAAGCAATATTGTTCCTGCTTTCCCAAGTGCAAGAACCTCCTACCTTGATGCTTTGGAAGTGTGGGCTCCTTGCTGACTTGGGTCACCCATGGAAAGAAGAGCAACACAAGGCTCTGAGAATGTCAGATGGACCCATGGCCTTCAGATAATCATAGGAACATTGAGTGATTTGGGGTGGAGGGCACCTTAAAGACCACCTAGTTCCATCCCCCTGCCATGTGCAGGGACACTTCCCACAGGTTGCCCAGAGCCACATCCAGCCTGGCCTGGAGCAGTGCCAGGGACAAAACTCTGGGTGCTCGAGGACTTACAGAAAAGCTTTGCAGCCTGTGGGCACCAGCAGCACCATAAATTTGGGCACTGCTGCTAGAGGTGGCTCATCCCGGGTGGGCTCCTGGCTGAGCACTTTGTTGACTCCTGTTGGCAGCAAGGAGTGCAGAGAGGAGCACGTCAGCTGAATTTCCTTGGTACTTTGCAGTGCCTCAGGGTGTTGCTTTGAAAAAGCAATTCCCTACCTGAACTAAAGAGCAGTTTTGAACTTACAGTGAATGGAAGTCAAATTACAAAGGTCAGTATTAAAAGCAAGAGTTTTGCTTATAATGTGGATGAAATATTCGGAATCACACAAAGAAATGTTTGGGCAGCCAAATTTGCCTGATAGATCTGGAGTCATCTTAGGTGAATGACACTGCCTTAAAGTAGCTGATGACAGGGCTGTGCAAGTACATGCTCAGGCACTGTGGTTTTTTTCTGGTGCATTTGTGTGTTTTGGTTTTTTTGTTGTTTTGCTTTGTTTTATTTTGCTTTTAGTTGTAAAGGAGCAGGAGAGATTTCAGCAAGTACTTCATTCTGATGAAATAGAATTCAGATTTCAGATCTGTGTATGACTGAACTTTGTCTAATGGAGCTGAAGCACCTTGGCTCTCCTGCAGAGATGGCATCACCCAGCAGAACAGCAAACAGAGCAGGTGGGAATGACTGTTTACATTTACAATTATGATACATTTTATAATTACGATAAATCTAGATCTATAAGATTTGTCTTTCAGCAAGAGGTTTGAGATCCCCACTTTTTTGAGAAAGCGTCGGGAAATGGTAAACTGAGGGAAATGGAAAATGAGGATGACTGAGGATATTATGCCAGCCTTCCTGGGAAATGGGGATGGTCCCTGTGGATGTCACATGTGGCAGTGTCCTTGAAGCAGCCTGTCACCATGGATGAGATCAGTTCTTATTCAGGAGATGCAAAAACCTTCTGTAAATCTAAAAGAAGTAAGATGAATTTATTTATAATTATAATGGATGGAAAAGAATTTTGGTAAAGGTTGTAAAAAAGCAATTGCTTCTTGTGTGTGGAAGTGACCTATAGAAGCAAAATACTCAGCTGAAGAGCAGAGTCAGAAGAAACACAGAATTCCTTCCTATAACAATTCTCAGTAGATTTTATTAAATATATATTTTATATTGCTGAAATAAAAGTTACAATCTATATATACTGTTTATAAGCCTTACACAGTTGAGATGTCTGTGCTGCTTCACATTTTTTCCTTTGCTTTTGTTAGACTTCTACCAGTCTTCTGCACAGTAAAACTTTTACACAGTTCACAAGTCTATACTTATGTCCCATTCTCTGCTAAAGCAAAGGACCTATCCTCACTGGGTCTTTTTTTCAGTTGATGGAGTAGCTTCACAAAAGTTGTTACTTGTATTAGGTTTGTAAAAAGGTTAAGAGCTGAACTTCCATTTATTGGGGAATAACGTGTAACAGTTTGTGTATCTTCAATGAAGTTAAAAAATTTCTTGAAGCACTGAATGTGACCACTAAGATGAAAAATGTGGTTGTTTTGAAGCTATTTGGTCCATTCATTTCTGTGGACCTTCAGTCCCAGCACAAACACAGACTTGATTCCCCAGAAGCTTGTCCCTTTAAGCTGCCAGTGTTCATGTTGTACCAATATTCTTGGGGTATATGTTTCCCCATACATTAATAACCCAATTTTCTTAATCAAGCAGGGCCAGCACAATCAGGGTTTTGTGGGCAGAGGAGGGGGAAGACTGCTTACAAACAGTGAATACCACCTCAGAGCTGCACTGAACCCCTTGAAAAGTCCTGTTGGGTGAATACTGAATGCTTGGCCCTGATGAAATGGGGGTCTCACTGCAGTGTCTGAACAGCTCCCAGGGGTAGCTGGCTGCATGGGGGAGGGCTAATGCCACAGCCTTCTCAGTAGGAAGGAGAGATAAGAAAGGAGGCTGTCCTTTAGCATGAATGATCTGTCCTGAGAAAATTCGTAGGCTGACTGGGTAGTTTACCTCAAGGGCCCGCCTGGTATTTTAGTTAAAAGACCAGGAATATTCCAACTGTCCAGTCAGAGGAATAAAATGGAGGTCATATCAAACATAGATACCTAATATAAACCTTCCAGATTAATTCTAAGAAAAATCTTTTAATTCTGTTTTGCAAGTCCACTTTTCCAAATTGCAGAGAAGTTTTCTGTCCCTAAGTCAAATGACCCTCACAATGTGTGGGATGATGGTCTGAAATCAAAACAAATTCCACTGGTTAATTATCAGTTAATCACTTAAAGTTCTCCAAAAATTGCACTAATGAAGTTGCTCTCATTAGAAATATAAGGATATTGCATGGCTGGGATTTCCAAAGTCCCAGATCTTTCCATCCCTTTGTCAAATGAGGAGATCCTTCAAATTCCCTTGCTAAGGTTACTCAAGACACTTCACTGAAGTTTGCCCTCTGTTTCAAGTTAGAGGCAAATTAGTGCCAAATTATGTTCTTTCCTGAGCTTAGCTGATGGGTAATACTTTAAAATATAATTTTGAAGAAACTCTTAATTGTCACAACAGCTCTTTTTTTGGTAAACAGAATCTTCACATTTCTTTTGGTGCTTTATTTTCAGGCAATGCATGCTATGGAAATGCACAAGAGGAAATTAAATGCCTGTGATTTAGTAAAATGTTCACTTAAGGAACCAGTAGTTTTGCCTATTAGCATTTTCTAGCAATTAGAATGTTTCTGAGCCTCAATTAAGGCAGTCTATGCTTGTTCCATACACCTGGATTGTCTCAATTTTAATGTCTCTTGTTCTCTCTTTTGAGATAAACTCAATACTTGGGTAATTCCATTTTTAAAAAAATTTGTTTTGTGAGGGCTTTTGTTTGGGTTTTTTGGTGGTTTTTTGTTTGGTTGGTTGGGTTTGGTTTTTTTTGTTGTTTAGTTGAATGGTTTTTGGGTTTTGTGGGTTTTGGTTGGTGGTTTTTTTATTTGTTTGTTTGTTTGTGGGGGTTTTTGGTTGGGTTTTTTGTTTGTTTGTTTGTTTTGTTTTGTTTTGTTTTGGTTTTGTTTTTGTCGTTTTTGGGGGTGTTTTTTTTTTTTTTTTAATTTTGGCATCACTTCTCTAAGCTCCAGCCAAACAGAAAGCATTGCTTTCTTTTTTGTTTGGGCAAGAATATCAAATCAACATTACAAATTCTAAAGGCACTGAAAGTACATGAATTGGGACAATTTCAGCTTTACACCTGCGATGAAAATGGTCACATGAATGCCTTTGTTGGCCTCAGTTCCCTGGAGCCTTTGCCTTGCTGAGGCCACTGCTGTGAGCCCCAGCTCCTCACACTGTGACCCTCACACTGTGACCCTCACACTGCGTCTGCAGAGGTGTTCACTCCTGGGCAAACAGCACCCAGGGAGTCTCGAGGGATTGCTCTTCCCATAAACGGAGTAAAAAATTTACAGAGTCAATTTAGCAGATTGGTTTGTGTCATCTGCTCTGAGTCTGTGTGTTTGGGAAATTCTGGGGGAAGATTCTGGGGGAATTTTCCTGGGGGAAAATTCTGCCGTACCTGTATCGCCTCCAAAAGCAAACAGGAAAACAATAATTTTTGAGCAATCTTCAGAATTTGCTATGAATAAGCATAGTTGCAAAAACCAATGGGCTTTAGTTATCACTACCAGAGAAAAAGCAAGGCTGAAACACAGAACTAAGTGACTTGGCCATGATCACATGAAAGCCAAGAGGGCAACCACTGAATCCACATAACTTGAAAATCTTGCCTGCATGAACCCTCAGCTGGACCTAAAAGTTGGAGCTCATCTGATGCCACCTCTAGCAAGATGAATGAAAAAATATTTTATAATTGTACAGTTCCTATTTTGTCTTGACAGAGTAAAAAACCCCACAAAAGCCAGAAACCTGAATAGAACAGGGAAACACTTTATTCTTTCCTCTTTTTCTTCATTTTCTTTCCCTCTACCTTTTCCTTTAATTTTCCATTTCCTTTGCTCATTTCAGATGCAGGGAGCCTATGGAGTATTTACAGTCTATTTATTAGCAAGAGTTATCCCCCATCTCCACTAATACATTCAGTGAAGGCAAGTTTGCATCATTTCTGCCAAGGGATTCTATATTAGACAGAGGATAATGTTAAACTTTATAGATGTCAGTGATCATTTCCTGTGGGAATTTACTACATTGGCTGGATTTTGTGTTTCTGAGACTCTCATTACAGCTGTGCCAGGCTGAATATGGCAGTTCTGGAAAAGGAAAAGGCTCAGTGGGGATTTCAGTGTTCCCAGCTTAATGGTTTTTGTTAACAAAAAATAAAAGCAAAGACAGCAATCAGGGATGAGTTTGGAGAGCTGCAAAGAGCCGAACAGGGGATGCACACGGTGGGGATGATTTGAGCTGGCTTGTGTCCCCTCTGGAAGTCCTGCTGCTGCTGCCTGTGCTGCCTGAGAAGGCAGGTGTGGAGGGCAATGGGCAGAACTGGAGAGGCAGGGGAGGAGGAGGAGAGGAAAACACTGCCAGCAGGGTCTGCATGAGGGTTAGGACCACCAGCTAAGGATAAATCTTGAAAGAGGTGTAAGGAAACCTTACACCTTTAATTACTGATGTCTTGTGAAGGAATTCTCCTAAAGGACATATTCAGGTTGTCAAGTTCAAACAAAGGGAGAGCTGGGCACTTTTTGGAGTGCCAGTGGAGAAAACTCCTGGCTGCCTATATTTTAGGAGCCTGAATCAAATGGCTGGTTCCCCAAATACATGTATAGCACTCTCCTCTTTGAACTTTAAAATACACTGAATGGAAATCAGGCATAGCTGAAGGGGGCAGAAGTAATAAATTCTCCCCTCTGTAAAGAACTGTTTGGTACAAGAATTAACTGATGAGTAGAGAGTCCTAGGCTCATTCCCAGGATTATAGCTCCTCTTGCTTGCAACCCACAATGACTCTTTGGTGTAAAACACAGCCAGTTTAAGGGCCAGATGCCCATTTCTATCTCTCAGGAATGTGCCCAGTCTTAACCATCCAGATGAATAAACCATGAAATTAGTATGGCTGAGCAGAGAGGTTTCGTTAACCAGCTTTGTTATCCACAGGCTTCAGTAGTTTTAAGTATTCTCCAGAATGAACCACTGAAAGTCGATTTTGTGCAATTCTAACATTTAAATTGTCTTTGTGATAACCATGGTGACCATTACAGCTAAAAACCCCTCAAGTGGGGAAAATACACACTTGTTTTAAATTAAGAAATGGAAGATAGAATGGGAAAATGTGGTTAAAAAAGCCTAAAAATGATCACTGTTACAGTTTATGATCACTTTAGTGTTTAATGCAATCTTCACTCTTTCTTGCCTTTTATTTATAACTATATACTTCTGTGCATTCGAGCTAATTTTTTGCTAGTATGTCAGAATAGCAGAGTAATTTTTGTAGTCTGCTTTCTGTAACTGAAAAAATCCATATATAGTTTAATAAAGAGGCTCCAACTTCTGATCTGATTCATGTGCAAGAGCCCAGACTCTCAAGGCTGCAGAATGAGACATGTATAGTTCCACGTGGCTTTCAAAGGGTGAGGGGGCAGACAGATGCCTACATATCCTTCAGTCCTAGCACAAAGAAAGTTCAAGTGGCTCTAAGGAGATTTATGCTTTAATGGAGTAGGCTTTAAAGGTATTTAGAGACCTGCCAGTGGAGGTGTGCATTGATGAGTGTAAATCAAAACAGCCAAGCAGGCTAAGTACCTAACTTTTGTAATTTGTATGGAAGTTAGGTGCCTACCATACTGAGCCAAGTTAATCAATGTCCCTAGCTGCTCCCTGTGCCTTGAGCTGTCCAACATGCCTGTGTACTTGGAGTTTCAGCCTTACACACCCATATCACCTATGAAAACAAGGTCTGATCATGACTGCAAACTCTAGCCATGCTGCACAGAATTTATCATGGAAATGACCAATAAAATTAGGGGCATTGTCACTGAAGTGAAAATATTCTGTATAGCTCTAGATGTAAGCTACCATTTCAGATTATTTTGGCAGCAATGACTCACTAGTAATCCATGCCAGTGACTATGGAGTGGTGAGGGATAAGCCTGGCTGTTCTGGCAAGACCTCACAATTACTGTTCTGCAAGAAGGAGCTTTTCTCCCCAGCAAGTTTTTTGACCACAGCTGGCTGGGAGGAAATTGGAGCCAGTGCTTGGAAGAGACGCTACAATTTGTGCATCTCTGAGTCCCCCAAGAGAGGCACTGGCAAAGGCTGGATGTAGGCAAAAAGAGAGAAGCAGAAGAGCTGAATTTAAATACTTTACCAGCAGGATATTGTCTTTAAAATATTCATGGTTTTCTTTCATTAAAATTTTCCAACTTCTAATTAGAATTGGATGGGCAAGTTCTGTAAGAATGATTTTGGCATAAAAGCTGTTTCCCCATCAGTGTGTTACCACATGGGAGTTGCATAAGTCTCCATTCTCTGGTGTGATGTGGACTCACCAGGCTCAACAATAAGATCATTTTGCCTCTGAATAAGGCAGAGTACCATGAAGGAGAAAGACAGTTTGGGGCTGAATTGACATTTAACTAGTATCTGAGGAATATTCAATAAACCAGAAATAATTTATTCTTTCTCTGGAAATTCTTTGTCACCGCAAAACCTTTCAACACTCTTGATCATATTTTCTCAGTCTTTTTGTTCAGCAGTAACCAAAGAAACTCTTTTCACTACAGTGTTAAACCCCGACTTGAATAAGCCCTAGCATTCTAATATTTTACAAGCTCCTGAATCACTGCAGAGGACTTTCCCCACCCAGACTGAGTGCTGAAAGCCTGCCCTGTGCTGTGAGCCCTTCTGGTGTTCTGTGAAGGGACAGCCCTGAGCAAGTGGCTCAGTGGCCCCAGCTGGGAACACATCAGAGCAGGCTCAACAACAGCACTGCTGTCTCTGCTTTCACTGCAAATGAAACATTAGAATTTTGTTATTGAATAACTGCGTGAGGAAAAGGTTGTTAACTCTTGTTTGGTTCACAAATCTCATAAAATGTAAGGCCACAAGAAGTGTGTTAAAAACACAGACATTGGAGTGAGAATACAGGCCAGCTGTAGAAGCAACCTCTCATTTTTTATGTAGAACTTTAGCTTTTCAAAAAATATTTGAACAGAGCTATTCTAGATAAACTTAATATATGATCATAATTTACCTGAAAAGACTAATTGCACATTCAGGATAATTGCATTCAGAGATGCAGAGCAATTGTATAAATCGTTTAAATATTTTTTCAGGTAATGAAGAGGCTAAAAAAAATTCACAAATTATTTTTTATAAATTATAAGCATAAAAGAAGATGAATGTGTATAATATATCCCCTAGAAATTGTTTCATTCTACCCAGCACTATATCTTCCTTTCCATTTGTCAGTGATGGTGAAAGTTATTGAATGGAAACCCTTGCAAAAGTGTTTCACTGGAAATGAGATTAAGGCAAAGTCACAAAATGGAAATTGAAATAGACCCTCCTTTGTATCTGTTTCTTTGCAGCACAATTACATTTTAGTAATTTTGTTTAGCATGTTTTTAATATATTGCTCATTTGAGGCCTACTGAATAATTTCATGGGAACAACTCTGTTGTTACTGGAAGAAATTTCTTGTCATTGTAAACAGCAGGAAAACACAGTTATTAAAAACGGATAAAATACTGGTATTTTTACTGCAAAATAACTAGTAGCTATTATTGGCACTGCTTAAAATTCATTTAATTTACTTTGTTTTCAATTAGGGCTGTGCACACAGAGAAGTTTGCTTAGGGTTTTGCTGCAAGCTGAACTGAAGCAGAGTGAGAGATACAGAACTTCAATGCAGTATTTATGGGAAAAACACCACACATTCCTGCTGGAGCCAGTAAAACTGCCTGTGGCTAAGGCTGCTTAGTATGTGCCATTAGCTCTCTTTTCTTTGCTTTATCACTACACAGACTGCTCAAGCTGAAATTTGCTATGCTTGCCTCTGCCTTGGGTAGGGTTTTTTGAAATATTTCAACCGTAACTCCTCAGCTGCTCCCAAGAACGAGTTTGGGAAGAACAAGTAACATGTAAGTGGTTTCTGCTTCTCTTGGGCAGTGTGCTAAAGACAAGCAGAGGGGTGAAATTCAGGGAGTGTTGCTGTAAGGAAACATTGTTCACTACCCTCTGCCAGGAGAGCTGGTGGGTACCTGATCTGAGTCTCTGGAGTCCACATCAGGATCTGTAGGGTCTGGTGAGGATTGAGGGGCACCTCAGCAGGACCCAACAGACACAGGAGGGTGGGGACCCAGCTGCCACTGGAAATCCAGATTAAACTGGATCAAAGGGGTTGGCAGGGGAAGAGGAGGGAGGCCAGGGGGCCCTTCTATCCCTCCCCCAGATACAATGGAAGAACAGTGGAGATCTCCATCTGTCCACCACGTGTCTAGGGAAGTCACCAGTGTGGCTTCCTGGCCAAGGTGCCACATGGTGGCTCTGGGTTCCCATGATCACTCAGGAGCACTGTTAGAAGCAGAAGATTGCTTTAACAAGTCAACCAGAACAAATGGTGTGGGTATCCCCAGCACAGTGATTGCTGCTGCTGCATAAATACAGCCCAAGCCTGCAGAGCCCCAGGGAGGCTCTGGTTTCCTGGGGCTGGTGCCACAGCTCTTCACACCAGGATGCCCGTGGCTTGGAGTGAATCACTGGCCCTGGACATCATTGGCACTCAGACTCATTCACTAACATCCTTCTTGAAAGATGCTGCTGAAATTCCTGGCATGACTCCCTTCAGCAGCAAGAAGTAGCTTTTGCCTGACCTCTGCTCCTGGGACAGAGCCTGCCTGGATGACACAGAGGTTGGAGGTCAGAGCATCCTGGCCTCTGTTCCTGCCCATAGACCATTCCTTGGATGAGGTCCCAGGATGATGATGGTGGAAGCATTTTTACTCCTTCTCTGACCTTTTAATATAACCAATGGTGGGACAAGGTCTGGTTAATGGTCAATCTCTGGAAAAAAACATCCTCAGGTCTTGTTTCTCTAACCACCTTAAAACAAGCGTGTTCCTCTGTGTCTTTGCTCTATCTTAACTCAGTGTTAAGTAAGGTGGTGAAGCAAGGGAGGATCCAGAGAAAGTTCTTCCACTGCTTACTTCTACTGCTGATGAAAGTAAGGGGTTTGTATCTGTCTCTTCAGAAGCTGAGAGTTTCTACTTTTTTGACAGATGGATAATGGAAGATACTGCAGAAAGTTAACATGGTTAGGGATGTGACCTGATGCCAGTTAGCTTGTTAAGCTCACTGCCTTTCAGAATAGATTTGTCAAGGTTGTATTTGCATTGGAGTTGTCTATAACCTTTCCAGGATGAAGAAAAAATAACAAACATGAATTCAGTCTGCTCACAAATAGTTGTGTAAATCACTGGCAAGGCATCATCTGTTTCTCCTGTCCAATAGTTTGTCCACCTCACCTGTAATGACCCTGGTCAATTTTCTTGTCAAACCAGGAGTCATCCAAACTATTAAAGTTCTCTTCATGTGGCATCTTGGGACCTTGGTGTCATTTCACTTCCATAAAAATGCTTTGTTCTTTTGCAGCACAGCCAAGGAAAGTTCTCAGAGAGTCTAAGGACTAATTCACATGTGCCTTTAATCACCTCTTTTTTTGAGTTTAACTAATTACTTTGAGCAAATGATATATCATACTACTTGTCCTCAGAGTTCAGGCTATTTCTACAATTAAAGATGATATTTCTGCAATTAAAATTGACTTTCAAATCTGGCCTAGTGTGTTTTTCATTTTTACTTTATAATTTCCATCTCTAAAGAATTTTCTTGTCTGTGATTGAAAAAAGACCTGTGTGCAAAACTGAACAGTGGTTTTATCATTGCCGTACTTTTGCTTTCTTGGAATAAAAACCTCATTTCATATTGTTACCTTTTTTCCTACCCATTTCATTACTGCAACATAATTTCAAACTGATTTGTAAAATCATCCAGCCTTTATATTGCTCTTATGGTGAATCTCAACTTAATGCAGGAGGCCTGTGTTCAGAGATATCTCAAGCTGGTGTAAACTGAAGTCTGACCAATTTTTCTCTGGCTGCATAGTATGTTACCAACACACATCCATTCTGTGACAGAGTCACAAGACTTGTCAGGGATTGTTATCCTTATTTTAGACTCTTCAGAGGGACCATGCTTTCTGCATCTCACCTGCAGACCATCATGTGCACCTTTGAGCAGGGCAGTAAATGCCACGTGAGATACCCTGGATCTGGGCTGATCTGACTGAAACTGAGGGCTTCCTTCTCATTGCCTGGCACCAAGAAAGCAAACCCCAGCCAGCACCTCTTTGCATCATCCTAATACCTGGGCAGATATTAGTACTGATGTAGCTGAAATCCAGATGGATTTCTGGCTGAGGGGGACAATTAAATGTTGTCCCTATAGCATGAGTGCGGATGGAAAAAAATATTTCTAATATCTTGGATAATGCAGGTTAAATCCATCTATGTCCACAACGGGTTGGGAAAGAATGGAGAGACTTAGCCATCCCCCTAGAATCACAGAACCAGCTTCTTGCATTACACAAATATAATAGTTTGTTTGCTAATCATATGCAGATTCAAACGATTTCTATTTGGTACAGTTTAATAATAGCATGATCTGATAATTGCTAGAATTTAATTTATTTCAGTCTGCCTGTTCCACAGGTGGTAATCAGTGGTCTTTCTCTTTCCCTGTCCCATGGGAGACAGTGACCTTATCACTCCTTCCTTGCTAAAGTCCTGCTCTGTTCCCCAGGTACCATTTGCATTTCCTTTCAGATTTGTCTAATTGATGGATGGAATTAAACTAAATTCAGAGCAATTGCTCTCAACCTTTAAATAGCAGCTGGGTTGTGGCTTCTATTTCAGATTTGAAGAGGAGCCAGTGTTCCCAAAGGAAGGGCTGTTGTGCCAAAAGCCTGCCTGCTTTGCCCAAGGACTGGTTTTGCTTTTCCTCCAGAAGCCTTGCTTTGCACACACACTCAGACCACTGGGGATACAACACTGCCCCTTCAGAGATTCTACCATTCTAGACAAGAGCTGCTTCACATTGATTCATACTAAGAAAAACACTTTCTGAAGACTGCAGTCTCCTGGATGCTAGCCAAAGCTGCCTGTGTCCTATCAGTATGCTGCAGCATAATCTACAAGCTTCAAACAGCACTAATACATAAAGTCAACACAAATTATCATATTAAGTTCATAGCATCAGTTTAATTAATAAAAGAACAGCAACAGTTTAATATTAAAACAGCTGTATCTATTTTAAGTTTTAAAATCAGTCTGCCTCCAGAGTGTGAGGTTAGATTTCACTCTGTGGTTTTGCAGGAATTTGATTCAGATTAACCTGATAGCATAATATGCCTGTGAGAGCAAATAAATTTATTTCTTGTACCACAGTATCTGTACTGAAGATAACATGGGGATGATACTTCAATAATCAAAATAATGAACTTTTTGAAGTCATGCTCTTTCACTGTATTGTGTGAAGGTGCAGTTCCCATTACAGACTCATGGATACTTCCAATATTTGAATCATACAGGGAGGTATTGCCTTGAGAATATCAATTATCCAGATGCAGGAGAAGCTCAGAATACTTAAGGAAAGGATAAAAATATGTGACATTCCAATACTGCTTGCTATGCACAGCCTTCAAAACTTGATGTTTATCACTCACCCTTTAGTGTTTGGAAAGGAAACAAAGCCTCTCTTGGGCTCTCCTCTAAGTAAATAGGTGTTTCCTTTTGTAAGATGTCTCCTGTAAGGTCAGGATCAGCTTCTGCCATAGTTCCTCAGTTTTAGGATATGAGGGGGTTATATCTCAGGGATTTTTTGGGGAGAGGGGGGAAGAATAAATCTTTATTGTTACACTCAAGAATGGAGAGAAAATAATTCCAGCAAGATTGTAAAAGCTCAGACACCCTAATAAGTTAATGTTGGAAACCTCTTTCAGTCAGCACTAGACTTCAGAATTTCAATTTAAAAGGCAAATACATCTATTGGCTGCACCATTTGACTTTTTACTGAGGTACATCTGCTTTGAGATGGTAAAGTCAAAAGCTGAGCTGACTGTACTTGTCTTTCACTCACTTTCATTAAAAGTTTAAAAGGAACTCACACTTTCATGTTGTGGGGCTGTTCTAAAAGGAGTGTCACCTACCTCAATTGAAAGACTCTGTCTATGCCCTTTGAGAGCCCTCCTAATTATAGATGCTGGGGTGTCCTTGGGCTTTGAAGTAAATACTGTTATCCAGTTCAATGTATTTTACATTGTAAATGATTTATCTTTCCATCCAAAAGCACGTTTTCAATTTTTGGTCACAGATTAACTTTAATTATGTTACCCCTTCTAGAGGTGAAGGCTCTGTAAGCAACAAAAAAGTATCATTCATTTACAAGTACACAAACAATGAATTTTCTCCTTTTAAGAGTGACTTTATTTCCAAGAAATGGGTTCTTATTTTCCAGTATTGTGTTCACTTGATCATGGGCTTCACAAGAATGCTTTGATCACAGTGATGGAGTTACTGTTTTGTACTTGCTGAATGGATTTTATCAATGTCTTGCCTTAAGAGGTCTTAGCTACATACTTCTTTGATGTGATAGTTTAAACAAACCCTTCATTGTCTTGGTTATTTTCTCTGTGTTTTGGAATATTTAATTCTGTGAGTGCGGGAATTGTCAGGAAGAAGCATGAGTCCTAGGAAAACAAGCCAAATTCACAAACATAATAAAGAATTATTTAAACATAACTATAAAACAGGTTAAAAAGGTTTGTAAACAGAAGTGATATTGGTCAGGCTTTCTAGCACAAATTATCTCCTTTCAGCCTGATCAGAAGGAGAAATCTTTCAACTAAGTGGGGTGGAGAATATTTGTTCTAAGTTTAAGTTAATTATGTTGTTCAATTAATTAGTAACTGCTGGATTCCTGGAGCATATAGGTGGCCTTACAATCATGAGGACTGAAAGTCTGATTTCATCTTAGACTTCCACATAAAGCCATTAATCACCACTCTTTCCTCGTACACCAGCATCATCCCTCCAGACCCCACGATGAAAATGAGCAGTGATAACGCAGCAATTCCCACGGGCTGACACAATCACCTGCACAGACCAGCACCAACCAAGGGTCACCAAAAAGTCAGGGGTGCAGGGCCAGGCCCTCGGGTGCTGCTGAGAGGGCTCTCTGCAGAGCACTCGTGGCCCCACCTCGCTGGTGAAAAGAGACCTCCTTGCAGGGAGGACGTTCCCCTCAGGTGAGGAATTAAAATGCTTTTTCCAAGAGCTGTGGTAATGCCTGTACTGCTCCCTGCACATTTTCCTCACTTGCATTCTTGGACCATCATGGCTATAATGATGCCATTACCACTTATTTAACCTGTCAGAGTATTTTACTGAGTTCTTAAACTATCAGCCCAGGATATGGCAGTAAGTTGTGCTGATGGGGTTTATTGTTCATGAAATACACCTTCCCAATTCTAATGTGCTTGTCAGTACAACCTCCAAGAAAAGATATCAAGATTTTAAATGAAGAAATATGGAATTCCTCAGGATGTTTTAAATCTTATCTATAAGGGATGTCATTTATGCATAATGTTCCCTTTGGGAATGTAAGTTACTTTTAAATTTGATTTTAGCATTTTTAGATTTTAGCACTCACTTAGCAGTAGAACTACTAAGACACTTAGCAGTAGAACTACACAAAGCTTTATTTGCAGGTCACCTTCTCAAGTTGTTGCGAGATTATACTCAATGAATAAATTGAAACAACTCAAACAGTACTGAAGTTATCAGGAACAAAAGTGTGTTGTACAAGAGCATTTTAGGGATGACATAACAAGATAGGCACTCTGATAGCTGCTCTGGCAGATCTCCTAAAGTCAATAGGCACGTACAGTAGAGCGTGGTGCAGAACACCAAAGCAGCTTATTACACATTCTCTGCTTGATCACAGATTAAATTGAATGTGAAGAAAAAACTTCAGACAAAGAAAGTTTCTTTATGTTTCCCCAAGAAAATGACTCATCTGAATTCTGTGGAACTACCCCTTTCAGGATAAATTAATACCAGAGGTCTCAGAATTTCCTAAATTATTGGAGTGTTTATATATTCCACATGCATTAATTCTGCAGAGAGGTGTAGGTTTCATCTTCTGTGGCCACCAAACACTCAAGTCTGTTACAAAAGCAATAACATAACTATGTTACTTCTCATTTGTATGTTGTTATGTTGTGCATAACAACAAACAAATGACAAATTTCAGTTTCATATCAGATAAGATATACTGGATATGTACAGTGCTTTAAAAATTGCATTATCGCTACATCTATACCTAAAGCAGTTAATTTTGATTTTGTTACTGATTTATAGGAGGAATGCCACCATATCCTTGACATAGTGCAAAATCAAGTTCCATTTCTCAAATATATCAGAGAGTTTCCCTATATATATATATATATATATATATATCAGAGAGTTTCCCTGGCTGCCATTGTGTCCTGCTGCCTTGGACATGCAGATTGAGTGCAAATACTGTGACTGAAGTTGATAATCAGGTGAACTTCAAGTCTTTGAGGCTTTTCCTTATCTCTGGTCTATGTTTTCCCTAAGAGGAGTAGTACTCTGAGCTATTTATCTGTAATAAGTTTCTGTCATAATTTTCTTAAAGAGAAAGCTAGTAAAATATCCCAAAGAGTGAAAACTAGGGAAAGGGACAAGCTAAAACATAACTTATGCTGCCATACGTTTAGAGAGAAAATGCAGTGTCACATGTTTATGCTCGCTTTTCTTTGTGTTGCTGAATATCACACCAGCCAAAGAATAATTAATTACCTGGGATGCTCTTATTGATATTGCTGATCATAGAACCACAGAGTCATTTACATTGGAAAAGTCTTTTAAGACCATAAAATTCAACTGTTAAGCCAGCACTACCCAGTCCACCACTCAACCACGTGAATGGGGATCACCTCAACATAAGACATTAAAAGCACTTTGAGTTTGAGAACAGACTAAATTGTCTGTAAAAGCAACCAAGAAAACCTGTCACCTAAACTGAAGTATGCTAAGATGTTCTCATAAATTTGACAAGAACAAATGCACCATCATGAAAGCATCAGACACTGTTTTCTCCAGGCTATTGAGATTTCTTTCTATCTAAAGAGCCCTAACGTTTTCCTCTCATGTGCACAAGGAATGCAGTGGTTTGCATAAACCTGGAGTTTTCTCTGTTCTGTGACAGCTTCCCTTGATAATTAAATGGCAGAAATTTGAAATGAAAAGAAAAATTGAAGCTGACAGATATGTTGAAAGAGAGATATGTAATCATCTCAAGGTAATACCATGCTAGTTTACATCCTGCAACCTTTTAATAGAATCTGTTTTTCTTGAAATCGTGCTCATTATTTTTCAAAACCTGTTAAAAATCTTAGGAATCTTATTAAGAAGCAGTAGAAACCAAAGGATGGTAGAAGTGCAGAAACTTGTACAAAAATGGAAGTACTTTCTCCATGACACTACTTTCCTGCAAGTGTCTCCCCAGTTCTGGCAATTATCCTTGCTCTATGTTACCATATCACAGATTTGGGGACTTTTTTCACCGCTCCTTTCATTTTGTTATATTGAAAAATATGTCTGCATGAAGAAGAAACATGGATTAAGGACACCCTTGGAATGATATTTTTAGTAGGGCTGAAGTAAGAGGCAGTTTGTGAATGATATCTAGAGATTATGTAGAAAGAATTTAAGTAAAAGAACTAGGAATGAGATTATGAGAAATATTGAAGTAAAGATATTGCATTTATAACAATGCTAATGGCCTGGATTTCATTTGGCATAGTCCCTCAAAGATTTCCATATGGTATAGATACATTCCACTGGATCTTTCACATAAAAAGCTTTGCTGGGTTTTCTGCAGATTCAGACTAGATTTCCATTCTCATTAACTGCCTTCACATTTCATTTTGAGATTACAGGTCAAACACTTTCTTGGAATTTCTTAATTAAGAATAGATATAATGTAATTTCTGAGTATATTCTGTCAAATTTCCAAAGAGAATGGGGCAGTTCTCAGAGGCAAACTGGTACTTCACACACATACTAACTTCACAAACAAGACTGCTAAGAAGTTGAGTCCAGTAATTATTGATTCCAGACTTTGACTTGACCACCTATTGCCAAAATCTGTCTTTCCTGCTGCAGAGGAGAGGCTTCAGCATCCCCCAGCCTCTCCAGCACAGCCCAGCTTGCTGTGCCACTTCATCAGGGAGGAAATGGCAGGAGAAATGTGGCCACCTACGAGGTTCTGCAGGTACAGGTGTGCTCACATCTTCTCCTCTGTCACTGCACTGGGGCAGGGGAATTGTCTCCACAGCCTGGCATTTTGTCTCCAAATGAGTGAAATGCTGGCCTATAAGATATCTGGACTTTTCTGTCTGGCTGGTTGAGATCTTAGTCTGATTTCCACATGGTCAAAAATTGTCCTGTGTTGTGCCAGGCAACAGATGAACATTCCCTACACATATTTGGGGAACACTTTGCAAGTAAAATAACTGAGGAAATATTTAACACTGATTTAACAGAATAATTAATTGGTTAGGTTTCTTTTCCCCTCTCTTTTTCTCCCCTCCCCATTCTTCTTTCTCCCTTTCTTGTTCTTGTACTTTTTTTTGTATTACTTCTCCTTCTCCTTCTCTTCCCCACCCATCCCCTTTTATCTTTTATATTTTTCTCTTTATTTTCCACATGGTATATTTTTGGAACAGACTTTTCCACTTTCGATTCTGGTCCCCAACAAGACTGATGAGTCACTGAAGCTATCAATGGGATTTTTCCAGCCACCCTCACTCTGCAGACACTGCACTCCAAGGTAAAGGTCTTGATGACCTCTGGAGGCCAAAATGAGAAACTTGAAAATTCTACTATGTGTTTCTGGAAGAAAAGAGTAGACCCAGTGCTCTCCACTGCCATGAAGAAGAATGGCTCATTACAGATCTCAATATATAGAGTTTCAATATATAGAAACTGAGGATGAAGATGAGGATGGAGGAACTGTTTTATCAAAGACCAAATGTACCAGATAGAGACAAAAAAGAGAGTATTTGGGCTCTGCAAAAATGTACATTGAACATACCGTGGGGCATATTGAAACAGCATGAAATTAAGTATGATCTTTTAGGTTTTTTCATGCTCTTTCAGGCTACAGAGATTGAAATAAATTCACAAACCCTCTTTTCCATGTGTGATCTTTTACCATTATATTCATCTTATTTGGCTCTCAGACAAACCTCTATTTTAATAATTTCTTTGCTAGAGAGAGGTTTAGAATACTATAAACATGTGATTCAGTCTGGTTTCCATTTGCTTAAAGACTGTGGAAATCAGTTATAATCAATGACATATGATAAACTGTGCGGAAGATGCACTTAAATATTGAAAAATGAAATTTCACAGCCCTAGATATTCAGATAAAAAATTGATTGAGCTAAACAGATGCTTAAATTCTATTGAAACACTGAGGACTTAACCACCCACAAAAAATCATAACCATGCTTAAGATCTTTGCAGAATCAAAATTATACTGGTATTTACCAAAGATGGAGTGATCCCCAGTATCTTCTCTATATTTTACATGTTCTAAATGTCCTCTAATACTTTCAACATTTATCCTTGTGACACTTACCTTTTGTCTTGCCAGGCTTTAGTATTTAAGATTAGAGGGGAACCTTTAAACAAGCAGCCTAAAGATCTGCATGAAAAGGCTTAATATTGGTCCCATTATCCTTGCCTAGAGACCAGTTACTCCTGGTTAAATGAAGCACAGCTTCCAGAAAGCCACTTAATCCTGGCTTGTGGTTATCAAATTTATTCCTCTAATGTCTTGCTCCAGTGGTCGAGGCCTATCATTTTCTGAAGTGTGCTTTATTTCTCACCTGGCTGTGGATGACCTCAGTATTCAACCATTGCCTCTCTGTGTGCTGGTCTTTGCTAAAGCTGGGTCCTTTTGCATCTTTGTCCAGCAAGGAAATCAAATCATGTAATTTCCCAGTACTGTAAAAAGGATAAATAGACTCCTTAGTTTTTCCCTGTGAGAAATTTAAATAATTTTTAATTTAATTTAATCTGATTTCACATAATAATTTTCAATAATTTCAATAATTTTTGTGACCTCAAATAGTTTTAATTTCCTTTAAAATGTAGGTACTGGAATTGTTACCTTCTGTAACAATAATCTGTTTGTCATTTAAAATACTTAGATCTTTTAGAAGTGCTTTGTGCTGGGATAGATGTTCTTTGTCTCTTTGCATGACCTGCATCCCATGTTCCAACACAAACAGAATTTCTTTCAGCTCTGTTGTTATGATTTGGACGGAACTTGTGATCTGTTGAGAGCATTCTCTGCTGGTGCTCTGCCCTTCTTGTACAGACATCATTAGATAAGTTCCTGTATATAGGCTTAAGCCAAATTGTATTAGGAATGATTTTATATTTATTTCTAGAACACAAATAGAAATGATGAAGAGTTTCACTTGGCACTAATTTTGGTGAGAATCACTTAAGAGATGCCCTCATGGATTGCCCTTTGAGATATTAAAACAGTTTAGTGTAAGGTTGTTGACACTGTAAAGTGCCAATTCTAGACTAGGATGTGTGTGTGTGATGATAAAAAATAAAAATGTATTTATTACATGTATTATGTTGTGCTGGTTTGAAAGCAAAACCAGTGAGAGACTCCAAGTCAGAAATACAATTTTACAGGAGAGAGAGAGAAAAAAAAAGTAAAATAAAATAAAAGCAATAGCACAAAAAATCACTGACAGAGTCAGAATACAGCCTGACACCCTGTTAGTTGGGGTGGTGGTAGCAGGCCAGATGAAGCAGTCTTGTTGAAGCAGTGATCCTGTGGAAAGGTCTGGTAGCTCTTGTCCTCTGGGAATCCAGTGGGTAAGGCCCCTGTGCTGTCCCAAATCCCAGATTATATCCAGGTGGGAATGCTTGGCTCTTTCCCTGGGCAGAGCATCTCACAATGGGCTGATCTCATTCCATGAGCTTGTCCTCTGGGAATCCAGTGGGTAAGGGCTGCTGTGCTGTCCCAAATCCCAGATTATATCCAGGGGGGAATGCTTGGCTCCTCCCCCTGGGCAGAGCATCTCACAATGGGCTGATCTCATTCCATGAGTCCTGCAGTGGGTCCTTGATTGCCCATTGAACAGAGAGAGCTCCAGAGGGAGTTACCTGTGAGCCATGGGCAAGGCCTTGGTGGCCCATGAACAGGAGATAGTCCAGAGGGAGGGGCAGGGGAAACACTGCCCCACCTGGATCCAACAGCTCCTGGAGATGGTGGTGGAATACAGACTTTGGGCACATCTTACATTGTAGCCTAGGACATATATGCATATAGCACAACAATCAGACGGGAAGTAAACTCACTGAAGAATGAAATCAGGTTTGTTTTGCCAAGTCTTGTTGCATTCAAATTGTGCTGAGTGACTTTCATTGGTCTGATCATTATTAATTAATGTTTATATTTGGGGTTGATGTCAGAATAGCTGTGTTCTTCAGCTGCCCACAACAGGCTCTTGGTCAGGTCTGAACATTTACTGTGTGGAATTTTGCTAAGCACTCTGAGTCAACAGTACTGAAGGTAGGTGCATCAGTCTCACATCTCCTTGCCTAGCCCTTTTATGTTTACTCAGGCCAGCTATTTTTAAAACTGCTGGCAGTGGGAAATACCTTATTCTTCAGTGCCTTTTGAAAAATAAACACGTTTTCATGAATATGTGAGCTATCCTCTTTCCTTCCAAACAAAAAATGATTATTATTAGTCATTGAAAACTCTGCTATTTTCCTTCATTACTAGCTGTGCTATCATTCTTCTTCATGACAGGTACATTTAGTATACTAAGAATTCTTTTTCTCCTAATATAGTTGTTTTAATTCCATATCACCATTTACATTCATGCATGTATCTTTTCCAAAGTTCTTACCTGCTGATCTCTGTTCCATTTTTCTGTGCTCCAAAAGCTTATCCTGAGTTTGCATTGACTGTTGTCTATTCCTCCCCATTTCTCTTTGCAATATTTGTTACTCAACCTATCACCTTCATTTTGCTAGTGAACTAAAAGAAGCTTTTAGAAAAACATTACATCTTTTCAACTGTACATCCATGGCTTTTTAATCATCTAATATAAGTTTTTAAAGAGTGCTCTGAGGAGCCAGAAAAAAAAAGATTGCCAGTCAGAAAAGAATCACTCCTCGTAATTTCCCTCAGCTTGACAAAACTAACCCTTATTCTCTGTTTTTCCACACTGAATGTAATCAGATTGCGATTGCTGATCTCCAGGCTTTGCCAGCTTCCTCTCCAGTGACTAAATCGTCTTCTTTTTTTGAAAGCCAACGCAACAAAGCCTTCTGTAGCATTGCTTTTTGGTGGACATATCGTTGCTGTGAGAACGTGCCATCTACTGCTTCAGGATGGTTGTGTTTTACTGCAGGCTCCCTGGGTGAAACCCACCAACATTTTGTTCCTGTCTCTGCTTTGGGAGCAAGTGCTCAGACAGGGAGCTGTGCTGCTCTCCTGTTGGGAATCCTGCAGCAGCCACCCCTGCCCATCTCCCCGTCTCAGTCTCCCTGCTGAGTTTTGTCTGATGTGCATCACATATTGCAATTTCACGTTTCCCTCAGCTGTACATTACTGGAGCAGCTCCAGGTCTGTAACCCTGTGTGGCTGGGTGGGTCAGGAGGCAGAAATAAGCAGGCAAGGATGGGTTCCCCAGCTTGGCAAACCAGGGCCCCATGGGCTATGGGAATACACAGTTGGAGTCGGATCTCCCCTCAACATACAGCAGCACAGAACTCTTGCCACTGCTGCAAAATCCCCCTTTGGGCTTACAACAGCTGGATATCCCAGCATTTTCAGAAGTTCCCAGCCGAGTCTTGTTTGAACTATCTCTCTTGGGCAGCAAGGTAAGGAAAAAAATTCTCCTAACCAGAGAGGATGAATGGTAAATGGCCTTAAGTTGCTCTAGGGAAGATAAAGATTAGATAACAGGAAAAATTTCTTCACCAAAGGAGTTATCGAGCACTGGAACAGGTTGCCCAGGGAAGTGGTGGAATCACTATCCCTGGAGATACACATATTTATAAGACATGCAGATGTGGTGTTTAGGGACAGGGCTTAGCGGTGCACTTCGCAGTGCTATCTTTGCAGTCCTACTTGATGGTCTTTGAGGTCTTTTCAGTTCTAAATGATTCTATGATTCTATGAAATGGTTCATGTGTTGCTTCCTTCTGTGGGTAGACCAAAAAACCTGCACAAGCTTAGTGTCAAGCATCCATCACACTTAATGAGTCATTTTGAATTTCAAAATTATTTACACATGGGGAATGAAACCAGCGGGAAAAGGGAATAGAAAAATGCTGAGAATTTTTGAATAGAAGCACCATAAGGGCATTTTTTCCCAGCGCTGAAAGAATCTTCTTTTGAAAACCTATTTGAAAGCTCTACCACTTTGGTTTGAAACAACATGGGGTGAGGGTTTTTTTTTTCCTCTGATGCTCACTCATTTTTAATTACCTCTTGCTCCCTAATAAATTTAGAATGCTTAAGTTAAAAATAGCTATGATCCACAGCCCCCACTCAGTATCAGAAATCTGTATGCAGTTGCACCCAGTATTTCAGTTTGCTTATTTGTGACGTTATTAAATCTGCTTGCATAATAAAATTAAATGCAGTTTACATTTAGTAATGTGTCTGCTCACTTGCCTGTAATCAAAGTGACAGCTTTTCCTTTAAACAGTCAATCAAGTCTCCGGTTCTTTCTTCCTCTGTTTATTTGATTGGAGTTGAGATGTCATAAAACAGAATGGAATATTTTACAAGTTCTGATTACATGCTTTGACTTTTTTAGGACTGCAATTTCTTTCATTCATAAAAAAGAATCTCTGAATTATTAAAAAAAAAAAAACACCCTGATTTTCATTTCACAGTTGATGCTACAGTTACCAAAACCACAATCTGAATTCTAAATGTTTTTTCTCAGTCAAAACTAGCTAAAAAGCCTACACATTAAGATCTTAATTGATTAGATTATAGCAACAATTTCACGAATAAGGTATAGTTTTTCCAGGCTATATCCTCTGAATAGAGCTTTATTTAAAGATAAGGCAGAATGATTCTACTACAGATGATTCTGCTACAGAAGAGAATTTAGGAACTGAATGATACATCTGCAGCTGCAACAATAGGTGGTTATTTGAAATAAAAATTATTGCCTAATATTTTTTATAACTCAGAAATTAGGAACATATCCTAAATATGCCTTAGTGAGGCCACATTAGCTGTCACCAATCACCCTTATAATTTTGATTTTTAGCATAGTTTCCAGACAGATTAGCTCTATGATGTTGCCAGGCATGGAGATGAGACTGACTGGTCTGTGGTTACCCAGATCTTTCCTTTTTCCCTTTTCAAAAATAGGGGTTATGTTTCCCCTTTTCCAGTCAGCGGGAGCTTCACTGAACTGCCATGACTTCTCAAATGTGGTTTACAGTGCCTTAGCAACTTCATCCACCAGTTTTCTACCCACAGATGTCTCTCATCAGGTCCCCCATCAGGACTCATGCACCTTCAGCTTCCTGTGATGGTCTCAAACCTGATCTCCTGTGGTGGGTGGGTTTTCAATCTCCCAATCCCTGCCTTTGCCTTTTTCAACTCAAGTGGTTTGACTGGAGAGCTTGCTGGTGAGGAATGAGGCAAAAAAGTCATTAAACACCTCAGCCTTCTCCACATCCGAGGTAACCAGGTCTCCTCTTTCCTTCCTGAGAGGGCCCACATTCCACAGTCTGCCTTTTGTCACTGATGTACCTATAGAAGCTTCTCTTCTTACCCTTGACATCCCTGGCCAGATTTAATTCTATCAGAGCTTTACCTTTCCTAACCTGATCCCTGGCTGCTTGGAGAATTTCTCTGTGTTCCTCCCATGCTACCTGTCCTTGCTGCCACCCTCTGCAGGCTTCCTTTCTGTGTTTGAGTTGTTCCAGGAGTTCCTTGTTTATCCACACAGGCCTCCTGGTGGTTTTCCCTGCCTTCCTCTTTGCTGGGATGCATTGCTCCTGAGCTTGGAAGAGGTGACCTTTGAACATCAGCAGCTTCCTAGGGCTCCTCCTCCCTTCAGGGTTGGTCCTTTACCAAGCAGATCCCTGAAGGGGCCAAAGCCTGCTCTCCTGAAATGCAGGGCACTGAGCTGGCTGTGCACCCTCCTCACTGCCCTAAGGATCTCAAACTCCACCATTCCCTGGTCACTGCAGCCCAGGCTTCCCCTGAGCCTCACATTCCTCACCAGCCCTTCACTTGGGAGAGCAAGGTCCAGCACAGCTCCTCTCCTGTAGCTCCTCTGTCACCTGGAGCAGGAAGTCACCAGGGGAACTCCCTGGATTGCCTGTGCCCTGCTGTGTTGTGCTTCCAACAGGTACTGGGGTGGCTGAAGTGCCCCTTGGGGACCAGGACTTGTGAATGGGAGGCTGCTCCTACCTGTGTATTGAGGGTTTCATCTGTTCAGAACTCCTGGTAGGGCAGTCTGTCATAGATCTCCATTATAATGCTACCTGTCCCTGCCCTCCCTTTATTCCTGTCTTGGTTTGGAAAGACAGGTGTCTGCCAGGGAAAACTGGAGCTCCCCTTGGAATGGAGAATGTAAACCCCCTCCCTCCAAATTGTTATAATTTTGAAATTAGGGGCTTTTGGGCTAAAATATGTAATATTTTATGGAATAAAATATGGAATAACAGTTCTTTACTAGGAATATTAAAAATACAAATGCAGTAGTACAAAAAAACCAAGCAAGCAAACAAAAATCCTAGAAACCCTGACAGAGTCAGAGATACGACCTGACACCCCATTGGCCAGGGTGTTGGAAGCAGTCCAAATAAATCCTCCTGGAGTGACAGATGTGGTTCTGTGGACTAGAGAAGATCCTGTAGAAAGGGTCCAGTGGTGGTCAGATGGGTCCAGTCTTCTTCTGGGAATCCAGTGGCAAACAGCCTGCTTGGTGTTCCTGTGTCTCAAATTTTATCTTGTTAGGAACACCTGGCTCCCCCTGCACTGGGTAGAGCATCTCACAATGGGATGATGCAATGTGTCATGTCACTGGTGAGCCTTAATGGCCCATTAACAGAAGATATACCCTGGAGGATGGAGAAAGTTAATGAAAGAGATAAGAAACACTGCCCCACCTGGTTTTAATAGCTGGTCTATTATCAGAAGGCATCCACCCTCCTCTGTGCCCCCAGAGTTACAAAAGATAAAGAAAAGCATCTCTCCAACTGGTTTCAACAGATGAAATAGAATACACTTTTTTTTTTGGTTCTATAACCCAAGACAAGTCCTGCCCCCGAGCTCTCAGTCAGCTCCTCATACATCTTTATGCAGAGCTCCTTGTACTGCAGCTGGTCATATACACAGATGGACACATTTCCTCCTGGTCTCCCTGCCAGTCCTTCCTAAAATGCCTGCATCCTTCCATTTGAACACTCCTGTCCCAGGATCCATCCCACCACAGCTCCATGATGCCAGCAGGATCACAGCCTTGCAGAAGTCTGCACAACTCCAGCTCCTCTTGTTTATTCCCCACGTTTGGTGCGTTTGCAAAGAGACATTTAAGGTGGACTCTCAACAGGGAGACGAGGTTGGTGAAGGGCCTGGAGAGTGAGTCAGATGAGGAGTGGCTGAGGGAGCTCAGGGGGACCTTATTCCTCCCTAAAGCTCCCTGAAAGGAGGTATAGCCAGGTGGGGGTTGTTTTCCCAGGCAGCCTGCGACAGGAGAAGAGGAAATGGCCGCAAACTGCAGCAGGGGATGTTCAGATGGACATCAGGAAGAATTTCTTCACTGAAGGGATGCTTAAACATTGGAATGGGCTGCCCAAGGTAGTGGTGGAGCCACCACCCCTGCAAGTGTTCAAGAGATGACTGGATGTAGCACTCGGTGCTATGGTTTAGTTGATAAGGTGGTGTTTGGTCAACAGTTGGAAACCAGAGATGTGGGGGGGCTTTTCCAGTGTTAATGATTTGATGCTTCTGTGATTCTCAAAGAAGCTGACTTACTGGCTGAAGTGGCTGCAGTTCCTCACTGGTGCTCTTCAGGTGCTCTCCTGCTGACCTGTAGATCCTCTCCAGGCTGTGGGCATTTCTTGCTGGCCCTGGTATCAAATGAGTATGATTGGGATGGACTGAGGCTTCTTCTCTGTAGTTTAAGCCTCCTCCCCACATCAGCAAGCCTGTGACCAAAGATCTTCCCTTTCTCTGACAGATGGGTGCTACCACTCCCCAGCCTCTCAAAGAGAGTCCCATTATCCAAGTAGCCAAACCCCTAGCTGTGGCACCAGTCCTGTAACCATTTGTTGATTTGCCTGTCCCTTTCAAAGCCCTTCCATCTGAATTTTGGGAGGATAGATGAAAAAACTGTCTGTGTTCCAGATGTCCTTACCACTGCTCACAAGGCTGTGTAATCCTTCATGCTCTTCAAACATTCTATTTCAGATCAATCTTCAGTTTCAATTTGTAATATTTGGCAGACTGTGTGAGCATCAGACATGGCCATATTTTTTATTCTTTTCATCTTACCCTTTGATCTTTTCAAATATTATACACAGATACTTAATGGTCTTACGGCTACAGGCCTCATGGGATCCTACATTCAGAATACCTCTCTGGAACACAGAATCAAAACAAGCATTTGAAATATTTGTGAAAGCACTATGATTAATTTTTTGTATATAATCTGATATAATCACAAAAAGACTAGGGCAAGTTTTTCAGTTCTGACTATTTTCTTGGTGTATCACTATATTGTAGTCTCAATGGACCCAGATTCAAAAAGTGATAGGCACTTTTAAGATATCATTATCTGAGGATGAAAAATGTAGATTGCAGCATGACTGAGATAAGACTTCTAATAATGATAAATAAGAATCCAAACCAATGACATACCATACACATATTGGGAATATATGTCATTTATTAATCTCTTCAAATACACTTTAACTGCATGACACAAACTTTGAAAAAAAGTTATACCATTATCTTAGGATATCCTTTCTTCATGACAAGTTTAAATGGTACATATTGCTAAAAGGAATGATAACCCTACTAGTATGTATTTTCCTGTATTTATGGGTATGTGATCTGAAAAAGCAGTATCTTGAAACAGTCTTCCACAGGGAAGACAAGATAGGGCAAGAAAATGTAAGCATTCTTTACTTCAAAATCTAATTGATTAAATTTTTATGATGGGATTAATTCTCTATTCTGAAGCTTTAATTTTGTATACTTCCACAGACATAACATGACTAGAAATTACCAAAAAAAAAAAAAAAAAAAAAAAAAAAAAAAAAAAAAAAATAGTAAAGAGGGAAAAGGTAACTGTCTCTTGAGGTCATCTCTTAACAATTTCATATCTCTTTTAATACTTANAAAGCTGCAATAATCCCAAGAGATGGAGAATTTGAGTCCTTCTTACCTAACTTCAGCAAGCTTGAAGTGAGGCACCTAGGCTAAACCAGCTCTGCTCCCTACTTAGCCAGGGAGATGGACATCCCTGAGGCAGTAACCATCTTCAGGGTCCACCTGGGTTCAGCTTGGTCACCTTCTCCCCTAGCAGCTGTGAAGACAGTCCAACTACACAGAGCTCAGCTATGGATTTTGCAGGACTAGGTTTATATAAGAGAAATCTGACCCAGACATAAAGACTGGTTGATTATTATACTATTAGTTAACTGGAACTACAGTTTTAGCAGCTGCATAAAAGTGAAAGTCTTCTGAATATCTCATTGAGTATAAGTAAACACTACATTATGAATATAACTTATTAGGAAGCCAATCTGAAATTTCAAGCCTGAAGGAACTCTTATCCCTGGCCCAAGTGTGGTGAATTCTAATAATTCTTCCACATTTTAGTATACTGAAAATATTAAAAATAGTTTGCTGTACACTTGCTTCTGTACTGTGAATGAAACTCATAAATGAATTGACAGCAGACACTGAAGGAGTTCTATCTAAATTATTAAATTCAATTAGTATATTTATAGACAAAATTTAAAACTTAGTAGGTTAAGAGGAATCCTAACCCTATTAGAAAGGAAAAATAATTGTGAAGAATAGAAGAATAAACATTTCTGAATGTATCAGCAGTCTTTCAAACTTTTTTTTGAGAAATCCTGATAATGATATAGTTTTTGAATGTATGGGAAAATTAAATCATATACCAGTCCAGTTCAGTGACTGAAGTACCTTTCATTAGCTCTCCAGGCATTTATGAGATTGTTTAGCTGCAACAAACAAAATCTAACAATCTAGTTTATCAAGTTCCTGTTTGTGGAAATTAAAAACAATAAAAAATTATTGGCTCCATTTTTTTATAACCATCTTCTTGGTGCCACCATGGAAGGAGACATGGGGGGATGGTGACAGTGCAGAGGCACCAGCACAGTACAGAGCTTATCAGGGCAGCTCAGTGCTGCCCACAGGCTTGGAGACCCTCATCCCCTGAGCTGTGCTTTGGGCTCCCCCAGGGGCAGGCAGGTCAGCAGGGAAGCAGGGAGTGACTGGTGACAGCCACAGTGCTTTACCTCACTGGAGTCATGCTGGGTTTTCACCAAACATAAATAATGCTCTTGACTCTTGGTCATTAGGGCACTGTAAAAGCATTTGGTATTTCCCCCTGCAGTGCTTGTGCTTTAACTGCAAATAACTGACAGCAGCAATTTCGTTCCTCAGCACAGCTGTACCTCGATACAGGGTCCCTTGGACTGGTATCTCATTGCCACTGCCTGCACATTGAAGGAAGAGAAGTCTTTATGGGATGTTTCATGGCAGCTTGATTTTAGCTGAGCTTTTTCTGGTCCTCTTATGAAGGCTGCTGAAAGTGCCTGTCTAAAACCCTCAGGAACTTTGCAGCTACTTTGCAGTGGACTCACAGTTTCAGTGCTTTACATTCAAGGGACTTATATAAGCACAGAAGAAAAAGGGAGACCCCCTCCTCACCAAAACAAGAGTAACCCTGGATGCAGCCTCTTTGCAACAGGTTTTCCTCAGCCTTGGAAGACACTATGATTCAAAGCTGCCTGCCAGCTTTTCCCAGTCACAAAGTTACCTGCTAATTCTCAGATTTTGAAAGTGTTTGCTCCAGATCTAAAGCAGCCCTTTAATGTGTCCCAGCGTGTGGCATATTTGCCATGGGCTCCAGTACACAGGATAAAATTATATCCTCTGATCAGTCACCTTCTGTTTTATAGCCCAGCTCTCCCATCCTCTGTGCTGCCACTCAGCTGCATTTCCAGCATGCTGAGTAACTGGGGTGGTTTGCTGTAGAAGGGGATCCCCAAAAAGCAAAACTCTCATCAGCAAGTGCTGAAAATGTTTAGTGTACAGGGATGGCTTTGTTGCAGCTGTGATATGGGATACAACTGCTGCTTGCCTCTGCTGACCAACTGCTAGGAGAGGGCTTATCAAATTAAAAGAATAACTATTTTCTGCCTAAGATTACTTTCTACTCTACCCCTCAAGAGTGTACATTTCAATGGTGTTCTATTGAGTTGGTGAACCACAGCTGCTCCTGTTTCATGCAGAGAGGAGTTATTTGAGAACTTCACAACAAGTGATTTTGTTTTCTTCTGATGTTGGTGCTGACTATTGCTGGCTGTGGTCAGAGTCATTGTGAGTCTCACCAAATGTGTGAGTTCACTTTTGCTTCACGAGCAAAGTCTTCCATGCCTTCCAGTGGGAAGCACAGTGAGGCTCTGGGCACCCTGCTGCTCCTGGATAACACCCTGGACAGCTGTATCCTAGCAGAAACTCCCCTTGCTCAGGAGCAGATGACCCTGGGATTGTCTCTTTCCATCAGATTCAACTACAGTCTGACTAAACAAAAATCGCTTCTGTCCTCACTGCAGCTTGGCCTGTATCCTGGTGGTGCAGAGGAGCATCCTGTGGGAGATACTCTCATCCTGGGAAGGTCTGAGATCAAGGGGTTCTTTTTTTCTCAGTCACTACTCTAACTTCCACACTAGTGTGCAAAGTGTAGGATGAATTTTGGAATGAAAATGGCCTTGGTTTCTACATTTGTACTGGGCTTGATCACACGCTTCAAAGCTACCCCTCAAGGGAGGCAGATGGAACTCATGCACTGCTCTGCTTCAGCTCATGGTGGCCAAAGTTGCAGCAATTTTATAGATATGATCAGAAAAGTGGAAGAGATGGGGCTAGAAATATCTCCAGGCTACATTTCCTGCACTGTCCAGGATAACTTTTGTTTTTGTAACTGGGGAGGAAAGAATTCCTGCATGTTGTCAGCATGATGCATATACCTCCTTTACAGGACATGACATGAAAATGTCAGGCCAGAAATATTTTGAAAGATGTCAATCAAATGCACACCTTCCTCAGTGCTATCAAAGCATCCAAGAAATACTTTATCCTGAATACTTTATGGCAGAAAGAGCTGCAGGAGGCAATAAATGAAAGTTTTTGAAGTTATTCATGGGTTCATTTATCGTAAGACAAATTTACATTTTCTCAGAGTACCCAGCCTGAGCAGTGTGCAAGACACCATTTAAATAAATCTCTGATAGTTTTCAAAAAATTTAAAACTGCTGTTCCTGAGATGAAAGGTCTTATTTATAAACACAGCTTCCCACATTAAAAATGGAAATGCCAGGCCAATATGTCATATTAAATTAAGCAGCAGTAATGCTCAGACATGGACAATCCATCTAATTTGACGCCAATGAAGAATTATTTTAATTCCAAGCTCATTTAGATTTTATCTAAAGCAGAAATGTTTATTTTTTAAAGGGTATGAAGCACATTACACTAATACTGCAAACTCATTACTTGGAGGAAGGACTAAAACTTTCAGTCATTAGGCAAAAGCCCACTGCTTTCTGGCATTTTAGCAGTTTTCTGGGTTCAAATTCAAGGCAGGGATCACATTTGCATTTTTGTTGGCAACAGATAGTCAGGGAAGTTATCCCACATCATTTTTGAGTATTTTTATTACCTTTCATATGCAGGAGACTTTCCTGGTTTAAAAATCATCTGATGATGCTTGGATTAGAATGGACCTGTTTTATTATTATTTTATTAGTAGTAGTAACTGTGGTAGTATTGTAAGAATGAAAAGCAACCTGTTTTTCCCCATGTTAAATTAGAGCACAAACCCTTGCACGCCGTCCCTGTGTGGGCAAGGCAGAAGGAATGCTGGCACCACAGCATCTGTCAAAGCTGGAGCTGAAGGAAATTCAGCACAGAGGCACATTCTCTTTGACTTTATTCTCCCCAGACAAACCTTTGTTCTGGTACTTCCAATGTTTTATAAATGTCTCCTTCTCTGTCCCTGGGAAACATCTGTGTGAGGCACATCTGCCTCCTGCTCTCTGGCAAACACTGTGACAAGGGGAATCATCCTGGCATCCAGCAAGTGCCACCTCATTTGTCACCATGGTGCCTGTTCTGCCCCCACAGCTCCTTCTGTCTCACTTTCTCTGACCCTCGGCTCTGTACAAGTTCATAAAAAAAGGGACTTGTCTTCACAACTCCTGCAATTCTCTTTATTTTTGAAGTTTATTTTTGAGGTTGGGCTATCTGTTCTATGTAGAACAGTTTAAGGAGAAAGGCAGCAATGTATGACATTTAAAAAATACTTTTTTTCACTTTTTCAGTTTGTTTGACTGGTGATTCCTGCTCTTTCTGTCTCTCATGATTTACCTTCATTAAATGCTCTGATCCATGCTTAAAAAAAAAAAAATACAGGCCTCCTTCCTTTCTAAACATTGCATCTCTCTGCACTAAATGAAGGCAGAAAAGAAAATCTTCCTAAGGTACAGTGTGAGGAAAGTGTGCAAGTGCAAACCCAGACAGGGGAAAGGATTAATTCAAGCCTGAAAGGTCTCTGTAAGCTGGGAAGGTGTGCTGGGAAGGTGTTTAGCACAGATAAGGATAGGAGAGCCAGGGAGACAAAGCCTGAACTTAGGGGGTTTTGGAGGATTTGTGAAAAAGGTGCCAGACAAAACAGTAAACAGGGATTCAGCTGAACAATGCAGTCCCTGTTAGAGGGGTGTTGTAGGGGAGCCCTGGTGCTGAGATCAGGGGAGCTGCAGAGGAGCTGAGCAGGAATGCAGGCAGTCACAGCAGAGCCTGCAAAGAGTGGGAGGTGCTGAGACCACGAGAAAAACTGGGCTGTGAGTCCAGGTCCCTGATCCACCAGCAAGCAGTGGAACAAGGATTAATTACATCAAAACTTGAAAAGTCTTGTTGTTTCTACCCCTTCAAATAGAGACCACTATTTACACTTGAATCCGCTGATGGGCACGATGTTTTTAAAGACAGGAATGAAAAACTGATTTTAGAAATCCAAATTCTGTCTCCCAAACATTTCCAAAAATCAGAAGACTTTGAAAAGGTAGTCTGATGAGCTAAAATTCTTGCTGTTCATACTCAGATTGAAGAAAGACTGTCTGGAAGCTTCATTCTCATGGTATTTTTGCATTTTACTTGGAAGCCCTTAGGATCTCAAACAGAAGCTGTATCTAAGAGAAAATGAAAAATGTATCTGAATATATCTGTTATAAAAACAACAGGAATGCAGGAAAAAAAGGTACCTCTGGCTAAGAGAATCTGGAGAAATTGAGGAGGAAGGCTACAGGGAGCTCTTTGAAAGGATTGGTATTGGTGTTGTCTGGAGCCCTGGGAGAGGGAGTACTATACCTCTCTGGAAGGAAACAAAGAGAATTGCAAATATCATGAACAGACTTATATATGCTGCCCAGAGAGTTGTACCTCCATTTTAAGTTTTTTAACTGTCCACAAAACATAACTTTAAAAAAAATAAGACAAAATTAAAACCCTTAACTGCACAAGACCTAGTTTCAACTTCAAGTTTTCTCCATTATTTCTCCCAATTATTATTAAACAATTATTATTTCCATTATTTCTCCTAATCTCCACAAAATATGTCCCTACATATATTGCCCATCTTTTATCTCCTAACATTAAAAAAAAGAAGGCTCTAGTAAGTTGCAAAGGGTTTTTGTTCCAGTTTAGAATATGATTCAGGACTCAGCATCTTCAGGTTCTCTCCAGTACAGGTCTTCTCCCTGCTACAGCAAAATTTTTCAGGTGAGATTTACAATCACCATTGTCACACCAAGTGTGATTTAGAGCTAACACACCTTGCTCCAACAGCATGATCCAAGAAAGCTCTACTCACCCTTCTTAAGGCACCTAATGGTAGTCTCCTAGTTTTCCATACCAAGCTCATTTACCTGGAGCTTTACTATTGCACACACTGACAAATGTCACCATTTGGGGTGCACTTAATTAAAAACCCACAGAGAGGTGTCCCCCACACATGCTCCTGAGGAGCCTGGCTTACCTGGCGTACTCACAGGATGTCCCAGCAGCACTGGCATCCTTCCACTCACCCACAGGAGAAAGTGGACTCAGAGGCAATGGATACTCTTATTTTGCTGCAAATGCACCATCTTAGAAACCAGGTGACACAAATTCTTATTTATCCTGGCCCTGAAAAGAATTGAAAGCTACATTTGGAGTATCTAATTTGCTACTGGTATAGATATGCTTCTATGGTGAAAAAGAAGCCCCACTCCTTCCTCCTCAGGTAAAAAAAGTTCAGGATGGAAGCTGTGCTGCAGAGGACCAGGAAAACAGAGGAGTCTGCTCTTAAATGCTTAGAACCATGAAAGCATGAAGGAGGGAATTTCTGGCCTTCAGTCCCACCTGGCAGAGGCACCTGGGCCTGGGAGACAGAAGCACATGTCCTGCACTGGTGGCGGTCCCGAGCCTCTCTGCACAGACTGGTTTGAGACAGTTCTCAGGACAATGCCCACATTTGAAAGTCAGTCTCACAATTTCCAGCAGCAACCTTCTCTTAGTTTGCCCTTTGGACTGGTTTAAGTATCTCCTTGCTCAATAAGATGGGTATTGTGGATGCCATGAGAGCACCAAGCAGTGTAGTGTGTTTAAGTTGTTAAAATAATTAATGTTTCTGTACCCCTCTGTTCTAGTTTCTGTACCCCCTGTTCATGTTTTGAAAATGGTTTATCCCTGAAGCTGTACCCTCCCTTGAGCTGTCCATCTGCCCTCACCCCGCCCCTTTTTCCAAACTGTTCCCTGTCAGTCTTTCCCATGGGCCAACCCCTACCAAAACACCTCCTTGGAATTCCCCTAAACCAGGACACCCCATTGGGCCATGTGACCCCTTCTCCTCCCCCATCCTCCCCATTGTCTCCTGGAGTGTGTCATTCCATGTTGAGATCCTCCCACTCCCCTCCCTGATTGGGTGTTGTCTTGGGTTANGGGAATTTTCAGGGTTTCCCCCGAATCCTGGGATTTTTTGGTACCTGGAAGCGCCAGGAGAGCCAGGACTCCGGGAATCCGTGGCACAGGCAGAGCACCAGGCCCTGGCCCAGCTCGACAAATTGCAGCCGCACTCCGGGCTGGAAAAAAGAGTCCGGAATTCTTCCCAGTGTTGGGTGCTGTACCCAAAGCAATGTGTGTTCTATTCCATCTGCACAAAGAGCTGGGGATGGTTTCTTTTCTCTTTCTCTCCTGTAACTCCAGGGGAGGAGGGCGGACGCCTTCTGATCACAGCCCGGCTGTTAAACCAGGCGGGGCAGGGTTTGTGATCTCTGTCATCAGCTGTGCCCACCCTCGGGGAGATCTTCTGTTCATGGGACATTGAGGCTCACATTCCATCATCCCACTGTGAGATGCTCCACCCCGTGGGGAGGAGCCAACCATTCCCTACCCAGATAAAAATGGGGACACAGGGACCCCAGACATTCCTCTGTTCCACTGGATTCCCAGAGGAAAACCGGACTCATCTCACCACCACTGAACCTGTCTACAGGATCATCTCTACTCCAACAGAACCACATCTGTCACTCCAGGAGGACTCATTTGGACTGCTTCCAACACCCTGGCCAACAGGGTATCAGGTTGTATTCCTGACTCCATCAGGGTTTTCTAAGACTTTGCTTGCTTGCTTTTTGTATTACTGTATTTGCATTTTTAATATTCCTAGTAAAGCACTGTTACACTGTTATTCCTATTCCCATATTTTTGCCTGAAAGCTCCTAATTGAAAAATTGTAATAATTTGGAGGGAAGTGGTTTTACATTCTCCGTTCCAAGGGAAACTCCAGTTTTCCCTGACAGACACCTGCCTTTCCAAACCAGGACAGTTGTGTTCACGTTTCCACCCCTTGGTCCTCTCCTGTTTATAAGCCAGTGTACCCCAGAATTTGGGCCCTTTTTTACCTTGTTCCTTTCAGAGCTTGTTCTGTGAATAAACCCTTTGGACTGCACAAGCAGGAGAGCCTCCTCTTCGTTCTTGCTCCCAGCCTGTGCCTGTTAACCCTCTCAGTGCCGTACAGTGACAGCTCTGGGCCTCTGGCACCCGTGCTAGGGTGGCACAGAGCTACCCCTGCACTCTGCCAAAGCAGGAAGGAGGCACATTCCTGGCTGGGCTGGCACAACATCACTGACTCCTGGTCTGGAGTGCTTGGAATTGAGGGTTTGCAGCCCTGAGCATCACAGTGCTGAGGCCTTCCTTGCAACTGCTTCAAATCTGAATTCAGCAGCCATTAAGTCTTTGTGAATACATAGTAAACATAAAGTTACATGCTTTTATTGCCTCAAGTTCTTCAAAAGTATTGTCATGAAACACAGTACGATGGAGTTGCATTTGCCTAGTGGGTTAACAACAATAAAAAAGATAATCAGGATATCTGTTATATATCTGCACTGCTATAATTTGCTTATTGATACATCCCCTTATTGTTTGCTCAGATTCTATATGAGTTTAATTTCAAATTGACATTTGGTCTTTTGTCTTCTTGTGGCAAAGCAACCAGGATAGTATTTAATTACAATTTTTCTGTTTAATCTATCATTTTAAAAATAGACCAGAGTTGAGTTCTGCAGTACTTTTAAAATAAAATAATGGTTTCACAAAATCATGTTAGCTTGAAGAAAACATTCATATTGTCATGTTAGTATTTGCTCAGTGACATAATTAGGTTCCCAAAAAGTTCTATAATTTATTATCTGTGGCAAGAGAGAGGAAGATCCCCTCCAATTACATGCCTGATGAAGTAATGTTGTTAGCATTTCTGCTTCTCTCTCCAGGGGCTTAGGGTCTTTTTTTTTTTTTTGTAGGGGATAGGGAGGAATAAACAATTCATAAAGTGGGTGAGGGAATGATTTTACATTTGCAATAATTGTGTCCTTATGTTTATCACTTCTTCAAATAAATTTCTTACAAAAAAATCCCAAAAACTTTCTTAGAAGCAGATGGCATTTTTCACATTTGCTGTTTCTAGTGTCCCATGATAATGCTACCTAGAAGCCTATTGCTCCATCAGTAATAGATTTGCTTACTGCCAATTATCTGACAGAGAGTTGATAGCCAGTGATAAGCTAACATACATACATGCTAGACAGGTGCTTGCGTGTGATTGAATTACCATTATGTGCCTTTAAACTCTGTTTTGGCACCCTAAAAGTACACAAGGAGAAAACAATCAACAGTTACAGAACCTGAGATACAAAAAGTTACAATGGATTCTCAGTCCAAGCATCTTCCTGAGGTGGCAGCTAATTTTGCTTGTCCAGGTTGATAAATATGGAAATTCATCTGCCTGGTTTCAGGTGAAAGGTGCCTGTGTCTTCCACGCTTTGCAGTCTCAGCAGAGTTTCTCACGAGGTGGTAGCTACTCAGATGACTTGGGGGCATGAGAAAACATATTTTCAATGATAAAAATATGTAGCTGAAAATCTTAAAGAGTCTCAGAAAAATATTCTTTTGGCAATTTCCATCAGCAACCCAAGACCCTTAAAATTACAGGTTTCATGTTTTCTACTGTTCTGGAGATCCTCACCCACAGCTTTTCTTTCCCATTCCTGCCTGGTTCTAACACATCCCACTTCTGGAAAATAGTGCTTCTGACCATGAAAAAAGTCTGTTTCTAGAACATTCTTAGGTCTTGCTATCCCAGAAAGCACTGTACTGGCTTGCTAAAAGTGCTGAGACTCCCAGACTGACAAAAAATGCTTTTTTAAAACACTGATGTGAGAGAGGGCACAATTTGGAACATCAGAACCTGCCCTGTCAGCCACCCTTTTCGTTCTTTATCAGAGGTCCTTGTCTCCCTTCTGCTTTCCCACTGTACATGTCCAAGATCCATAGTTTTAAAGACAATTCTGAGGAGGCTCTAAGTCTTGTAATTTTTTTACTGACAATTGTTGGTCAACTGCACCAGTTATTCACAGTGTGAATTCATCCAAGAGGCTTTCAGAACACTTGTATGTTTTGTGCTTCATTTTTTTATTTAAATTTGTCTTGCCTTTTGTGCCTTTTTCACCGCCACTTTCTCTCCTGTCACTTGCTGGTGTGTAAAGCTGTTTCAATCACTCTGTAGTGTATTTATCTGTTGCAGTGATAAAAGAATACGCTCTCATCCTTTCAAACTGTCATCTGCTTAAAAGAAATGTCAACAGTGCCAGAATCCATGATGCTCATCGCAGTCACACTTCAGGGGTACAATTAAATGGCTAGATTAAGACCCACGTGGGTCAATTTTTTCATGCATTACAGCTAAATGAAGTTGAATGTTGTCAATGGAAAATGCCTCTTATCAAGCACTTAACATAATCTCTTTCTGTTACCTTAGACCCTAGAGAGAGCAGGCATCTTGCATTATCTCACTGAAATACGTGCTGAAGGTCCAGGGAAATGTCAGCCACAAGAGCCACTGCGTGGGTTTTCCTGCCAGTGCACAGAGGTAATTCTCAGCACAGCTGTTCTGAGGAGACCTGGGGAAGGATTTCAGAAGTCCAGAGAGAAACACCTCAAGGTGCTGTTCTGGATCCAAAACAGGCCCCCTAAGCCCTAATGCTCTTTGAGCGAGTGATTCACATAAAACCCAGAGGAAGCTGCTGCTTGACAAAATCCATGGTGCCATGTGTCACTTCTGACAGAAGAACAGCTGTCTCCATGGGCTTCATTTTAAAATGGCAGGAAATCATTTTGTGGGGATGGCAGGGTGTTCCAGCTGCTGCAGATTAGACAAGTCACCTTCAGCACACTTGGTATGCCAACCTGAACGGGCAGTTGAAAAAAAGTGGATGATGAAGCACTGCTAATTTGCAAAACACTTAACCTGTGTGCAATTATCATATATAGTGCCTCTAGCAGATCAGCTCTGCCACTCTGCTCTTACAAAACAGCAGACCCATGCTGGGGATCACCATAGGACTACAGCTTCATGCAACTGGATTAAAAATGTAGGATGCTGTTTAATTTCCCACAAACTTTCTTATTTAATTGGTGCTGCCAGAAAAGATAGTATTCCTCATTTCCTGAAGAAGTTAGAGAAGCACAAAACAACCACAACAAAAAAGAGCATTTCCTTTCTAGGCAAAGGTGATTTGTGAAAATATTACGTGTGAATGGGTAGCACTGTTTTTTTCTGTTGTTTTGTTCACAGCAGGAACCAAAGGTCATTAACTTCAGATAGAATGTTCTTCCTATTGCAAAGACAAGATTACTAATAGATCAGAAACTGCAAGGGTTCAGAAAATTGTAGTGATTTGATTTTTTCTAAATCTGTTCACTGAAGTGGCTGCTTTAAGGAAGAACAAGTGGATGACCTGAACCATAAATCAGTGGGGTTTATTTATTGTTTGAATTAAAACAAATAATACAGAAATTAGGTAGTAGTTCTTTTTCTGCTTTTACAGGGTGGTTAAAGACTGTGCCCTATGGCATTTCTGTTGCACTTCTGGTTTCTCAAATTTTCTGGCTTTCAGCTTAAAGTGTTTTCTCTGTATACTAAAAATATACCTAAGTGCAAGACACTTGTCTTAGCTCAAAGTCTCCAATCTGGGGATTTTCTGAATTACAAAAGACCTGGAAATGAGCTTCAGGTCTGAATTATCTGTTTACCAGCAGAAGAATTTTATGAGAATTATCCATTCCTTTTTTATTGCCCATCTGAAATACCTACAGGCCTTTCTTCTTTCCTGACCATCAACAGCCATTCTGGGAGAGCTAAGTAAATTACAGGTCCAGTTTGGGTTCTGCTGCAGTAGGAAATCCTCATAAATGCTGAGAAATGCCAGGAGCTGTATTAACTTTAACTCCTTCAAACTGAGCACCTCCCACAGCACAGGTGATCCCATTTCCATGTTTCCTTGGAGAAAGGGGACGTATTTCCAGAGTCTGCTGGAAATCCAGAGTCACATGGATCTTGAGGGAACTGCAGCCCTGAGGACTGTTTTCTGAGGTTTCATCCACCTGCAACGAGTCTCACCATCTCCATTAAAACGTGAAATCTGCAGGGGAAATATCACNCCAGATCTTTGTGAGACAGGTGCATACTTGCCCCACAGCTGAGATCTCCTCATCCCATGTGTGGAGGCAATGGGTAGTGCAGAGCCCCCTGAGCTGTAGATCTGAAGGACTGGCCAGGTGTAGACAGGTCTAACAAACATCACAGATTTAAGCAACATCCCTCAGCTTTTCAGTTCACACAGGCTTCTCGTGCTTGGGGTTTGCCTCTGTTTTACATTTTTCCTATCTCAAATTCTGTTGCTCCAAGCATTTCTTACAATGGCCTCAGACCTGACACAAGGAAAATTGTTTTCTGAACAGTGATAAGTGATGCCCCTGAGGGAAACATGGTGATATTGCTCCTCCCTCTGTCAAAACAGATTCTGGGCATCAGGTATATCCTTTACATCAAAAATAAAAACTGCTGCAGGTGGAATCACCAGAAACATCCTTTATACCAGGGAGGATAGCCTGCAGCTGTTCAGGGTTCCTGTATGAATCCTGTATGAATTTGTTTGTTCTTGTTCCTCATTCTAGTGATGAGACAAATATTTAAACCTTGCAGGCTGGAGGGCCTGGGTATCATCATTAAACAGGCATGAGAAGAAGTGGTACCTGTGCCAGGTAATCACACTCAGGCTGAGCCTGGAAATCCCACCACAACTATTTAACATAGAGAAGAATTTGGCAGCAGATTCTCAGGGTTTCACCAGAGGACTTTTGCTGCTTGAACCATGTGTAACTACATTTGGCTCTGTGATAATACAAATTCTATTCTCTCATCTATGCTTGAATGTTCATGTATTTATTTTCTTTCATAAGCTCCTTTGGCTGGCACATTACACTAAGGAAAAGAGAGGGGTTTATTCATTCCCACAGCCCAGAAGGGGAACAGAAGTCACTGAAAGGGTGCTTTCGTGAGAGTGTGCACTGAGCTCAAGGTCAGCTCATAAATATAAATCCCTTATCAGGAATGAGACCCCTGTCTGCTTCAATGTCAAAAGTGTGAAAGGTTTTTCTCTCCCTTTTTTTTAAGCACTGCCATATACCATTTGGTTTTATTTCTGTCATGCAGCTTATGAATTTTGGAGACTTTGAGCAGAAGAAAGTTGGCTCTTCTGACAGTTTTGTATCAGTGCCGTGTGCCTGGCTAGACCACTTCTGTTTGAGACTGAGGATAAGCCCACAGGGGCTTCAGCACAGCCTGCTCTGTTGCCTGCAGCTCTTTCTTGGAGTACCAAACTGAAAAAGGCACTGTGTCTGTAGGTTTTCTTTTGTGCTTTCCAAATCTGTGTGCTTTCACTACACTTAGTGCTTCTGGAGCACTAAGTGTAGTAAAAAGCCTCTTTGCTTGGTAAAAGGACTGATCTCTCGGTGTCTCACATTTTTATATGAAGAGATGGAAACTGGAGATTTCATCTCTAATCTAGCAGATGAGTAGCTAGAAAAAAACCCTGGACTGTAGCAGGTCTCTAGCAGAAATCAGATATTTTTACTGCACACTCACAAAAACCGTCAGGCTGGCCATGGCAGCTTTGCAGCCTCTCCCAGCCAGATGGTCAGCTCTGATCCCTGACCATCACAGGGGTATTTCTTCTCCTGCTGACTTCAGTAGTTCAGACCCAGCACCACTCTGAGGGTGAACTAAGTGTCAAGATCAGAAAGGGCATTACAGGACTTGCATGGCAAAAGACAACTACCTCATGAATCCCCCTCAGGACAAATTGAACTGACATTGAAGGAAGGTGTGAAACAAAAGTATTTGGCAGGAGAAGACACACTAAGCAGACCAAAAGTTAGCTATAAACGAGGAACAGTCACCTGGAAAAATGTAAAAAGTCAAAATCAATAGGCAGCAATGAGTCAATCAGCCGACATCAGTAAAGCTACATCGGACTGGGAGAGTGATGGATAGTGGGTATCTCTTCAAGGGTTTCATCCAAAGATTGTTTTTCTTTACTCTTGGCCTACTTTCTGTCTTTTTTTTTTTTTTTTTTTAGTCAAACATGAAGAAGAAAATATGTATTTTTCTTTATTTATGTCTTTTCCATGATTTCCAGGGAACCTCCCAACAGCTTTCAGTTTTGATTGGCGCAGAGCTGAGGAAACACTTCCAGGTGTTCTGAACATGCTCTGTTCAGGCTTGCCCTGAACTCTGCCTTCAGAACCTGCCTGGTGCAGTATCTCCCTTCCTATGTTAACATTCAGATTTTATCACACTACCACCATATAAAAATGCCATAAACATTTACCCTAATTTTGGAGTCAAGAAAGGGCAATGGTAATTTTCCACTGCAATAATGTTTGTGAAGCATTCATGAAAAATGACAGGCAGGGAAACAAGAATAATTGGAGCTAATGGAGACAAAATTCCACAGTTATAAAGATATATGGCACTTTAGAAAATTGATTTAGTACCTCTAGTGGAAAGTAAAAGGGAGAACACATGATATCCAGTCATTCACAATCTACTTATACTGAGTCTTCCTGATTGAATTGGTATCAGTAGAAATCAGCAAAGTAATATAACTGATACCAACAGTGTTCTACTGATAAAAAGTCACTGTGAGATCAGAATCCGTTTGAAGATATGTATGAGTTACGTTGCCTCATGATTCTTGGTAACATATAAAATATTTCCAAGGAATTTTTAAATGTACATGGCTTAAAGCAAGGTCAGATGTGCAGCATTTTCCAGTTCTTGTATCAGGACCTTATAAACCAGAAAAGTTGCTATAGTGTTTTCTGTAAGACAAACTTCCTAGGTCATCAGTTTGTTTTCCTTTGGAAAGTCTTTCACTTAGCATTCACTAAGAATCACTTGTGGGATTTGGCTGGTTGGTTGGTTGGTTGATTTTTTTAATAGGAAACTCCCTGCACTTGATTTCCCAAGGAAAAGCTGGATTTCTTGACATGCAACAGAAACTTTGAAAATATGTGATGTGGACATTGATGTTCAGGTATCTAATTAAGGCATGAACCATAATATAGTCTGAGAAATTATCTAATACATGTCCAGTTGATATTATATGTTGAACTCACTCTGCTCTCTGCTCTCCAGACAGATTTTGCCAGTGGGAGCAGAACACATGATGCCTTTTTTGCACAATTTCTATCCTTAGATGCCTAAAAGTAAATGTAGTTGTTTTGCTTCACTTACTTGGACATTATGACTATTTACTTTTTAACCAGTCTTTCTTAGTCTGGGTGTTGCTAAATATCACACCATACATAATTTGATATTTAACCTGTGATCACTGACTTAATTTATGTAACATATGGCTAAATTAGACAACTATTTCCCAAGCAATGCTTCCCATATGGTGCAATGACCAGGAGGTTGATAATTCAAACATTTTTTCATTACATTGAGGCATTCCCTCTGTCAGAATAGTTCTCCAGCCTTTTGTTGAAATTCCCTGAGGAGTAAGAAGAGGATTTATTGGCTGATAATAATGGATATCATGGCTGGTATCCCTTGAGCATTCAAGATCTGACATATACAACAAATTTCCTCCACTCAGAAAAAGAAAAGTGTTTTGGCTAAGCACATTCACTTTGTAACTGTGTGAATTTGGGGCATGCCCTTGTCATTTTTTGAGCGAGAGCAGAGAATGCTGTTGAGCTTGAAGTTCAACAAAAAATTTTTGCATGTGTATATCACTTCTACTGTAGAATATTCAAAGGATTGCACTTTGGTGATTTACAACAGGATTGTTTTTCTATGTTCTTCTTGCACGAAAAACACATTTTAAATTAAATTTGCATTACAGGAAGATTTGCATCTGTAATGGTTTGTATTCCATTTTCAGTGAGAGTAAAAACCGGTGAAAGGAAATTGGGAAGAAGGCACTGAAAAGCCAATAAGTTTGCTCTACAAGTTTAGGAGAAAAAAGATTATTCAAGGAAAATGTGTATGAATCCACTAATCATGCACAACTCATAAATTTTAAGGCGAGACTGAAAAGTCAATGCTGTTAAGAAATCAAGATTTCAAATAAACAATCTCCTGTGAGTATACTGTTCCTAAGAAGCAACCTTTTAAGGCTTTCAAAATCTTCACCTAAATATTTTGCCACTTCCTTGAAATTACAGTGTTAACTTGCATGAACAAGCAGCATCAGGAAAATATGCAATAAAAAATAAAATAAAATTTAANGATAATGACTGCAATGACATCAAAATATCTTTGTTTAAATTTTGGGAATTCTTTTGCTTCTGAGAAGTTTTCTTCTTTTCACAAAGGTAGAAGCTGACCAGTAGCAGCATCAGAGTATTCTCTTGTCCTGATTCATCCCACTTTAATATAAATGTGTGTCATGCCACACTTTGAATTGAATCACCTGCTCCTCATCCAGCCATCTGTTTGGATAGTTTATGGTCAGTGGATGGGGGCCCACAGTTTGGTAAACAGAAACTTTTCTTTAGTGTTTAAAACAAGGCTCTTTCACTACAAAACCACTCATCATCGTGTTGAAACTGTGGAGCAGTGATGACAGAATCACTTAGGTTGGAAAAGACCTCTGAGGTCATTGAGACCCTCTGCTGTAGTGCATTCCCATGGGCTTGGTGGTCTCCAAGTTTTGTCTGAGATCTGCAGGGCTGGACTACCTCAGCCTTGGATCTGCAAACCCTGATGTTATCTTCTGGCCTGTGGCACACTTCTGGGGATGGCACAGCACAGGCACTAGCATTACAAAGTCATGATCTCTTACCCTCAGGAAGAATGTCATCTTTGCCATCAGGCTCCTGACATGAATTTAGGGCTCATTGAATGACCTTTCAATACTGCACTGGTTCATGGCAGTCTTACAAACACATGCTGAGTTGTGCCCCTAGCTGATGTGCAAGCACACACTAAGCCATGATTAAAAGAAAGAAGCAAATCTCAGATGAAAGACAGTAAGCCAAGAACAGAGAACTAGTGATTTTCATGACTTCTCTCTGTTTTAGCTTGCAGCATGAGCCTGCCTAGCAACCTGAAGTTATTGGCCCATCTTTGCCCTTGATTTTTGATTGGCCTTTAGAGATGCTCAAGACCTGGGCAGCATCTAGCACAGGGTGTGGGAACATACATTCATGCAGCACATGGATGTGCCTGTGGAATCTCTATGGACACTGTATCTATTATATCTATTCTGTATGTTTTATTGGGGTATACATACATAAATATCTATGTGTGTATATATATGTATAGGGTGTGCACAGATGCCCCCTGTGCAACTTGAAGATGGTGCCCTGTCTTGAACCCTGCTCTCTCTGCCCATCTTCACAGAGCCATTCAAATGGGAAAAACAGCAATATTCAAGGAAAATAGTACTTGTATGTCCAGAGTAGACAGGGATCTGTACAGACTGAATCGATGGACTAAGACCAGTTGTGTAAGATTCACCAAGGCCAAGAGCCATGTCCTGTACCTAGGTCTCAACAACCCCAGGCAATGCTCCAGGCTTGGGGAAGAGAGGATGGAAAGGTGTCCAGTGGAGAAGTACCTGGGGGTGCTGGTCACCAGCCAACTGAACATGAGCCAGGTGTTCAGGTGGCCAAGAAGCCAATGGCACCTGGCCTGCATCAGCAATAGTGAGGCCAGCAGGAGCAGGGCACTGATTGTCACCCTGTACTCAACACTGGTGATGTTGCTCCTCAAATCCCATGTCCAGTTCTGGGCTCCTCACTACAAGGACCTTGAGCAGCTGGAGTGTGTCCAGAGAAGGGCAATGGAGCTGGGGAAGGGTCAGGAGCACAGCTCTGACGAGGAGCAGCTGAAGGAGCTAGGGGCGTTCAGCCTGGAGAAAAAGAGGTTCAAGGAGGATATTCTTGTGTTTTACAATTACCTGAAAGGAGGTTGTGGTGAGATGGGGAATGGTCTCTTCTCCCAAAACACAGGCAATAGAACAAGAGGAAACAGCCTCACTTCTTGCTAGGGGAGGTTTGGCTTGGATATTAGTTAAAAATATCTTCATGGGAAATGGTTGCAAACCATCAAAACAGGTTGCCCAGGGAAGTGGTTGAGTCACCATCCCTGGAGGTATTTAAAGATAAGTAGGTGTGGCATTTATGGTTTCATGGTGGGCTTGGCATTATTAATTGTTTGACTCAATGATTTTAGAGATTTTTTCCATCCTTAATTGTTCTGTGATTCTACTATCAGGACATGGAGCTTAGTGGCAGGCAGCTTTTGAATACTTACCCCTACTTCAATATTCCTCCTATCCTTTCCTCTCAGTTTTGATAAGAAACTCTAGAATATCACATTACAAGTCTGCAAATATCTACTCAAAATCTTTTTAAACTTCCCTAATAAGATAACCATTTTCCAGTGTTACAATTAGCTGATTTTCCTCCATAGGACATCTGTGATGATGGAGGACATTGTTCTTTGTGTTAGCACTTTTGAGCAATACCCAGACAATGTCTTTCCATTAAGACTGTACTGCCTCAAATCCAATTCTTTCCCAGAAAATTAGAGGACTTTAGAGGAGAAACATAGGTCAGTGGGTGATTTAAAATCCATTCATGCAAGTTAAACTGTATGGAAACTTAAAAATCAATAAATTAACGGCATTTAAAGGTCAATTTTTAAACAGAAATTGGTATTAACCTATTCCTATGGTCATTGTCTGTGTATACAAGAAAGAATAAAAGGTACAATAGCACTTGAAAAATGAAAATATTTATCTCTTTGTGTAATACAAATGTAATAACTTACCCCAAATGATTGATTAGCATGATGGAGCCCAGAGTGGGTGTCTAATAGATGATGGATATACAAAATGTAAAACTGAGAACAATTTTCATGTTCATTTAACTCTTTCTTAAAATGTTTAAAATGACTATTAAAAACTCAATCAGGGGGAATTGTCAGGAATTGGTTGAATGATGCTCACTCAATGCAGATTATCTGTCACCGGGCTACAGGTTATTTGTTGAACTAATGATCTAAAACATGAGCTAATCAAAAATAATATAAACCCAAAAGCAATCATGAAAGAAGCTGATAGGAGTATGACAGACAAACCACTCTGTGGGAACAAAATAAGCATGACCAATGTCTACTAGGCATCAAGTGGGGCTGGCAGTACAATTTGTCATTGGATTTCTGTTTCTCACAGATATTCATAATTAATGGTAAGCCATTTTCTGCTCCTTGAGTCTCTGGATAGCAAGTAAAAGCTCAGATAAAATCTTCAAATTAAATGGAATTGGATTTAGCCACTACAAATCAGATTTAAGAGGATCTAATCATCATTGCTGTGTTCCTGTTAGAGTTGGTGATGCTACTGGAGCAGCAAAAGTGCCAGTAGAATATAGCAGGCACATAAACCAGTGGGAGAAAACAATCACCTCTCCAAGCTTGCCATTGCATGTCCCATAAACCAACAGCCTGCTGCTGCTGCCCCCCCTTTCTCCACGTGCCCATCCAAGGAGGCTGGTCTGACCACTCTGAAATGTAGGAGAGGCAGGGTTTCCTTGGCCTAGGAAAGAGGCAGATAAGGGTAAGGACTGAGGTCTCAGGAGCAGGCAGGCCAACACCATTTCTGTAATGGGGTAAAGCTGTGGTGGTTTGAAAGCAAAACCAGTGAGACTCCAAGTCAGAAATACAATTTAATAGAGAGAGAACAAACAACAAGAAAGATTAAAATAAAATAAAATAAGACAAATGCAACAGTACAAAGGACCACTGACAGAGTCAGAATGCAAACCTGACACCCTGTTGGTCAGGGTATTGGAAGCAGCCCAGAGTGACAGATGTGGCTCCATTGAAGTAGAGATGATCCTCAAGAAAGGGTCCAGTTGTCCTCTGGGAATCCAGTGGAAACAGGCTCCCTTGGTGTTTGGGATTGCTGGTTTTATCCCAAAGGCTCTGGCTCCTCCTGCTGGGTGCAGCATCTCACAATGGAATGAGGTGATGTTATCAGTCCTGTGAGAGCCTTCAATGGCCCATTCACAGGGGATGTCCCTCGGAGGAGGATGGGTGGAGGGAGAGATAAGGAAGCCCTGCCGTATCTGGTGTTATCAGGTGTCCCATTAACAGAAGGCATCCGCCCTCTTCCCCCCCTAGAGTTACAAGAGATAAAGAACAATATCTCCCAACCAGTTTCAACAGATGAAAATAGAATACACATTTTTGGTTACATTTTTCAACCCAGGACAAAGTCCTCCCCCTCCTGCTCATGCCCAAGGTCAGCCACTGCAGTCCTGGGGATCTTGGGGATAAGACAGCCAAAGATGAAGTTCAGTCCATGTTGACCTTGAGTCTGAAGGTTCCAGACAGATACGGCTCAAGGCCCACTGCATATATTCATGTCAGAAAAAAAAGTAAACAAATGGCATATCAGAGCAGCTTAGGAGACTGAAAATCACTGTTTTCCTTTATCTGAGTCAGTTCTTGATAAACTAGGTGAGCCCCAGCAACCAAGAATACTCAGAGGGCACTTGCAAATTACTGTGTTGAACAGATCTGTTAATGCATAATTGAGCAGATCAATTATCTTTTCTTGTGTGACCTTTTGTGGAAAAAGTTGCCTATTTTTTTCATGGATACTTTGGGGTTTTTTCCATAAAATTTCTCAAAGCTGATCATAAATCCTTTTTTAGCTGATGGCAGAAAGAACATAAAATGTCCATTTTTTCAGGGAAAACAGCACTAGAAAATAACTTCTAGGGGAGTATGGAGAAAAAAAATATTTAAATAGGTTTTGAATCTCATTTTCACAACTTTACATTATAAATTTTATTTTGAGGTTTTTTTTTCCATCATGTTTGTGTCATCACTTTGAAAATAATCTCAATAAAAATTGTAGCTTATTATTTGATTTTCGAAGGCAATACTCAAAAAACTCTCTGTCATATGAGGTTCTTAACTGGCAGAAAGGATAGATAGCAACATTTGGTCTAATACTATTTGCTTAAAATAATAGCATTACATGAAATAAAATGTAACCTTTTGTAAATGGATACTGACTGAATGGTACATATCAAATTACAGGATTAACAAAAAATCCCCTCCCAAAGGGGTTGTCAAGAGTCAAATCACCCAAAGACATGTTTTTAGCTTGGTGCTTTTTAATATTCTCACCTTTGACATGGAGGAAAGTATGAATCATTGATGGTACTGTTTTCAGATGGCACAAATATTAACAGACTGGGAAATAATTACAAGCATAAGTCAATTCTACAGCATGATTTGTATCTCTCATTATTTTGGGTTCACATAGGGTGAAGTCTTTCATAAAGATGAGTTGAAGGCCTATGGAAACATCTACTGGGATTCAAAGCTAGCTATCAAAGCCATAGAAAAGCTTTGAGGACTTAAATAAACTGTCTTAAAAGTCAGACTGTATTGTGTGCAAGAAATATGGTTGGAATATACACTGAGCAATGAAGGGAAAACACAATGCTCAATAACTGCCCCTTAGTGAACATGGTCTGTTTTAATCCACTGAATGACACAGACATCCTGTGAAGAACTAGTTTGTTCCTCTACTGCAACTTCATGATTTAAATCTACCATATATGGTAAATTATGAAAGAATTCATGTGTGCATATCCTCATGGATAAGACTTCAGCTCTCTCTGACTAAAAAAGCTGAAAATATTAATCACAAATGTATGTACCACACTCATGGGCTAGTATGTCTCTTGTCTGCTTTACTAAACTGGAGGTATAGATCCAAATCTGATACCTGAAGTTCATTATTCTTTACTATGATGAATAAACATTTTGATCTTTTACTCAGAAAAAGAAAACCACTACATTTAACACAGATAAGTGGCCTTGGCATGCTAAGCAGATCAGTCCTGGACATTACATCCACTGGAAATTACTGGCTGAATTAGTAGGTGGGTATTTGCAACAGTGGTATTGATTCGGGCAAAGTACATCGAGTTTCCAACTGATTCATCTGCCAACAACTGTGATGAAAATGTAAACTCTATAAATTAAAATAATATCTAATAGAATATTTGCAGATTTCTTTCTGCATGCAGACTCCTGCTTCCTCAGTAGGGAGAAGCTGTTTTTACTGAAGCAATAAAACAGTACTATAACCAATTTCAAATTATGAGGAAGTGAAAACTATGCTGAGGTTTCAAGAAAAGAGAAAGGAAAAAAATACCTAAGCCCCTTTAACAGGAGCAAAATAAGGGTGCTAATGTTGAAAGATTTGATTCACCTTTACTTTTTAGATAAATACTGCATTTAAAGTTTTCTTCACGGACTGCTATTGTCAGAAAAAAGTGGAATAAGCTGATCAAGCAGAAGAAGCAATCCTAATTGAGAGTTTCAGGAGCCAGTTATAAAGAAACAAATAGAAATATGCCAAGAAGTTAAGTTGATAGACTGAGGTTATCTCTTTGTGTTGTTTTGTGTTGTTTTGTGTGTCCAAAGTATACAAGAGACATGATTGATCTGGAATGATATTTGAAATGTATCATTCATAGCATGATCTGGGTTGCTAATTTTTTTCTCTCTCTCTGTCCTGCTCCTAGAGAAACGTCTAGAGTAAAATTTGCTTGCATTTGTTCAACACCAAAGATGCTTTTATGCTAGGCAGCACAGAGGAAAGTAAATAGATGAAACTCCATAGAGAATAAGGCATGGATTTATAGAAAGCCACACAGAATTCATCAGTTTGCTTTGAAACCTCACATCATTAAAAAAAAACGAGGCAAGGTACCTCTATTACTAATTCACACTTAAAAACTACCATGCTATTCCAAAATGGTTCCCTGTGATATGTGGCTTGATACTGCTGATGTGTATCATACAAAAAAAAAAAAGGTTTTACTTCCTCCAGGTCCCCAAAGGAAGAGGATAAGGACAATATTTTCCTTATGACTGTCAAATGCAAAAAAACCCCTAAACCAACTTGGCGGAAAGTAAAAAAAAAAAAAAAAGGTTTTACTTCCTCCAGGTCCCCAAAGGAAGAGGATAAGGACAATATTTTCCTTATGACTGTCAAATGCAAAAAAACCCCTAAACCAACTTGGCGGAAAGTAAAAAAAAAAAAAAAACAAAAAAAAAAAAAAAACAAAAAAAAAAAAAAAAAACAAAAAAAAAAACAAAAAACCAAACAAACAAAAAAAACCAAACCCAAATCCACAGCAAACTGATGTGCATGAGTGTGGTTTGTGCCACTGAGTCACAAATGTCTCTGCCCAAGAGGAAAAAATGGAAAATCTCCAAGAGATGTGCAGGCAGCGTCCCTGAAAAGTTCTCAGGCTATTGGTAAAAGCTCAGTTAGAAAGTTTGTGCTCATACTGGGTTTGAAATCTGATGTTACATGAATATTTACTGCTCATTGTCAGCTTTGCTAGATGTTGTTGATGAAGGAGGGCAGAGAAAACTGCCCCTGGCAGGTGCTGTTTGGGAAAGCAAAGGTGTGTGTTGGAAGCAGGACTAGGAATTGAAAAGGCAAATACAAGCAGCTCATTGTCGAAGGGTTTGACTAAGGGACATCACTGAGCTCCATAAATGCCACTAAAAATCTAGCTCAAAGAATCTAAACCACTTTAAAATAGTCCATAGTCAGTCAAGATCTAGACTGAGGGATTTGTTTGTGGTTTTAGTGTGTTGTTACAATCATATCCTGGAAGCAAGCTTAAGGCAACCATCCTAGTAAGGGTTTAGAAAATCTGTATGGAATGAAATCACTCCCAGATGGGAACACAAGCACCCATTAGGGCAAGGAAGTGCTGCAGTGTCACTACCATGCAGGTCTGTTCAGCTCCTTAGAACATTCCCATTACTGTGTGTGTGTTTTCTTCCTTTCCACTGAGTGCACCAAAATTGGGTTAAAGCATCATGTTTTGACAAACAAGCTCAGCAGAACAGGAAATTATTACCCTCTGCACAACATTAAATTACTGACATCAGATGCTGTAAATACCACAGTGCCACAACAAATCCACCAGCACCAGGTAGTGGGGATGCTTTTAATCCTCACAAAACTAGAGACAAAGAGCTCAACCCTTTAACAGTAAGAGAAATGTGAGAGGTGCATCATAAGACAGGTATATTTACAAAAGTTCAGGAGGCAAAGAAGAGAAAATTCATCTCAGATTTTCTATTCTTTGTCCTCTTTGCCCTTGTTTTTTTGGCATGTTTATCTATAGCACTGGGCAGTAAAGTAAATGAACATTTATTATGGCTGTCAAAGTTAAAACACTCTATAATAAAATGACCTGTAAAATTCACCTTATCCCTTTATATTGATCACTGACTTTTTTTCTCTCCTTGATGAACATGTTAGTAAACTATTCATTTTCATCATCAAAGTATAAGCTTATATAATTTTTAATATACATATATTTAGCTATTTTGAAATATGCTTTCTGATTAAATATTACCTAGAGTTCAAGATCATATTTATCCTATTTTTTTATTTCCTTTGAAAATGCCCTGATCCAGTTGGAACTAGGGTTTGTGTGTGTGTGCTCAATGCCACCCCTCCAAAACACCCCAAAACAATGCAAAAAAACCAAAAAACCAAAAAACAACAACAACAAAACAAAACAAAACAAAAAAACCCCTAACAAAACAACAACCAAAAAAACCCCCAAACTCCACAAAAAACCCAACCAAACAAACCCCCCCAAAACCCAACCAAAAAAATAGCCCAAAATTATCAATAAAAGTCCCTACTCCCCCACAAAAGAAAAACAAACAAAAAAACCCCTAACAAACCCAAACAGAACAAAAATAAACAAACAAAACCGAAAGCCACCTAAAAAAACTACCCCAAAAAACCAACAGAAAAAAAGCAACCCAGAAAAATTCTGGAGAAAAACAACATCTGATATGAAATATTGTAACTTTTCTTGAAATGAACCATTATTTAATAAACTAAATTCTCTGCAGAGTATGGCAAGTATTAAAAAATGCATGAATGCTCCACTGCTTGTATTCGATTTTGCTGTGATGTGAAATATGAAATGTGAAATATCCTTCCACTTCCCCCTGCCACTGCCCATTAGAAAGTATGGTTAAAATGCTGTTGCTGACACTTTTGTATTTGAAATATTCAGACATTTAAGAATGCAGAGAGCTGTTTCCCTGAGCTCTGGAAATGCTTTTCTATATTAGATGATATATTGGTATCACTACAGACTGAAAATTTACTTGTAAATTGTAATTTGATATTTCATTTTAATGGCAAGAAAGGAAACCCCCAGTCCAGGATCAGGCAAACCCCCTGGGGCATATTCAACCAAGAAGGATTTTTCTTAAAATGGAAAAGACATTTGACTGCAAATTCCCAAAAGACATTAAAGTATTCATGACCAGTTCTATCACTGCATTTCCCATGGAGAGTCTTTTCCACATGAAGAATATGCATAATGCAAACATATTTGTCCTTATTTCCTGGGCTTTCCCATTTACTAAATTTAGAAGACAAGACTTATACCCTTTAGTGCAACAGAAATAATTACTGCAACTGCTGGTGGGAGTGCTGTGGTATTTTCCAACTGTAAGCTCTTCTGAATTCCTTGGATTTCTCTGCTTGATGCTTAGTTTAATCAAGTTGATCACTTGGATTGTGGAAGAGCTGACATTAGAGACAGATCCTGGTTGAAAAATATCCATCAGCCAGGTTCAAATATGTATCCTAAGGGATGGTTAAACCCAGAATTTGAAATTAATCAAGTATTTCAGAAGTATATTTCCAATACCATTTCAGGGTGGTTTTTTTCTACTATGGTATTTCCCTTGCTGAACAGCAACTTTGAGGAGAAAATGCAGAATGACTATTTCACCTCCCAAGGAGCATCCACACTCAGAATTGTAAATGGCCATCATCCACCAAGATAAACCAAAGCAAGCTGCCACATTATTTGCAAGATAAAAAGCAAAATATGCAACTTAGGCACGATACAGCTCTGTTAACCTGAGCCCCTGTTTCTTTGTACGTGGTGCCCCAGGCACTAAGTTTAGCAGTAGCATTTCCATGCCTCTATAATGAAAAAAAGTTTATTTTTTTTCAAGCCTTGAAGCTTATAGTTGGAAAAAAGGACAGGGATTTAATGACAGTATAAATTCTGCTCAGAGGTTATGAAGCTCAATACAAGTCCCTTTACTTTTAAATCAGCTTCTTGGCCTGCCTAAAACTGAAGACCTGAGGATCACTGCATATACTGTATATAGGTCCCAACAGCTGTTTGGTGGCATGTGAGACACACAGCATGATATCAATGCATTTTCTGGTAGGTCAGAGCTCAGAAATCATGGCTGTTGTTTTAAGCATAGAATGTGCTTTTCTTAAAACCAACAGATCAAACCATGTCCTTCCTTCCTGCCAACACAGAGTCCCAGTGCCTGGGACCATGGACCTCAGGACCTCAGCCTCAGGACCATGTAGCACCAGTGTGGGTGCTTTGCCTGATTGCAGCTTGCAGGATGCATTTTTCCATCCCCTTCAGGAAGGGTCTGATCTCCGGGGTGCTGAAATGTGATACGAGATACATTTTGTCAAATTCATGACAAGTGATAAAAATCCCTTGCACAATGCATCCTCCTCTTTTGTCAGTGATTTTCAAGAGTCAAGATATACAGTGATGGGGCAAAATAGCATTTTGCATACATCATTCATACCAAATGCTTAGATTCTGAAATTCATCCTGGTTACCACATGGATGCTTCTGCTGAAGCTGAGATAAGGAGGCAGCAATCACTAAAGACTCTGTCATAGCTGCATGGACATCAAGCTTGTGCTTCCCCAGCAATTTAAGATGATGTAACCTGAGAGTATCCCAGCAGTCAGTTCCATCCTTCTCTGAACTGTTGCTGAAGTTCACCTGGTGGTGTGCTGAGATGTTCAGGGATTTCTTTTGGCTTCAGACTGAGCACTGCTTCATTTTGCTGGGTTAGGTCTCAGCTGGGTGTTCTCCTGGTCCCAGCCTGTGCAGGGCAGGAGAAAAGGAAGGCAGCTCCTGGTGGGAATTGTTCTGATTTACACTGCTGTGGCCATCACTCATAGAAGGGAGGAGACCTCTTCCCAGTTCACCTTTTCAGCTGGTTCAAGTGAGCTCACACTAAACAGCAGCCAAAAGAGAAATGCAGAAAACAGAAACTGAAGCACAGTGCTCTGTACCCTTCTTGTCTCAAAAGAATACTGTGATTTTACACCAGCAGCTTAGACAAGACAACTGAAGACAATCCAATTCAATCTGCACAGCTTCCCAGGACTTTCCATTACTAACTTTGGAGTTGCAATAACGCATGTTTTTCTTATTGCTGGGCAGAAATCACCATGTTTTCATCCCATTTGGGGAATAAGTAAAGAGAAATCCCAGTCCTATAAACTCAGTCTTTGGGTTTATAGGTGATGAATTTGGGACTGCAACAGGAAACTTTGCTCCATCAAGCTGCTGAAGGAAATGGTGTAATGGGCCCACATCCCAAGTGCTCCCAGGGCTCCTTTTTCATGCTCTAGGCAGGACTTCAGGATTTCTTCCCACAGAAAAGCAACTGAGATTAATCAGCATTAACTGTGTTTAAGAGTTGCTCTGTTTATTCCTCATCTTCTCACACCACAGATAATAAACATCAAAGTGGTAGTTTTTCAAAGAATTAAATTAATGGAAAGAAAATATGATCTCATGAAGGATCATAAATACCATTGGCTTCTAAAGCATTTTAAAGAAATATGTGTACTTACTGTTTTTAACTCAACATAAATAAATCAGCAGTACAGAAAAATAGATTACTTATGACATTCATTTTCCATTGTGTACTTAAGCCCTTAGGATCATCCATTTTGTGTGTTCAGACCTTGTTGGTTCTTTGCAACTCTTTTTAATTTCTTTAAGACCACGTTTCCACATACATGGAACTATTCTGCAAAAGTGATAAATTGTCCTGTTAGAGATAATCCAAAACTCTATTCTTCATGTCTATCTATAGCACGGCAGTGCGTGTTTCTTGGAAACATTAATAGTTGCATTTCATTTTACTACATAAATATTTAAAGTTTGTAATTTCTCTGTTGCTGACACAGCCATTGCCAATGCAATGCCATGTTTCATTATCAGTTCCTAGTATACACATAATCTTGTCAGACTTTGCTTCCAATAAATATAGCATGATATATTTTGAATATTTGAATAGCTGAGTGCCTTCATATTGCTTTCAGCCATGACCTGCTTGCAAATTCCCAGCTAAGAAGTACAGCCACATGGAACAATAACCTGCAAGGGTTGTGCCAATATATTTTCATTAGTCAGTGACACTTAGCTGCAAAAAAGAAAAATTGAACTGCATCCATGAGAAATAACTCAACTTGTCTCCTGGATCCCCACAGTGGGATGAGCCACATTCAGGAGCCATATGGGTATTGTTTCAAAGTTGTAGGTGCACAGTTCAAATTTAATCTGCCCATGTCCAGTCCTTCTTCAGTGATTTGACAATCTATTTCTCCACAAGAGTTTTCTTGTGCATGAATATCCGGGAGTGATTGCTCTCTCAGCTATTCTGGGAAATCAGTCTCAGTTAATGGTCTCAGATTTTGAGCAGGCTGTGAATTTTCTATTATTCTGCACCTTTCTGAAAGCTGCAAGGTGTTTTATCAAAAGTGAAGATAATTTGGAGGAAGTCTCCTCTTTCATGTCAGATAACAGAAAATGTAATTTTAGTTAATAGGAGCACTTTGTGAGACTTCTGCTCCGGCATAAGTACATTCAGAACTCTTGAATTCCCGTGGACTAGCACAACACTGTGTGGGATGTATCCAGGCTCTAACACATATTTTGTCCACATGCATAATTTTTTTATACTTTTTTCTGAAGTTTGTGGATGTATAGCAGCCCAAGCAGAGTTACCCTATAATAACTCTGGACATCATGGATTTCTTCATGCACATCTGCAGTTCAGTCTGACAGGTTCAGAAGACTGGATTTACTGCTGGGGCTGGATCCAGTGGTGACTGTCTACTGCTCTGTAGCAGAGCAACAGGTCAGCACGTAAAATTCATAGAATCATAGAAGAGTTTGGGTTGGAAGAGATTTTAAGAACATCTTGTCCCAGACCCCCAGCCATTGGCAGGGAACCTTTCACTTGACCAAGTTACTCAGAGCCCCACCCAGCCTGGTCTTGGACCCTCCCAGGGATGGGGATCCCCCAGGCTTTCTGTCTCCCCTTTTCACTGACATAAATCATTTACAGGAATTCAAGAAGATGTCCATTCCCTTCTGTGTCTGAGCTACACTGTCCAGTCATGCAAGCACAGAAAATATGATTCACTGGAAATATTAGAGGCTTGCAAAAATGGATATTTATAGATCTGGTCCCTAGACACTGGGGAAAGCATCTTGGGACCTGAGCTGTCCCTCCCTCCAGTGTGGTTGTCCCAAATTTCTGTTTACCTTCTGTGTCTCTTGGTTTGCAACATTACCTGGGATATGGAATACCCATGCCCATATTCCACTAACTTGACTGGAGTTAAGACTGAATTCTGTATATTCCACAAAGGAGACAATAAGTCCATTCTCTTGAGTGAAATCTAACTACCAACATCCTCTTTGCTGCTGGGAGAGCTGGCACCATGGGGAATCCACGGCTCTGTATACAAAGAAGGAAATAAATAACCTCCCCCAGCACTGAAGAAGTCCTTCTAAGGGCAGAGATTTCCACTTATATATAAATAAGTGCTTCAGTCTCCTTTAGCACTGAAGTAGGAACTGGTCCAAATTGCTAGGTCTGCAGTCGAATTTACAGTGATGAGCAATATTATATAAAACTACCCCTGCAGTTCTGTAATACACACACTTTTTTTTTAAACTTTATGTTGAAAAACCACATGAAGAACAGCAAAACTATAAACTATCTTACAAAAGACAAACCAGAAAGGGGAAGACACATCTTTTCTACCTCATAGCTCATCAGTCCACATGCATAAGAAACAACATTTACCCCACAGCTATCTTCCACTGCTTGACCATAATTCGGTTTTTGAAGCTTACTGTAGCCTTCAGTTTTCTTTTTCTTCCCAATGGCACAAAGAAGAACTGACCTTTAACTCATTCTTGGGTTTTTTTAGCTGTTTGCCTTGAATTCCTTTGCGGGACCTTATGGATCTCTCCATTATCTTGAATCTTGTAAACATCTGCAGTAGCACAGTTTTAATGGTGTCTGTGAATGTATGGAGCTTATTTAATGGGAAAAGAAAACTTCTATGGCCAGGCAAGCTCTCCAGGTGCAGTCTGAAAGGGATAAAGGATTGACTCCTTTTGGCACTCAGCAGACCATTGGTGGTGGTCATTATGATACCCCAGTCAGCCGTGGGGATCACAGCTGCTTGTTTAACATATCTAATGACAAACAGATGGGAAAATTTACATGAAATTCATGACCAAAACAGAGCAAAACCCATGAAATTTTTAGTATTAATTTGCTGGTCACACTGATACATAGCTACTATACAGTCTGGGAATGAGCTTTTCCAGAACAGACCTTAGAGTTTCTGGAGCTGATCCAGAACCCTTTGCAGTGAATGGTAGTTTCTGAATTACATGGAGTTTCCTTCACTGACTTAAATGGTCTTTGAATCAGGTCCATAATGAATTACTGCCTAATATAGCCCACAATCATTATAAAATATATTTGATAAAAATCTCAAGGAAGAAGATAAGTTGCAAACTTCTGTGCCTTGATTTCTCTTTACAAAACTCCCTATTTACAAAATAGTATTGATTCAGATTGCAAGCAACTGCAGTGTGATCAAACCTGTCATTCATAAACCCAGGTCTTCTCATGACACTCTTCAAAACTTGGGTTCCACCTTTTCTGGGGCAGTGATAACAATGTGGTGCAATCCAGACTGCTGGAATTGGTTGTGTTATGGGGCCATTCCTAGTCCTACATGATCCCAGTAATCACCGCACCAAGGAAGGTTGCGGTGAGTGTAGAGCTCTGGATTAAACAGAAGCTGTGTTCAAAGTCTAAAGGATCTGATTAATCAATAGATTATGTCTAACCTAATTAATAACATCTCATGTGTGAGGATGAGCTGCTCATTTTTACATTTCCTTCAAGTTAGTAGGAATAATGTAATTATCTATATGATGTGTAAACCTAGCTGAAAACATATGAATAGGAAACTCTTCTGTGATTTTAATTCACCTTGTGGAATAGTTAATAAACAATAAAAGACAGAGTCAATATATTTAGGAGTAACAGAGTTAATAAATAAACAACAACCTTTTCCAGAACTTTTAAGTTTTCTGTATTTGACATTTTGCCACTCAAGTTATTCCTTCCTAATCCTAAATTACATAGCAAGTAAACAGCCAGTTAAATCCTAGAAACACTGGCCTGGTCCCTGAGGTAGCCTGTCCTTGTACCCCCACACACAAGGCTGGAATGCCTGAGGGGACCTCCCTGTGAGAGGAAAAGTCCTCACTGCTCTGAGAAGGCACTAATAGCAGGCAGGCATTGAATTACTGACATTGGAGTTATTTTCTCTTTGCTTCCTCCACTTCTCCCACCCAGGAGGGTTGTTTGACCAGCAGTGGGGCTGAACAATGAGCAAGCCATTGATGCTCAGGGTGGTCTCAAGTCACTGCTGGAAAGGAATTCCACCCCCTCAGCCTCTAAACAGGAGAACTCCATGGAAGAAGATATTCCTCCTCCCAGAGGGTAACAGGTACTTTCTGGTTGACCTGAGGTGAGTCTGAACCTAGGCCTGAGGGAAAAACCAGGAAACTCTGTTCTTCAGTTGTTTCTTTTGAGCAGGAAAGGCAGATTTCCCCAGCCTGGCAGCTGCTGCGAGCACACAGTGTCAGCCCTCTCACCTGGTGTGTGTAAGAGCAGACACCAAGGGCAGCAGCTGTGAATTCAGCGAGGTTGAAATGTTAAATGTTGCTGCTTTGAATATCACATTACTTCATTTCTCCTTTGGGAATGCATATCTAAAAGTGAGGAAATTTCACTTCCCATGTAGAAGGCAAGTCATTTTCACCTCCTCTTCACAGTGACTGAATAGGTGGAGAAGGTGCAAGTAATGGATGTTCACAGTGACCCTTTTAGCTCCTGAGAGCATTTTGCAGTGAGGTGAATGCACATTTTTTGCTTTAATTTGGATAGTGCCTAAGATTAAGCTTCAAAATGGCCTTCTTTCTTTATAAGTGCTCTGCATTAGTTGAATCAATTTGCAAATGGAAGTATCTTGGGTTTGTCTCCACTGCCACTTCTGTTTAGCTGTTGATCTGAATATCAAGCAGAGTTATTTGTTCCTTGTGGACCATCAGCAATAATACTCATTTACAAGTTTGTTAAGAGAACTATTGATGAGTATGAGTCAGCACAGTAGTCAGTTCTTTCCCAATTATCTGATTTGTTCCATAGGTTTTACAGAAAAAGGGGAGGGGAGGAAGCAAAAGGTTAGTGGCAAACTGAAATAATAGGACATAGGTGTTAAGCAGCAGGTGCCCCAAGGGAGAAGTTTTACAACCCTGAATACCAAACAAAACTCAAAAAAGCACCAAGGAAGGTGGTATTGAAGGTTACAAATACTGCATGCACTCCACTGTCCCCAAGGCAGGGCTGCCTCTCTGGCAGTGACAAGTTTATCATCCAGTGTCAAAATCTTTGGCAGGAAACAGATAATAAAGCCTTAACTCTCAGTGGGAAGAAAATGCTGTGTGCAGGTATTGATCCTACCTGAGGAGATGGTTTGTTGTCTACCCTGCTTGCTGAGCAAAGAGTTTCTTTTGTGCATCTAAGTATATTAAATATCTATTTACTCAATCATAATAAATTTTAGACTTGGGATAGTATCCAAATTTAACATTGAGACAATAATATAAAAACTATGTGTTTTTACCAGTTTCCTGAAAATCAGTGGCTGGCTTAGAGAGAGAGAGAAGTCCTAAATGACCCTGTGGATGACAAGGCTTCAATGTGCACTGCCCACTGCCCAGGTAGCAGAGGAGCCAAGCTAGACAGGTGTGCTTGGAGGGCTCCAGTGCCCCCAAACATTCAAACCCCATTCAATATTAGAGCATTTGACTTCAAATGCAAAGCTAAGGAACCCAGATCACATTACTGCTGCTGCTTGTGGAAGTAGCTACTAACTTCTGTGGTTATGAAGGAAATCTTGAAATGCCTGGAGCAAAAGACTGGAGAGGTGTGACTTTTCCCATTCATCTCCATCAACTATTAATCATGAAATCTAAAAGTGACAATTTAATTAGCAATGTTAATGATTTCACTGAGAACAATTTTAATCAAAACATACAGTGCTTTGCTTGTCTGAAAATCTTCAGCTGCTTTATCCTTCTGCAAATATTATTTTGCCAAAACCCCTTTAACTTCTCAAAAATTCTATCACCTTCACCTTCCATAACCCACTGCCTACTTGAATCTGAAGGGAAAGAATAAAATAATCAAGTTTTAAATCAACAGGAGGAGCCTTGAGTGACTGTGGTTGTTGCTGAATTAAATTTCTTTTTGGTCTGCCACATGAGAGTACTTTAGGACATGGTCCCCTCCATGGGATGGTGGAAACTTTGGTTTCAAGGTGCTTCTCAAGGCTGTCTGTTGAGTTATTTTTAGCCATCTTGCAGACAAAGGGCCTAACATTTCATTTTAATGGATTTAAAGTCTGCCAGTAATTTGCCTTCTTTTTTAATCCAAAATTGCTATTTCATGCACACCCATAAACACACATGTTCTCCCACGCATGCCTGATTAATTTTGATATATCATTCTCACAATGAAGAATTTTTTACTGGGAAAAGACTTTTTGGAAAATAAAAATTACAATAATATCCCCGGCATTCTGTATTGCCAGCTTTGGCTAAAAGCTGGCATCAAAGAAATAGATGCATCATTATTTTCCCTAAACACTACCAAGTACGATAATCACATCATTCTTTCCTTTATCATGACTCAGAAACAAAGATTTACTCTAAATCCAACCTTTTCCTATAAAAATTCAGTTCTTTTCCCCTGCCAAACTGAGTATGGGAACATTAAAATTGTCAGCATTTTCCTCCCTAAAACTCAATGCATGTGACTTAACTTGAGATAGGATCCTTTATGTCAGGCAGAATTATATTTCCTCTCATTGAGAAGAAACTAGTGAAGTTCAAATGTAAACAGTGATTTCTTCAGCATAATTCTGCAATGATGGTAATTTGGGCCTGAATTAAATGTCATTTGTCACCATTAAGCAGAAAATAGAAAACACACAAGCTAATTAGAGAGTTCTCTATAAAAATATTGCTATTGAACAAGTAAAGTTAAAATGTTTTATTGTCATAGTATGTCTGTTTAAAATTAAGGAGAAATCAATGCTTATGATAACTTGAAGAACATTATGATTTTATTTGAAGTTTTTGGGAAACATCCAAAAAGTCTTGTTTTGGAATATTTCTTCAGTATGTTCTTGTTAATGAAGAAACAGTTGAGTGTCCTGGAGTTATGGGATGTCAAGGAGTAATAGGGTGATATGATCCCTTCTAATAAATAAATGGCAGCATTGTCTATTAAAAACAGAATTTTTAAAAAGACTTCAACACACATTCCTGTGAATGAATGATTTGCATTCTGGTTTGAGACTTTCCCTCACATTAAGGCAAATTCAGATGATCAACTGCCCCCTCACTTTCAGTTTTTACATGTCTCAACATCCTCAGGTCACAAAGTACCAGGAATTTCAGAAGCAAGCCAATCAGGATTTCTACTGCAGAAAAGCAGTTTGGATCATTGAGTCTATTCTGAACAAAATCTCCAGCCTCAATTTAAATTGCTTCTGTTTGTTTACAATTTAATACCCTTGGGCTCCACTGAAGCCAATATCCTCCACATCCTGAAGTCAGACCCCACATATAGTTGATGGTAACGCCTCTGAACAGACTGACAGATGCATGGATCTCCCTCCTTGTCAATAAAATAAATAAGTTATAAGAAAATAAGTTATCGCTACCAATGTGTATAATTATCAGTATAAAGCCATTTTATCTCTTTATACAACCTGTCACTAACACTGCTTTTGACATACGCAAATGACTCAGGAGAGCTCCACCAGAGCATTGTCAGAGCCAGAAGAGTCATGCTGATTCATGCCAACTGCTGACCCCCCTTTCCTTCTTTCTCTTCCTCCCCTGTCTTTCACAGGATGACAGACACTCTGCTCATCACATCTGTTTTATGCACTAAATCCAAAAAAGGCTCAGACCCTCTTTAAGAAATTTTTCTACCTATAATCCATAGTTCCTGTGCCTTGGCTGGTCTTTAGTAGCCAGCCAGAGCAGACAGTAATAGTCAAAGGAATTTGCCCTTCAGTTGCTAACATATCCCATGTTTTATTCAGATTTATGATTTTATGTCTATCACGAGTGTGAAAACCCATCTTCCCAGGATGGGAAAAATGAAAACCCATCTTCCCAAAGGCTGGATGCTGCCTGGGTCTTCATTACAGATGACCTGCACCATGCTCCTTTTGGTTTGTGTGCTTTCCTCCGGTCCACCCCTCCTTTCTGTCTTCTGAATATTTGCAATTTCTTACTATTTTCCCTAAACCATGGTTTGCTGAGGGCTGAGAAAACACATCATGTAAAATCATCACAGTTTGTTTCTCATGTGATATAATCTTCTCCTGGACACATTCAAAAAGAGCTGAATGGCCTTTTGTTCTTGCCCAGCATGTCCATTCTCACTTCACTGAAGTACGTGTTAGTCTGTGGCCCACACGAGGTCTTTTTGGTCTGTAACAAGGGAGGAGTTCTTTATTCCTTGTTCCAGAGGTGTTACTGTTGCATGCAGGTAAAGCCTTATAAAATAAGGGCCTGGTTACCCTTGTAAAATCACTGCTGCTTAGGCCAAGTGGAAGGGAACTGTGGAAGAGTGACTCAGCTGGAACAGGGGTAGAGAGAGGTGAGAAAAGGAACCTGCACCTGAGAGAGAAGAAACTTCTACCTGTGAGACCTGATTCTGTACCCGTGAGAACTATTCTAAAAGAATGGAAATGCCTTTGGGGAAATAGTCAGTCTTTGGCAAACATGTACACCAGCAACTACTGACCAATGCACTGAGTAGCAACAAGGCACTAATTAAAATCAAACATGATACTTTTACAAAACTATATAAATATGAACAATAAAGGGCTGCTATTGCTGTATGAAGAAAAGGTGTCTTGTGTGTTTCTACTGTGAAGTGTTACTACACACCTGCATGGAACTCTTTGAGGGATCATTTTTAAACCCATCCCTAGAAAGGGGATTCCCACTGTTGCTACATTTGGATAGGAAATGCTGAAAGTTTAATGACCTTTGCAAGCACAGAGGACTCTCCACTGATGCCCATGACACAGCTCAACTCATTGCCCACATAAGTAGATTCCCTTTGTTCCAGGGATGTTTTCAGGACTTTCCAGATAATCCAGAACCAAGCACATTCAAACAGGCCTTTATTGCAAAGACTCAGTCTGGAGTGAAAGGGAGTTCCTCCCAAGGGACCATATCTGCCAGTATGGATAACATGAACTATTCATATTGCAGATTCCATTTTATTTGAGCCTTAACAGGTGCTGATGGATCCCTTCTTCCCATGAGCTCAGGTGCAAGTTGTGCAAGTAGGAAGATAGCATCAATTTCAAAAATCCCCTCTAGAGACTTCACCTTCCCAGAGCATCTGCTGCATTCATTGCTAAATCAGTCCATGGCCTGAAGATCATCTCTGACTGCCTAACACAACCAGGACCATAATGTGAAATTATAATGATGGCAAAAATATATTTTTAAAAAAAATCCAAGCATCCCCTGAAGTCCTGGAGGTCAAGAATCCTGGTCTAATAGGAGCAATTATAGGACAAGTCCAAAACATTGTACTGTCACTTGCATTAGTATTCAAGGTGAATGATACAGATTGACAGATGCAATCAGTGACCTTGTGAGAGCACCTTGTTTAGTGCAGACAAAGCTCTGGCTGGCTTTTGTCTCTGACACCAGTCCAGAGCTCCTAAGGAGCATAACCCCAGCACTATGCCTTGGGCTAGAACACTTCCACTGATTACCAGCTGCAATCGAAGATCTTTGCCCTCCTGCAGGGAAAGAACAGGATCAGACAGGATCAGGAGAAAATAGACAAACAAACCCATGTAGCTGGGTGAATAACCCCCCTATTCTATTTATTGCTGGTATCCAGCATATATCAATAAACCTGTGGGATCTCTTGGGGGAATCAACTGAGCACTGGATGTACATGAGATGTTTATTTTTTTTTCACTAAAAAGAAGGTGGAAAAATGAGTTGCTAATTAGTTTTGGTTATGTGTTCAAGATGTAGAATCAAAATCTAGAGTAATTTTTTCCCTCTCCCTAACAGGGCTGGGAAAAACAACAGTGAGCATAAACAGCATCAAGGGAAATTTAGGATAAATATAAAGTAATGTTTCCTGATGAAAAGGACAGCCAACCCTTCCACCACTGGAGGACTGTAAGGTGTAAGTTGGACAAATTGATCATGAAATCCTGTCAGAAGAAAAGACAGAGAGTAGATAGTCTCTTATGTCTCTATTTTTAAATTTCTATGAGGTTTTGGGAACCTTTCTGTTGGACTGGCTTTAGCTGCTTGACAATATCTTCTGTGGCAAGCCACAAACCAGAATCCCAGTGAAAGTGTCAACCAGCAGGGACCATTTGGTATGGCTGCAAAATACAGACATAGTTCTAGAAGTGCTAGAAGATGCCCAGGTCTTTGGGGTTTACAGCTAAGGATTGAACAAAAAAACAGTTCCTGGGACTTAAAAACTTCTGAACCTCCATTTTTCTAAGGAGCACCTCAGTCTTTCATTCTCTACTACATGTATAGTAGACATATATTTATACATGTATACAACTACCGCACACACAAAAATGAACAAGTGAGGTGCTTCTGAGTGCTGAAGAGAAATTTGCTTTATAGAATTAATGTATTTGCATTGTAGGAAATGCAGAGATGCTACAGTGACTGCAGTGCTGGATTGAAAAGAGTATTTATTCTGAAATTACATAAGTCCCCTGTCCTCGACCCTGTCTTCCAAGTAAATCAATACTGTATCCAGCATTACGCATGTCACTAGATTCCAGCTAGCTTTGACATCCAGTTATTTTTCAGCTCATACTGAAGTCCTTCATTCACTGGTTCCAGTTTTCCCTAGGTTTTTGTACAAAATCTTCATTTTTTCAAGTTTTTTCATATAGAACATTATTTTCCAGTTCACCTGGTAGCTTTCTGACAGCTCTTGTGAAAGAACAAAAGGTGCCTTATTTCCTCCTCTATTGAGAACACCACTTCAAGTTCAACATGTTTCCAAACTGCTGTGCTTTGTTTTCTGTATGCTTTTAATTACAGCTCTTGTACCTTTGGATGAGTGAGGTTTTCCTCCCTCCCTCCTGAGAGCTACCTTGTTCCCCTTAAAGCTTTTCTTTTCCCTTTGCTGCCTTGGTGTTGATATGATCTTCATTACTATCTGGTTCTGTCACCTCTCATTCTTTAATGATGCCATCTCTCTGCCTCAGAACAGTTTCTAGGATTACCTCTGAGTCTGTCCAGGTGTTTTGGAGCAGCCATCCTCAGATCCCAATCACTGTGCCCCCACCATGGCACAGGCAGAGCCATCTCAGTTTTTTCCATGTGTGTCACATGCCCCTCGAACAGTTCCAAAGACAAAGAGAGACTTGGATCACCTTAATTTAGTAATTAGTGTACCAGTGAGTGCCAGGAACATTCCAAGGTCCCTTGGCAGCTCTAGCTGTTAGTGATGTGCCATAACTGCAGGACAGCAAGGACAGGCTGCAGGTGGGTCTTTGTCTCCCTGTACCCCCTTCCTTGTAGAACCTCACAAAGTTAATCTGTCTTTACTAACGTACAGCTGCCATGGGCTGAGGTTTCCTAGGCAACATTCCTATGGAAAAGCAAACTACTGACCATTTTCACCTTGCTCTTGTGAAGCCAAGCAATAATTTCATTTATTATCCTTTAAAGATGTGGTTGCTATTATGCAGGTGAAAAAGAAGAAAAAGTAGCCACTGCTATTTCCCAAGAGCCACAAGCTGGTCTTTACATGCTGCTCTCGACAGCACAGCTGTGAAAATGCCCTTTAGGCTCATGATAATTTCTAGGAAAATTAACATCAGATACTTTTTAAAACAATTTTTCCATGTTTTTCATTCAATTGGGGAGCATCTATCAGCCAGGTGTTCCACAGCTGGGTGAACCATAACTAGTCTTCTTATTTAACCCAGCTATAAGCCCTGGGTCAGCAGCCCCAGAGTGGGGATGATGATGATGAGCTCTGCTGCAGGAGCCTGGTGCTGCTGGCTGAGGTCTCAGTGACCCACTCTGAATGCTCACAGCACTGCACAAACACAGCTACTGAAGTGCTCCCCTGCTTTTTTGTGTCTGTCTCCAGCACACCATGAAATTTTTATTTTTGTAAGCTAATCCAACCCTGCCTCCCTGATAAGCGTGGCATTAAATTTAATTGTTTGTTTGTTTTTTGAGGAGGAGGAAGGAAGCAGCAAGAGAAGCATTGCACACTGACGCAATCAAGCACAGGAGAGAAAAGCAAAACCTCTCCAGCTACAGGTGGCACCTAAACAAATGCTGAACAAGGCAGTTCATCAGTATGCTTGCCCTGTGCTTCCTGGGCTGTCTTTCTCTCAGAGTCTTAACTTGACGGACTGGTGATTGCCTGTTTTTTCTCAAGAGATACCAGTAAAGCCTATCAGAGGAACTTGCCATGTCTATTCTTAGCCTCCAGATCTATTGTGGGAGAAGAGAGGTGGGGTTCTTCTGCTAGCCAAGACAAAAAAGAATCAGCTGTCTGCAAGCTGATAAAAGCAAAGCACTGCAATTTCCATTTACTTTCCAGTTTCATATGGGCTGTGTTGGGCTGCTTCAGCTCCCTGTCACTGCAGGATTTGGTTTATATTAGAAAAGCTCACACTCTGGGAGCAGCAGTGGGTAACAGGAGAGCTACCACCACTTTCTCTTTTAGAAAAATCGCTCCTAAGCAAGAAATAACCCTGTCCTCACAATCACAGCAATTGTACACCAGAGGCATACAAAATAATACAATAGGAGACGTGTTTTAGATGGTTCAGACATGCACATGACACTAAAAAGAGACTTATTTTATACCAGGGAGATGTGGATTCCTTCTTATTTTATCCTGAACAAGCTATGGGACAACATGAGCTGCAGAGGGCAAGGGGATCTCCTATCAGTGATCCCCAGGGGATTTTCTGCTTCAGCCCCCACAGCCTTGAAGCATTTGCCATCACTGTAACATTGTGCAGCTGGCTCTGGGGCAGAACAGATGCAATTCAAAGGCCCTGGAGGTGTAATTCTCAGTACTTGAGTGAGGGAACCTGTGGGCCTCACACACAGAAGATGAGACAATAGAGCTGCCTTTGCAGGTCTTGCCTATGACCCTGTGCATTCAACAACCAGGAGGAAAAACTCCCTCCCCTCCACGCTCCTGGAGGCTGATGCAGGTCACACATGAATGAAGGCAGCTATTTCACACTTGGCTTGCAGAGGGCACAGCATGCGTGTCTGGGGAGCAGGAGAGGAGGGAATGAGGGAAGGAGGAGAAGAAAAGTAAACAGGGCAATAGAACTTGGATCTGTCCTTAAATCACTCATGACACCAACTGGATAGAAATGCAATTCACTTAAGAGACTTTGTTTTTTTAATGTTTGTTTGTTTTTTTCTTTATAACTTGTCAAAAGAAGCTTTAACTATTTGGTTGGGAGGGGGTTTTTGTTGTTGTTTTTTCAGAGTTCTTAAGTCCTCTTTTGTCCTCTGTCTTCAGCTCAGTGTAGTTAGAGACTGCCTAGTTTATCTGCAAGTGCCAGGAAACCCCAGGGGCTGCCCTCCCAAAGCCTTTTAGAGTTTTGAGTTCACTCACTGGGTACATTGGAGAGGAACAAACCACATTCCTTCAGCGATGACCTCTCACGGCACACCTGGCAGGTCAAACCCAGTGTGGATTTGGAAGAGATGCATCTAATTCAGCTCATGCCCTGGTATCCATGATTCTGCTGTATGGATCTTGATGCAGTAAAAACCTAACATTTATTCCCAGATCATCTCAGCTAACATGGAAGTGATGAGTATAATTGTTCATTTCTCTTGGTTAACGTAATTACAAGCCATCACACTTCTGTGCTTGAAACCAAAGCAAACTGAGAAACTGAGTTAGTAAAAACTGCCTCTTAGAGGTGTTCTAATTAGAGACAATTGCAATTCAGGATCTTAAAACATTTCAGAGAGAAACATTTAAAATATGTAAGTCTTGCTGAGGAAGCAAGTTTTGAACCAAATAATCTAAAAATATTTTCAATTATCCTTTTTTTTTTTTTTCTTTGAGGAAACATTATATTTGGAGAAGGCACAGGAAAAAAAGCTTGGGGGTGATAAAGTTGTTGGCACATATTTGACATGGATGGCACTAGGAAGGCTGACAGGTTTCTTCTTCTCAGGAACCATCTTGCAGTCTTGCAGAGCCAAATATTCCTGCTTACATCAGGCACACCCTGACTGGGATGTGTCTCTGTCTCTGCAATGCTGCACTTCCAGCTTAATGTATCAAAGCCAGTGCACATTAATTTTAATTCCTATGACTATGCCTTGCTGTAAATTGAGGTGATTCATGAATCATTCAGCTGGAGAGGCAGCTTCCAGGCGAGAGGAGAGGCAGATGTTGTGACAGCTAAACCTCCCCAGGCATCCCAGGTTTAACTTACCTATCTAGGGCAGTATTCTTATTTACTTTCCTACTGAAGTCCTGTGAAGACAAAATATCACTTCTCCCCTGCAGCTTATTCAGCTTTCCTTCTCCCAGAGCTACTCGGAGCTGTCACCTCACCCTTATTTGTCCCTAACCAGCTCCAGATGAAATGAGAAAGGAAAGCCACTAATGTTCTACAGTTGTATCTGGTAAGAAAAGTCCTTTTTTGGACTGCAAAGGAGGAGAGCTTGTCTCTGCACCTCAGGCAATAATTCAGAGGAATAGGGACACGCAAGGGCAGGGCAGGAGAAGCTGAGTTTTCTCTGGTATCAGCAATAAATTATCCTAGAAGCCAGGGAGGAAGGTGTTGTGTCTCACTTCCTCAGTCATTGAGCAGTGCACAGAAGAACTAGAATGCTTCTGGAGGCAGGAGAAAAGGTGGGCTGAACATGGGATGTTGTGTTATCATCATATTGTGTGGCTCACTAGCTAGTTCCTTGTCTCTGCAAAGGAGCAGTCCTGATCTGCCTTGTAAAGATTTTATCATGAAGGGATGTCCCTTGTGGAGTCACATCTGCTCATTTCTCTGTCTGCAGAACAAAAGGATTTCCATGTCTCTCTGTATCTGAGAGGAGGGCAGCCTCTCCCCAGGCTGTGATGCACAATGCATGACAAGTCAGGCAGGGCTCTCTGGGATCTCTCCCATCCCAGGATAATTCAGCTCTTGCCTATCTTCTCATCCCTGAGATGTTAGAACAGACACCCACACAGCTCCAGCTCTGGGAAATGCCTTCCATGAGGGATGTGAGAGCTCCTCAGTGGTACCAGGGTCCAGCTCTCTGGCAGTTCTCTGAAGCTCAGAAGTCCAGAGTTGTCCTTGGGCCCTCCCAGGCCTCCCGAGGTTCAAGCAAAATGTGAAGCACAAATATGGACTCAAGAAGTGCCCCAAGCCCAGTGCCACAAAAGGATGTGCTACTTCCAAACCAGCACTGCAGGGTAACAGGAGACTTTAAAGCAGAGAGCTGAAAAGCTGAGGGAAGCCTTGGAATTTGCTGAATTTGCATTTTATCAATTTTGTAAACACCTCAGAAGGGATACAGCTTGAAAACTTGTTTCTATCATTAGATGGCACCTGCTTTGAATAGTAATGAACAAAAAGGGAAGAAAAGGAGAAAATAATGTTCTACAGTTGTATTATGTCTCCTGCAGTTCAATGAAACAGCTCCCTGGTTTGAGCTCATGAACATTTACTGTACGTTCATTTTATGGGCTTTGAGAAACTCTTCTCAGTTAAAGGGCTTTTTTCAGCACATATGGGCTTCCAAATATAGTGAAACCAATTTGCTTTGAAAAGCAATATATCTTCTAAAGGGCAGTTTTATTTTCCTTTAGGTAAAGCAGAACTTTTATCCATACCAGAATCCCAAAATACAAAGCCCACTAATTGGGGGCAGGAAGAGACAGCACACTAAGACTAGTTAAAAACCTGGTGAAATATTTCAAAATCTCAAAGGATCCTGACCTCAAACCCTTTATAGCAGCTATTCCCAACTACTCAAGCTCCCTCCAGCACTTAAGCAGGAATGAGCAATCACTATTTTACTACCTATGTGTCTATTAAACAAAAAAAATTGTTTACACATTCGAGGCATCATTTGTAGACATTGCACTGAGAATACACTCAACAGTGATTAAAGCAAAGCAGGTGTGCCAAGAGACCTGATATGTACAGCAATGAGACCTTCTGCCTCACCTTGTGCACTGCCCCATTCATCCCTGCCCTCCCCCACCTCAGGCTGTGCTCCCATGAGTTGTTGAAGCTTGTTCTTTTCCCTCTTTCTGCTGTAACTCCATAAACCTGAAAGCCAAAGCTCAAACCTGGATTTCAGAGACTCGTAGGGCTGAGACACCTACACAGGGAATGGATGTGGAGCTCAGGGAAGACCTCAGCCTCTTAATGGGAGAAAGAACATAACACCAGAATAATTTAATACAGTGTGCTGCATTTAAGTTCATGAACCTTGACTCTACTCAGCCTAGTCAGCAAGGAGGTTCACCTGTAACAGATACCAACATTTGGCCTGGTCAGTAGCTCTCCCATATTCAATTAACTATATTGACAGTATGGTTGTATTGAAATTATTAGGAAAAATTGTACACTGATAGGGCTAATAAGCATTGGAACAGGCTGCCCAAGAAAGTGGTGGAAAATGATCAAAATTTGTAGATGTAGTGTTAGAGACATGAGTTAGTGGTGGACTTGGCAGTGCTGGGTTAACGGTGGGACTCAATGATCTTAAAGGTGGTTTCCAACCTAAATGATTGGGTGAATTGCACTCTAAATATAGTTACACACCCGAATTCCTACCCACCCCTGGAGTATACATGCCTCCATTCACATGGGAATAGAGCTGTTCATTTGGCAGAGAAGGGGGAACAGTTTGTTTGTGGGCTGCAAAGATGTATCATCAGTCCCTGTAACTGGGAGCAACCCCTGAGTATTTTTCTCCTGGAGTGATTCACTGAATAAATCACAGGGCTAGAGAGCTCAGTTCTCCCTTACCTGCTCTTACCCTGTCTTACCCTGGTCTCATTATGTTGCCACAGAAAAAGAAGTTTTGGACATAACTCCTCCCCTGGCCTCTCTGAGGTCTGGTCCCACATTGACAATTACACAGTGAAGAGGAGAAACGAAGAAGTTTTACTGCATAAGCCTCCCTGTTGGAAGAGACTACCAGGACAGAGAAGGCCCATATTTGCTGGTGAAGGGATTCCCTGACCAAGAGGCATGAGCAGTGCCCTACCCCACAAGAGGACACAACTGCTGAGATACAGCACAACACACAAACAGGAGCCACTGAGTAATATTACACCAAAGTAATACCCTGTGGGGGGTATTAGAGTTTTTTAATCAATATATTCTGAGAACCTCTCTGTAGGATCTGGAAAAACTTCTTCTCCAAATAGAGAGACATTCTGGACCTCAAATGTGCATCAAGTGTTGAAAAATGACACCACTCCCTCTGCAGTGGCTCAACAGCTAGGGCTTGTACCACCTCCACATCAGAAAGCTCCTACATTTCAGCAGCAGGCCTGAATTGCTTCCAGGACATCAGAAAACTCTTACATTTCATCAACAGTTCTTGTCTTCCACAGCAGTTTGACCTATTGTCTTAGTGGGAGTATTTTTTTACTATTCAATACCTGCCACAATAAATCAAACTCCATATATTAACAGGAAGCTCAGAGTAAGTTAAATACCAATGGATTAATTAAATATGATAGATAATGATTGTCAGCTAACACAGGCATTTGCAATGTTATTACATTTTAATAATCAGTCCTCAAATTAATTTGTGAGGATGTGCCTATTCTGAATGCATGCTTTGTGCCCTGCCTCCCCTGCCCCCCTTCAAAGAACATGATCTGCTGCTGTTGTGTGGTGGCAAGCTCCTCTGCATATGGAAGCAGGTGCTCCCCAGTTATCACAGACTGACATTCAGCACCCTCACTGATGTGTAGATAATGTCAGCCTGGAAAGGTGGCAGGCAGCATCTTGTCCAACCTTCCCTGTAGTATGGAAAGATAAGCATCTCCAGCTGTCAAAATCCTTCTCCTTTCTTCTGTATGCAAAACTTACATCCCATTTGTGGCAGCTGAGGATGAGAGATATGCCCTTGGTTTAACATGCTTTGCAGTTAATCCTCTCCTAAGTGTATTTAAAGCCAACAGCAGTAACTCAGTATATTAAGGGATTTGGTCAGGGACCATATTTTAATGGCCAACAGATTGGCAGTGCCCCCCTTTGTACTGTAATTCTCTTGTGATACTTATGCATACATTGCATGTACAGGCTAAAGGGCATGAGGGACTTTTATAAATCCTGAGAGAAGTACAACATGCAACAAAATGTGTGCCATTCCATCAGGTTTTTGTATCATTACCTATCTCAGTTTGCAGAAACAAGCTGCTTATAATTGCAGTGAAGAGGCTGATGCCTGATGGTTACTATTTTAAGCACTTTAAATACCATGTGATGAGATAAGCTAGAACTGTTGTGCTTGCTCTAAACAGTGACCTGTGATGGCACAATGTGATGACATGGACTGTTGGAAATCTAGCAAAAACCACCTCTAGGCATACGTACTAGGCAGTAAAAATTTAACATACATAACTAGTACTACAGCAGCATAAAAAAACTATTTTGATACTACAAGGAAATATTTTTAATCCTGGTTTCTTTATGTTTATGTGACTGTATTTGTCTGAAAACTGTTGAGTCAGTAGCTGATTTCAATCAGCTTTGACAGGGCTTCCAAGGGTATCCTACTTTTGCCAGCTCTGTGAACACTGAGTATCTGAATGGAGTTAAAAGAGATAGCTTTGACACCCTGATGAGAGAAGAGAGGGAGATAAGAAAAGAAAGGAAAGATCTAAAAGAGAAAAGGAGACAGAGAAAAGTTCTTGTCGTATTAGACATCAGCACATTTGCTGCCAGATGCAGACCTTGGTCTATCCATGGCTTACCTTGTCCCTACTCCTGGCATCAGGTGACCCAGCCTGCACGCAGCAGCTAAAAAGCAGCACCTGGACTTTAACCCTGCCAAGCCCAGTTACAATAACCAGCACAAAGACACCTGAACTTACTGCTCTGGGGTTCCCTGTGCTCCACTCCAGTGCATGGACCTCCGTGGGCTGGGGAGAAACAAATGCATGGAAAACCAGGACGCTGGAAGAAAACGTGTTTGACTTCTTCAGATAGGAGCTGATTACTTTTAGCCACTACAACAGCTTGTCACTGGTTTCTGCTGGGAATTTGTGTGCAACTGGGCTTCAACCAGGAGGACTCTGAGCAGCCCTCAGTCATGCCCCAAGGCTATAAATTCCTGGGAGCAGAGGAAGGGACAGATCCAAATCTCCCACAGCCTGGTGGAGACCTTTAACTGGTGATTTATTGCACAGCAGTGTTGTGCGTTAAGTTTTACTGCTAATGGACTGTTCTGTGTCCTCCTTTCTCTGTGTTAATGTTTTGTCCCAAAGGTTGTTTCCACCCCCTGAGCTGTCAGTTGTACCTAACCCAACCCATTTTTCCTGAATGTTCTAAGTCAATCCTTCCCTTGGGCCAACCCCTGTTGAAACTCATCCTGGGGATTCCCCTAATCCAGGATGTCCATTGGTCCATGTGACCTGTTCTCTCCCCACTGTTTTCCCACTGGTTCCTGAGGTGTGACACTCCTCCTTGTTCTCCTCCCACATCCTCTCCCCTTGGTTAGAATTTGTTACCCACCCCGGGACCTCCCCTGTTTATAAGCTGTTGCAGACTGTGTTCTGAGTTCTTTGTGTCACTGATTGCATAGGAGGATGAGCCCTGCTGGATCACAAACAGAGGCCCTCCCTCTCATTCCTTGTTCCCATCCTGTGCCAATCTAAACCCTCTGTGCTGTAGAGCAGGGAGCTCTGAGCCGCGTCTCTCCTTGCCCGCTGGGAGCCGTGTCCTGCTCACGGTGCTGTGGTGGCTGAGCGAGCTGAAGGGCTCTGGCACAGCTCACAGCAGGACACACATGTGGCTGCTTTACTGACAGGAGCCTGCACAACTCCAGGGCATTGCTGCATCCCTCTTGGAGGCAGGCACTTGACAACTGCTGAAAAGCAGACTGCCTTTGGTAACTCTGCTCTTGGCACCTCCAGTCCCACAGATCCATTCTGACACACCTTACCCTGTCTGCTCACTGCAGAAAGGATCCACAGGGCATCCACTCCAGTGGATTCCTCCCAACAAGCAGTGCCTGGCACCCTCTGCCCTGTGCTGACACCATGCTGTTCAACAGCTGTAGGGTCACAGGAAGGCAGGGTGTGTTGGCAGGGACCTGAAAGATCAAGGCAGTGATTCTGCAGTAAGAAACAGCCTTCCAGGCCTGCAGACAAGCTGAGGTGGGAAAACACTTCTAGAGATGGTCAAGTTCGACCCCCGTCAGTCCAGGTGTCTCTCACCAGGGCTGAGTCACTTTTCCTAATGCAGCCCAGGGTGCTGTTGGCCTTTTTTACAGGTAGGGATATTGTTGGCTCCTGTCAAGGCTGGTGTCCACCAGGACCCCCTCACCCGTCTCTGCAAAGATGTTTGTGAGTCAGACGGCCCCTGGCATGTTCTGGTGCCTGGGGTTTTTCCTCCCCAGAGGCAGGACTTCCCTGGTAAACTTCACAAGGTTACTGACAGCCTGTTTCTCCTCCTGTTGAGACCCCTTGGGATGTCAGCAGGACTTTCTGGTGTACCTGACACTCCTCCCAGTTTTGTCCCAGCTCAAGCCTTACGCTTTCCCACAGCCAGAGCCTGCTGTGGAATGACACCGTGCCTCGGTGTGAGCTGATTGCAGCGGTGGGATTATTGCTTCAGCAGTTCCAGCCAGGGCTGAGCCTTCTGCTCGGGGTGCTATGGGCACCAAGAGGCCAGGGCAGGAATCTGGTCTGTTTACTAATCTGCAAGTAAATACATAATTTTACAAGTAAAATTACAATTCTAGAGAATTTACAAATGAACATCCAGGGTCTGAAATGCCTTAGGTGTGCATACAGGGAGACCATGCCCTGTGCCTTCTTTGTAACTCACCTGAAATTGTTAATATGTGCTTTGCAACTGTCTGAAAATGTATTTCATCTGACCTAACTGCTGTGCAGGACTGAACCAGTGCTTTGTTGTGAGACATGCTAGGTACAGCAAAAACCACATTTCTATCTCCAACACAAATGCTTGACTCACCCATCTTTGTGTTTGCTCACGCCCAACAAAAAGTCATATTTCTGAGTTTTCTACCCGTAGCCACTAGAAATCAGTATAAAAGAAAATAGTGGAAAAAACTCAGAATCTGAAAATTTTAATGCAATGCTACTAGAAATATGGATGTATTTTTAAGGGTGGTTTATTTCACTAGTTTCATGCAATTGAGAAAGAATGTAAATTAAAATATAAGGGTTTTTTTGTTTGTTTGTTTGTTTTTTTTGTTTTTTTTTTTGTATTGTGACACCCTGTTTTACCTTTCCACAAGTAATTGAAGATTCTGAAATGGTGGGGGTTTTGTTGGATTTTTTTTTTCTATGAGTAGAGGATTTTAAATGTATTTTTACTGCAGAGGAGGTAAACAGAAACAATGGCAATGTAAAAATGCAACTATTTCTAGGGGAAAGGTAGGCAAGATGACGAATCTATAATCACACCTCTGTCAGCCTGGCTGCTCTCAGCTCAGATGGCAGGATGGTGCTCTCTAGGTATAATGGAGAGCTATAAATAGCTGTATCATTATATAACCCAGCAGCAGTCTCATTCCCTTTCTAAATATAGGCTGTGCAGAAAAGGACAGTCTGGTGATGTGTTGCTCCTGATACCGATTAATAGCATGACTCACACTGCCCAGCTAATAAAAATGAAATGTGTGCCTTGGAAGCACCCCACTGGATAGGGTAAATTTACACCAGGAAAAAAAAAAAACCACATCAGAATTGGGTTTGTGACCAGTGAAGGAGAAACTGAAATCTAAGCAATTTCATAATGCAGTAATACTACATTATGTGTCTCTAATCATAATAACTTCAAAGAAATGTGAAGCTGTCATTAATGAAATGTTTAATGTCTTGTGTTCTGTTCATTAAAAAATAGTTTATTGCCTTTGAGTAATTACTGCAAACTCATTTGGGGGTTATAATAATCTCACATTTCCTAGGTCAACATGGCTGGCATGCTTGGGATGCCATTGGGCTGTGTTCACTCAGGGCACATGTGCAGATCTCTATCAACCAGGCTGCACTCGCAGAGGAGAGGGAAAGTTTTCTGTAAAGTACAAATATTCTTTCTGTAAAGAGCTTTGAGATCAATGCAGCAAATTGCATCTAAGGCACACTTTGACCTTCAACCTTTAATTATCACAAATAGTGAGGCCTGTACACCACTGTTCAGTCAGACTGGCTGTGTGCTCCCTCACATCCACTCTGCAATCAATATTGCCATTTCACACACAGGGATTCGGCATCCACCTTTTTGTCTTTAAAGTTAGGATGCTGTCTCTGCTGAAGCCCTTGCTGAAGTCTTTATTTAATTACATGGGGAAGGTGAATGTCTAACTCTAAATTGTGCTTGACTTTGATGAGAAGTGCTGCAGTGGATTCCCCTTATAGCTCAGGACACTGGTCTTTGATCAGGAGGGACAGAGCCTTCTGCAGTGAACTGCAGCATCATTTTGTACCATCTTCACCAATTTGCCCAGACTTTCATGTCTTTCATTAGAAACACTCCAGTGGCCTCCCAGGGGCCTGCTTATGCAGTAAAGCAGTTCTCAGCAGGACTAAAGGTCCCTTGGACAACTGGGGCAGTTCTTGCTCACCACTGGAACACGTGCTGCAGTGTGAGGCTGAGGTTTCCTGGCTGGCAGGCCACACACACTGGATAACACAATCTGAAATTTCAGCCTCCACATCCTTCTCAGTTACATTCTGTCCACTGCTTCTTCAAACTCCAGCCCCATAGTTCAGCAGTAAATCCACCATTTCCTCACCATACCATAGCCTGTGTTGTTTTGCTGAGGAAAACCTGAGGTTAACAAGCACCAGAGAAGAGGGAATGTTACCCACAACTTCTTTTTTGCACAATTTCTCTGACTTTTCCCAGACTCTTGTTTCAAGCAGTTAGGTGTTCCATTTGCACCTCCAGCAGCCACAGTGTCAGTAATTCTTAATTTAAACGATTTAGCTGAGTTTCCCATCAAAACAATATTTTTTCTTCTTTCCCCTCAGGATGTAGAGCTCTGCTCCAGCTGCTTGCCTTTGACAGATTTACGGTAATAAAAAATAAAGTAAGAAAACTGTTATTTTGCTTTCAAACACAAATCTTTTGTGACAGATTAGACATGGAGGGATAACCTACCCGGCTGGAGGAGTCAGGTATTTATCTGCAGGACTGCACAGCTGTATTCAACAAAGACATGGTACTAGCAGCTTGATCTTGGTCATGTGAATAACCTTAAAACCTTTTAAAACCCAGGGCAATGCTGGAGAGACACTTAAAGGGAACTTGCACAGAAATGACAATCCTTATCAGTCAGGAAGGTTCCTGCACTGACAGCCTCAGCTCTGCTACGCAGCCCTCATGGGCTCCCCCAGTTCCCAGACTCAGCTGAGGCTGAGGAACAAGGTACCAGCAGCCAGCCCACAGCTGCCTCATGCCATGTGGGATATCTCAAATCCTAAAATACAGCTCTTGGGGGCTTCCAAACCTGACATCTGTCATGAACCCTAAACCTACTGCGTGGTGAGGAAGAGCCATACGCAAATAGGAGAGCTCCCATTTTGATGAAAAGTCACATATATAAAGATTTGGGTGTTCTGTCTGGCTTGAATGGACCTGAAGGGAGGCTGAAGATGAACAGTGAGGCAGAAGATGGCTTCCCACCAGAGCCCCCTGTAAGTATTGATCTGTAAGGCATTTTTAGAGCAAATATAAACAGAATGGACATTTTTGTGTTTATGCTAAAGTGCTGCTTGCATTTAAAATGAAAAGAGGCAGAGAAACACATCTTAAATACTCTGGTGGAATGTGAGCTTTCCAGGGAAAACCAGACTGCTTTAGGAGCCTGCAGAACTCAAGGGAAGGCTCTTGCCCAGGTGTTCCCCAATGTATTGGGAATATCAAACCCCATGCAGCAAGGAAATTCAGGGTAATTAGGTGTGAAGGCTCATGCAAAAGGTAGTCTGATGGTAACACCATAACAAACTCCCCAAGCAAGCACTGGGAGAGCAGGGAGGCTGTTCCCTGCTCTGCTGTCCACCAGAAAGCACTGGCAGGTTCTCTGACTCTGGACTTGTGGTGAGGTCATGCCACTGCCCCAGGCAGACAGCCTTGAGTCAGGGTTTAAAATTCATCTGGCTGGCATTTCCCCCGGGGCCAGGTCCTGGCAGCACTTGCAAAGCTGTTCAAATGATGCTCCTGAAGGCCTTGGGCTCAACCTCACCTTGCCTGTAAAGTTTCCAGCCATCAGCATCCATACCTGCTCAGTTAGTACGCTAATTTATAATTTCTTCTCTGATTGATTAGTTTTGAAAGAGAGACAATTCATGAAACCTCAGGCCTTTTACTGATAATTTGCAAACAGGGAATATGGTTCAATTCTTGGTATTGATTATTAGTTACATGCACTTCTCCACAGTTATATAAAACATGACATTTGTTGCTTGGATTGTGCAGGTTAAAGCCACATGCAGGAAGAAAATATGCCTCCCTGTGGCTCACTGCAAAGCACCTTATCATCTACCAACAACTGCAGGAGCAGGAAAGAAAAAGAAGCTATGTGCTGCCTTAAAAACCGTGCTTGTGGTCCTGTGGAGAGCAGAAAGGTCTTCATTTATTAGCTGCAAGAAAACGTTTAAGGTCCAGGACAGCATGGTGATTCAAGCCTTGCAAGCATAGACTGGAATTTGTTGAATCTTCCAAGTTAATACACAAACAGCCAGGCCAGAATAAAAAGATTTAAAAAGCTAAAAAGCATTTCTGGCTTAATAAAAGCTATTTAATAAAGTTGGGAACTGAATATCCATCCTGCCCTCTGTCTGAAAGAACCACACAGGCCCTGTCTGTGTCCATGAATGTCTCCAGGGCCCCTCCAGGTGAGAAAGTCTCTCCCATCTCCCCCACTGCTTTTGGCATGGTGTGCTGTGGGTCTGCCTGACCCAAAAAAAAACCCCCAGCACCCTCCATGCTTTGGATATACAAAATTAATGCAGCAGGAACCATATTCTAAAACATTCTAACCAGGCAGGAAACCTCACAAGGGCAAAACTTGAAGGTTTTACCCTTCATTAACACCATCACAGTTCTTTCAAAAGTTGGAATTATTTAAAACCTGATGTTTATTAATCCAAAAGTAATTCTAAATGGATGGTTTGCTTAGCAGCTGTTTTCTGAGATATAGCCCTTGCTAAATCAAAAATAGCCTTTATTTTATTCTAGTAATAACAACTAAACCAGATGCTTTAGCCTATATTTCATATTTGAAGGTACTACTGATATAAAAATAATACCTGTAGGATGGTGCTACATGGTGCAATCTATGCCTTGAAGAGACAAGAAAAAAGGAATAGCCTGGCAAAGAATTATCACCTTTATTATTTAGCTGAGGAGCAGAGGCACTGAGTGATTAGCTGTCTTTTTCATAATACCATTGGAAGGCTATAGCCAGACCTAATAGGGTCTGGTTGTGCCAGACAATATGTTCTCACTACACTGCCATCTTTCTTCACTGATGTAAATTACTTATTTTAAAGGTAGGTTTTCATTGGCATCAGCTTGGTTAAAGACACCCAATTTCTCATGGCTGAATCACACATTAAAGCTGAATAACCCTTATTCTTCTGCTGCAGCTGGCTGCTGGGGACAGCTGTAGTTACAGGCACTTGAATACTACCAAAAAAGTAACATGTTAATTTTAGTAAAAAAAAAAAATCACTAAAGTTTTAGGACCTGAAGAGAACATTAAGAAAAGATCTTAATATCCTTAACTCTGTCTTATACTGTCAGGTGTGTGATTCTGTACAATACTGCCATAAGAAGCCCAAGATTTAAGGCACTAGTAATATCCCTGACATACACTGGAGATGTAATAACCTGGGGCACAGTGTTCAAAATCCATCTGATTTCAGGTGACCACAGACAGAAGTGTGCACTGTGTAGAGAGGCTGCTGTGTGTTGTATCTATTGGTGTTTTCCCTTTGCTGAGGAATTTTTATTCACTGATGTGGTAATTTCCCTCACTGCATGCTGAATTTAATGGAGCAAAATCCCCACAATAACAAACTACAACAGGGTAAATCTTCCTCTGGGCCAGCTGCTTTGTTTACATCATAACAGGCTTTTCTAGCATGTGTGTGTTTTATAAGAATATGTAATTGGAAGTGTAACATTGGGTGCAGGGATTGCAAATAAAGTGATTCTGTATTAACTACTGTCTTTTTGCCTAAGTTTCGCCTGAGCTTCTAAATTTTGATATAGCTAAATAGAGAGCAAGACAAGAAAATGTGAATCACTTGAGACTTCTGAGCAGCTGTTAAGGAAAGGAGTGATGGCTGGCCCTAAAAATAAGCAGTGGAAGAGCAGACCTGATGCTCCAGGTGCTCTGTGTTCTTACAAAGCACTCAAAGGGTAAAGCAGCCGTGTCTGTGCAGCCCCTGTTGGGACTGATCTGGAAATACACAGCCCTGATTGTGTGTTGCACACTGAGTTTTTCTGCCTGGAGAGTGGCTCTCCCAGGGATTTCCAACTCTCTAAAGCCCTTCCACACAAGTGCATTAATTATTGTTGCTCTCCTGAGGACTCAGAGCCAAACCATTGGTGGCACCAAAAATAGTTTCAAGCTGTTTCTTTTCCTTGGCACCAAATTTTCCTCCTGTGCTTCTGCCTTTGCCCTCAATGTGCTCACAAGCTGCAGGAACTGTATTTAGGGTTGATGCCTCCCAGTTGACTGGCAGCAGGTGAGTACAGTAATGGTCTCTTCTCTTCCTATTTTTACCCGACTTTTATTTTCTCACATGAGTGAACTACTTCATTTGTGAAATAAAATTAGCGACCCAGGTGCAATCTAGCCCAAGTTTTTCCCAGACAGCAAATTTTGGCAGCACCTAATCTGAGTATCAGGGGTTCTGCTAACCAGTTTTTAGCTTCTAGTCCTCACCAGGAGGAGCTGAGCCACTGCTGTCTTGTAATGCATTGCTCCCACATTCACTAGAGAGGCCAGGCAAGCAAAAAGGCATTTCTTTATCTCAGAGAGAACACATCTATGGAGTCACCAAAAAGACACAAACGAGAGATAAAGCAAATGTGGACAGGACAAAGATAAGGAAAGATGACAAAAGAATTCATAATTTCTTCCACTTTCCAAGCAGCTCTGAAAGCCAGCTGTGACCTCTTTGCAGCACTCATCACACTGCAAACAGTGCAGTGTTTTAAAATATTATTCAGGCAAGACTTTCCCAGCCCAATCTACCTTTTGCAGCAGACATCTATGCTTTCATAAAACTTCCTTTCGTCTCCTCTCTTACTAGTCATAATTGTGCATAAATCTTTATCACAGAAGTTTGCTACTCCAGTGAGACCACTTTCTGCAATTTAAAGAGCTGAGGAACACATTACATTGTTAGTCAAAAGGGCAGGAGATAAAAGGCTTGAGATTTCTAACTTAATTTGAGATATTCTGTGCTTGTGTTGTGTGATAATGTTAAAAACAAAGTGTGGGTGGACACTGGTTTTATGGTGTCTGAACTTCTTGGGGCTCTTCCCACAACACTGCAATAATTCACTTACTGCACAAGCTGCCATGCAGAGAATGATATTGTGTTCCAAACCTGTGGAAGAAAACCATGACAGAACTAGTAAGGAAATGTTTTCTTCTGAGTGTGTCAAGGACTGAAGGCCAATTGATTTTTCAAAGGAGTCAAAAGCAATGTGTATCTCCTCAGCATCTTGAAATCCAGATCCTTTGTACTTTTTCTTTGTAACTGTGGCAAACAGGCTGCTTTCATGGTTTCCAGAACATTGTTCTCATATTGCAAGTCAGATTACTTCATTATTTCTAGTGGGAAAAAATGTTTTGTGAGGAGTCAGACAACTGGAGAAAGATCAGAGGGCAGCACTTCTTTAAGTAGGAACAACATAAAAAACAACGTAAGTGTTCACATTTAGAGAAGGCTGGATTTTTAGACTAATATCCACATTTGGAACGGAACACAGTGACCTTGTAGCAGGAGGATAGTGCAGCTTCTTACAAGGTAATGAAGTAGAAACAAAAAATTCTTATCAAAGTTTCTTCTCTTCAGGTTTAATTTGTGTTCCTTGTGGTACTTGAGTCCTTCCTTTTGTGATACACAGTTGTTGCGGTGTGTGTTCGGGGGGGGATCCCGGGGAGGATTCCCCGGGACCCCNCAGTAATTCTTGAGCCAAGACTGTGGTACCTGAATCTGTGCTGGGATGAAGCTAAGGCAGGTTTTCAAGCTAGAATATCCTCCATGGGTAGTTTACCATATGCCTTTGCTGCCTGATGCCATTTTAGATCAGACTGAAAGAAGAGAGTCTGTGAATTTTAATTGTAGCTAAACCAGGAAATCACCTCCTCACTCCTTCAGTGGCCATGTGTGCTGGGTGAGTGCACTCCACATTTCAGTGCCTTCTGAAAGAGTGCAAGTTCAAGGTTACAGTTTCTGTTATCCATTTGTTCTTCCAATATTTTCCTCTTTTCCAGCTAGGTGGCACGCCAGAGCCCATAAACCTCTTAATATTCTAGCTTTACCACACAGCTTTTACAAACAAGGTCATAGAGAACAGAAGGAAAACATATAATTAATAATTATCAAGACTTACTGCTGTGTGGGCTTCAAGTCCCTGCTCAGAAATTAGAACCAAATTATTCCAGGCTTTAAAAAAGGCAGTTAAGATATCCAGCATACCTAAATTATCTCCTCTGAGAGCCTACACCAGCTCCATTAGCTCCCTGCATGTATTTTGCTCCATGCTAACACGTACCACATGCTTTAAATCACAGCAGCTGGTTCCTTCTCATTGCACTTGCCTCACTCCCCACACTCCCTGAAATGCCTTTCCAGCTCCCCTTGCCTTGTCTCCTTCACCCCAGCCCCCTGTGAAGGCCAGCTGATCTGGAGCAGCCACACAGATTATTTAGCAAAGCAGGGAACAAAAGGGAAAATATTTCAAATGTTTTTGAAATAGCTGCAAGAATGAGTAGTGCAATCCTAGTCCCTTTAGGGGTCCTCCAGGTTTGTTTCAGTCAGTGAAAGGAGGGAACTCCCAAGGAAGGTAAACCCCTATCCATGGTATTTCTGAGCAACTTGACTTAAACAGGATGTGGTGGCTCTCCTTACCAAAATCTGAAAATTATCCAGGGAATTATTAAGGATGCATAGATTTTAAGACAAGGAGGCACAAGTATGTTACCTAATCTGACTGCATAACCCTAGATACTGAATTTGTCTCATGCTCCCCCAGGTTATCCAGCAGTTTGTTATTACATAAAGGATTATTTTCTAGGCAAAAGTGTTTATATAACAATCTAGGACTTGTCCATTTACCAGTGAATTTCCAGAAGGAAAATTACTTTGGGTTTGGAAACTTGAAAAGTTGAGTATACATCCCCATAAAGGACATTTGTGAGGGGGCTGGGGCAACACTCTCCTAGAAAAGCTCTCCCTGAGAGGTCTGTCCTCTTCTTGGAAACCAGCTCCTCTGCTTCAGACTTTATATATTCCCTCATCAAACATTGTGCATGTCCTTTGCCCAGAGAAAAAGTCTGTGGTTAGTCAAACAGTACTTCAAAGGCATCTATTTTCTCCTAGTAAAATAATAAATTATTGACTCTTAGATTGTGATATAAATATATTCACCTAGAAAATAATTACTTATGTTCTTCTGACAAATAATAGAAGGAAATAGATTAGGAACATTTATTCCATAAATAAAAAGTAAGATTGTATCCAAATATCTGTCACCAAACAAAATTTTTCTGGAACCCAAATCCATTTGTTAATTGTCCCCTCTCTGCCTGGAATGCAGCTGTTTAAGTAATTTCTGAAGCAGCATCTATGTCATTGACAGACACCTGTGCAGAATTGGTGTGTGCAGAGAATACTTGATTTACAGAGAGGCAATCATGCCTTCCTCCCCTTCCCTCCTCCCACCCACAGTTCTTTGCAGTCATGTCAGGGGACTCCCAATCATGGTATTAATTTCTTTTCAGCTGAAATGTACCCATGAAGTTTAGTTGAGAGCAAATGAGTAAAAGAAAGTGAAGATCATTTTTCTTGTGCTGAAAAATATTTTTAGATACCAGCCATAGAGATTTCTTAATATTAGAAAAGGGCAGGATTTGCTGAAATAGAGCATAAAAATAGCATTTTACAAATAGTATAGCATCTATTATTTATCATAGAAGTCTTTGGTAAAGGCCCAAAGCAAAACATTTGACTTTGAAGATGAAACAAAAAGAGGTGGCAACTATTGCAAAACCTTTTTTTATTTTCTTTATGAATTTTTTTTGTTGTTGAAATATAGCCTCTACCTAGAACAATCTTGCTGGAGAAGAAAGAAAGTAAAAGAGTTTTAGTTCTTTTTAAATGCTCATAGAAGAAAGGAAAAACTTCTGTACAGTATTTCTTAGATGAAAAACATTTTATGAAGAGACCAGTTCTATTGAATTATCTATGGCTTTCTATGGAGTTTGGATTTTCTCATTCCACAGTAAGCACTACTTCATAAACTTATCACAGTAGTTCTCGTGTTCCAGCCCCAGAATAACTGAATTTGATTGAATGCTCCTTAGGAAGAGGAATAGGAAGGTTCCTGAGACACTTTGTAATGAAACACATACTAATTATAGTATTATTTAAGGGTAAAACATTTCAAAATGTACTTTATTTTATAGTATGAGGGGCTATTCAATTATTAAAGATCATATATTATTCACCTACAAAAAATGTGTTATGACTCTAAAATGGAACACATACAGCAGGGCAGAAAACTCCAACATGACACAGTTATGAATGTGAAGGCTTCCTAGCTAGAAGTTGTTGTTTCCAGGAATCCTGTGCTTGACAGCAGGCTTTATATGGGCACAGTTTAAGTAGAACAAAACCAAGCAAAACTCCAGTGAAATACCTTCAACACCAAAGAAATGCCTACACAGGTCCAATGTGAAGGGAATACGTGGATTTTGTTCTTACTTTTGTCTTCAGGATTTAAATTTTGCTTAATTGTCTGCATTATACAAAAGAAATCCACATGCTGGCTTGTGCTTCTCTCCTCAGAATAGCAAAGGATCTTATAATGGCTTGGAGGAAGTCAGGGTAACCTGGGGTTCTCATAGTTTTGCTGAGTCCCAGCAAAGGACATTGCACAAAATTAGCCAATTGTTTCACTGTTCAACAATTCAATTTATGTCAGTGTTGTTACTTGTAAATTTTTCATATGCACAATCTATACCAACAGCTCCAACTTCTAATAGAAATGCTTCTAAATAAAATGAGATACTTGCAAAGATCGATTCACAACTGTTATTTGTGAATACCTATTCTGCAAAATATCTTAGTTCAGTTCCTGTCAAGGTTAGAGTTAGCTGTAGGCATTGTAGAGCTTGCTAACTGCAGTGAGGATCCTCCACAGTTAGCTGCAAATTTTTCTGCAGCACGAGTTGGGTCATCTCTTGAGTTTTCCTGGCCTCAGAGGGATATCAAAACATTTAAAAATAATTCAAGCTCTGCTGAAAGGCAGTTCTGCAGCTGCCTGTTCTGTGGACTCATTTCATGCTATTCATGTCAAATGTTTTTGCATCTCCTGCAGTCAGGCCCTGTTGTGCTTCTGACTGAGGCCAGGCTGCAGAGGGCTCTGGGCAGCCTGACCTGGTGGGTGGCATCCCTGGGCAGGGGTGGGGAACTGGGTGATCTTCAAGGTCCCTTCCAATTAAACTAATTTAGGATTCCATGATCAGCAAAACTGGGCTTGCATTGCTAATTCCACCAAGGTCCTGTATGAACCCTCAAAAAGAGCAATTCATTTTTTCCAAGCCTGATAAACCATCCAGCAGACTGATCTGTTTTCCCCCAAGCTGAACTATCCAAGATCCCAGTGTGGCTTGACTCCTTTGACATGACACAGTCTCTGCACTAAGACAATTTAGGCACAACTTTTAAAAGTCAGAAAAGAAACCCTGGCAAGTGTTCACAACTACTCATGGTAGAGAAGACCAGAGTCTGACTAGATATCAGCTGATTTAAAAGCCCACATGGCAGAGCACATCACAGAGACAGTCCTGAGTCCCAAAGCAGAGCTGCCCCTGCAGAAGGAATGCCAGGAAAACATTTAGCAGAGAACAGCTTGAGGCTAAACTTTGTGTTAATTTGCTTGCCTTCCTCAATCTTTTCCTTTTGCTGAAGGCTTTTACAACCCCTGCATTTGTCAATGTCAGACACGGATAAAATGCACAGCAGTCAGGGCAGAGATTGGTGGAAAACTGGCCAGGGGTTGCTCCCTCCATTCAGTCAAGTCCTTGTGTCTTGAAGCATGACAGCTTAAATTTTTAAAGCAGTTATGTAAAATTGAGGCTGCATTTGTGTCCCCTGCAGCAGCAGGCCACTCTGCCCTCTGCCCTGGCCAGGAAGGCTCATCTTCCTGGCAGGGAGCAGAGAGAACATCATTTAAATTAACTCCTTGGCTGCCCATGAGGAACTATTCCACAGCAGGCTGGGAAAGTGCCACACCACTTCTGCAGGCAAACCCACCTGCCCATGATGAAGGACAAAAAGGCCATTTTAATGCACTGTCCATGTGTGTGGTGCTCTCTGGGATCCATGGCTTTCCTGCTAAACGACGAGGCCACAGCTATACTTGAAAGCCAGGGGGCAGATAAATGAATTTGCTGTCACCCTTTTTTTTCAGTTTGTGTCAATTTTACTTGATTTTGCCAACAACCCCAAGAAGGAGTTTACTTGCTGACCTTTCTTAGATGTGCTGTTACATGTCTGAAAATCAATTTCTGGAGTTATCTGTTGTCTTTTTTTTTTTCTTTCTCCCCTGTAGCACTTTGAAATGTGTAGGCTGGGGAGAGATAAGTGATATAGGTTTGCTGAACTGACACAAATGTAACAGGGACACAATTTATGACTCAGCTTATTCGTGGTAGATTATATGCTCTTGAGATACTCGATGATTTATAGCTGATGCAAATTGTTATACTTACTGTGCCATTAGCAAAGCCATTATCTTTGTCATGAAAAGTTAGAATCAATATATGTCAGCAGAGACAGAAACAGTATTGTGAGCTTGCTGATAAAAATGGGTTTGTGGAGAAGCATTCTAGGATTCCATTTGACATAGGCCTTTCAGAATTCTGAGAACAGCAATTTTACTAATGAAAATCCTGAATTCAGGTAGTTTTGTCCTTTGCAATTATTAGGTATGTGGTAATGGCCAGAGTGCATTAGCAGCCTCTCTCAAACAAGAATTTTGCAAGTCACAACTAGGAAAAAGTACCCAGCAACATGATGCTGCCAGTCATTTTCTAGATAATGACTAATAATGTGTTGAAATATTACTTTTTATCATGAAAATTAATTCCCAGAATGAATTATTTTATTCTGTAATTGAAGAAAATGCATTTTTGGAGACATGCAGTACTAATTAGAGTTTCTTGCTGAAGAAGAGGATCAGCACCCTACATTTAGGCCACTGAGAAAAGGCTGGGTGTCACACTGGACACACAAGGCAAACATCTGAGCTGGAGCTGTAGTGGGCAAGCCACTGACTACAGTCAGTTCACAATAAATAGTCACACAACCTATTTGTTCAAAGTCAGTTTAAAAATCATTGCTCTTCAAGTGACAGCTCCAAAGATTTACTTCATTAAATTAGTCATCTTTTAAGATTGTTCACTTTGTGTTTTTTTCAGGAACTACTATTTGTGCAGAACAGCTGAAAGAACCACCTGCCCTTCTCAAAGGTACTGCTGAGGTCTCAGGTTGAACGGCTTTCACAGCTCTGGATGTAGCACTCTAGTTAATGGCTCACTCTGGAAACAGTTACCAACCATGAAATGCTGATCTCTCTCCCAAAAGGTGCTCACATTTCTCACTTGTAATTTGATATGAACAGCATTTACCATACAATGAGTCGGGATTTTCCAAAAGGCCCTTAATAGCTTCACAGTCATTATGTTTGGCCCCTGCATCAGTTCCTTCCCCCACCTCTTGCATGGCTGGCTCACCACAGCAAACAAATACCAAAGGGCTCTACCCTTGCATCTCAAATGTTCTCAGCATCCCCATACTTAGACTGGCCAACCAAAACTGTTGCTTTTGTCATGGTCTTTAATCCACCATCCTCTAGTTTCACACAGTGTTGCTATTACAGGATTAACACTACCAGAGAATTGCAGAACATTCCAGGTTTGGAGCTCTGCCAGTCTCCAGTCCACTTCCCACTAAAAGTAGGACCAGGCAGAGCAGGTTGCCTAGGTTGCCTCCTGTTGAATTTGAGTGTTTCCAAGGATGGAGACTGCACAATCTCCATAGGCATTTGTGTCATTTTTTGACCTTTCTCACACTGAAGATGTTTTTCCTGCTATGTTTTTATAAATTTCCTTATCCCTATTTCTGTCTGTTGCCTCTTTTCACTGCACCCCTATGAGCAGAGTTTGAGTCTGCCTTCTCTACACCCTCTCATTAAATATTTGTGGACAGCAATAACTTCTCCCTTTTGCCTTGTCTTCTGCTGAAAAAGCAGTTCCTCTGATCTTTCCTTTATATCATGTACTTCAGCCCCATGAACCTCTTGGACATTGGAGCTGAACTGCCCCAGAAGATCCATATCTTTCTTGTAGTGGGGAGCCCAAAACTGGACACAGAACTTTCAGCACAACCTGATAAATGCCAAATACATGGGAATAGTCACTTCCTTGGACCTCCTGGGTCTGGTTTTGCCAAAACTGTGCAGGAGGGGATTGTTTGCCTTTGCCACAGGGATACACTGCTCCCTGATATTTAACTTGTAGCACCAAACTGACAGCTCCCTTTTTGCAAGGTTGCCTGCTAATCAGTTACTCCCTGGCCCAGATGGTTGCAGGGATTCTCCTTTCCCAGGTGCAGGATTTTGCACTTCCCTTTGCTGAACTTCATGAGGGTCCAATCAATGCAGTGCTCCAGTCTAGCAACATCTCCCTCTACACAAGTTGGTATCAGCTGTGGATTTCCTGAGTAGTGCACACTGTCCTGTCACCCAGGTAATTTAAAGACAGTCCTGTCCCAAATATGAATCCCCGAAGACTATCACAGTGACCATCAACTAGAGGCACACTGTACTATTAGTTAAAATCCTTGAAGACACATAGTCCAGGCAATTATCCATTCACCTTATTGCCTATTGTCCACTGAGCCAAGCATATCTCACCAGTTTGGCTGTCAGGGTTCTGTTGGAAACCACACCAAAGGCTTTGCTAAAGTCAAAATATTCAGCATCCACCACTCTCCTCACTGTGAGTCATCTGTCTCCTCACAGAAGGCAATCAGTTTCATCAGGAACATGCTGCTGGTAACTCCATGCAGGCTGTTTCCAATCACCCTTTTGACATTCAAGCACCAGGACAGGACATCCAGGAGGACTTGCTCCATAAACTTTGTCATGCCCTTGCAAAGCTGCTGCAGAGCAGCCACCCCCTGATGCTGGCCCCCTCCTCTGGTGCTCCTAGAGACCTCCCACCTGGACCATCTGGCTTCTGTATGCCCACCTTGCTTGAGTGCTCCCTTACTCTGTGTTCCTGTCCTCTGGGTGTTGCCACAGAGAAGACTGCAACCAGCCTCAGGAGCAGGAGAGTCTGCAGGCAGCCTTGCACAGCAAAAAAGGCAAAGAGACACTGACCACCTCCACCTTCTCCGTGTCCTTTGTCCCTCAATCTCTAGCTGTTCTTAGCAGCAGGCTCACAATTTCTTTAGTTCTCTTTTTTCAATTCTGTTATAGAAGCCTGTCTTCTTGTCCTTCACCTCCCTTGCTAATTTAAACTCCAGCTGCTTTTCTGGTATATCTCTGTTTTTTATATTACAGTAAATTAAATAAATTCATCCTATTGGTAGTAAGAAAAGCTCTGAGGAAGAACTCACTGGAGCCATTCACACAAGGGAAATAGCCAAATGCATCTAAATATTTCAAGACTTGGAAGCAGAAACCAGATGGAAAGGGACAATTTCCAGATGTCAACTCTACATGGAAGATTTCAAATCCTCAAAGAAAACAGCTTATAGAAAATTCATCTTATAAGAGACATCAGAGAAAGAAAAATCATTGTTCTCTTCTGTTACTGTGCAGCTCAAATGCTTTCCCAAATTCTGACTCTTGTGCTATAATTTTAACTCTCAATGCACATTAATTTCCAATTATTTAACATTCTGTCAGCACATTATATCTATTTTCACTAAGAAAACTTTTGGGTGTTTTTCCCATGGCACATTAAGATAAGCACTTAATTAATTAAGCTGCCCAGAATTGAATGCAGATGATTGGGAGTGCTACCACTTCTGTCAAGTAAGAAACATTGTTTGGAAAGATGTAAGACAGCTCCAAAAAAAAAAAAAAAAAAAAATCCATGGTTGAGCACAGACTCAAGGGACAAAGCACTGTGTCCTTCAAATCCTTGCTCTCTCAGGACTTCCTGGGAAAATCTTGGTGCAAACAAAGTTTTGGAAAACAGTAGGCATGTCCTCTTAGTCTTCACCATGGAAGACTAAAGTATTTTCAACATGCAAATATTAACACCCTAGAACATGAAACATGTTTTCAATCTTTTCTTTAAAGGTTTTAGTTTGCTGCCAGGTATAAATTTCATATTTCATGGGAACTGTGCTGTTACTCATAGAGGGTTCAACATATTCACTGTCTGTGCTATGAGTAATTTTTGACATTTTCTCATTAATTATATCACGTATGGAAATAGCAGAAAGAGAAAACCATCTATGTGACTATCAGAGGAGGACTGGCCTCTTGTCTTTTTTTCAAGTAACTTTCCAGACTGAGGTTGTCACTGTAGAGCTAAGAGTAGAGTTCATATCAGCTGTCTTACCAAAAATATCTCCTCTTCCCTTTGATGGCAAGTGTTTTATCTTTCTCTTTTTGAACTTTTTTGTAATGATGCGTGAGGAAGGTGTTCCAGTTTTGCTTCATTTTCCACAAAACAAAGCACACACCTAGTCTCACATCTGCTGCTTGGTGTATTAATGCCCAGAGCCAGCCTGGCTCCTCCTGCACTCACTGCCTCCAGGCACATTTCTCTTCCCATGGCAGGGATCTGAGGGAGGTCTTCAGCTGTGTTACAGCTTAAAATGGCAGATGGTCCATGGCTTTGGAGCTGTCCATTGACACATCCCCTCTTGCCCTGCTGTACATTGCCCCTGTGAAATGCTCCTCTGGAGCATAATATGACTATTACCTTCTTGATTGCCTACATCATGCATTTTCTCCTAGCTCCTGAAGCCTCTTCCCACATCAGCCTGAGAATCACCTTTCTGTTTCTCATTTTTGGCTTATGCCCTTCTGCATTAAACATTCAAGAGCCTCTATCACAGTTTCACATCTCTGTTCTACCACACTTGAATCGTACTTCTCACATGTTGTGTGGACACAGGGAGCAGGGCTCTTCCAGTTCCTGCACTACATAATTACAGTCAGTAAATTCCCGGATAATTCCAAGAATTATCTGGAAATTATTTCTATATTCGCATATACCAAAGCCAGCCCTTTATGGGAATAAATGTTCCTTCTAAATAGTTCTATTTGTTGGTGATATCCACCCTCTGCACCAGCAGAACCAAAAATGTCTTAGGCAGTCTTCATGTGTCCTTTGAAAACCCAGGAAATTTAACTTTGATGAGGAGACATTCAGTGTTCTTGTTCTTTCTTTTGGAGCCTCCCCCACTGTCCTCTTGACACCAAGGACATTTCACTCAATCACCCCAAGAGAAGGACCTGTCACCTTCGATTGTACCTGATCTGTCTTTGTTTCCTGAGCTGTCACCTAATATAACACAAGCTCAACAAACTGATCTGGAAATGCCTTAAAATGAAACTTTTCCACAGAAGGCATCAAACCCACACTAGCCATTATGGAAACTCACATTTTCATGTGTTGAAATCATCTCTCTCCAGCTAAACCACCCCTTAGGCACTCCTTTGTCGTGGAAGCTGGTCAGAATTTTGGTGTTTTGGTGCTGCCACATCTGCTGCTGCTGACTTGGACGTGGTACAGGGCTTGGAGAGGGGGAGAGGAGAGAACTGGAGAGGAAAAAGGGGAACAGAGACCACAAGTCTTCCATAAGGGTCCTGATATGCACACCACTGGAGGAGGTTGTTGGAAAAATCCACCCAAAAGCCTTCAGGGGTGACCAAGTGGCAAATTCCCACTACACACATACAGTTCTCTTTTGTGAGGAATGGTGTAGGGTCACCCCTGTTTTAGCCAGACACCAGTTGCTCCCAGTGACACAGAGAGGTGGCCTTTTGCAAGAGTGCAACCCCACACTCCTTCCCTTGGCTGTGCCTTCACTGCTCAGTTCTAAATGGAGGGTTGCTTTGCAGTAAGTACAGAAGGAAGAAGAGGAGAACATCAGACCCAGAAATTTAGGGAAAGACTGCAGCAAAGCAGCTAATCCCACTTGAAAGGATGGGCTCATGTCCAATTACACATTTTTTTTCCAATCCACTGGGAAAGCCATTATACTAATGGCAGTCAGATTGGTGCAGCCATGGCAATCTTGAAAGCATTTAGGATATCTTTGATTAAATGATCTAGTGGACAAAGACTGAAATTGCTTCTCTAGGAAAACCCTAGCATGGATAGTTTTTTAATTAAAATGAGCTAATATGAGATTTTTACTGGTAAACTCACATGAAAGGGAGAAAGCAAAAGTGAGTGATACGAGAAAGGGAAAACACCCCTTTGTTTTCTCTGCTGACTGATTATCACCCTACTATTTTTAAAATCCCTTTGTTTCCCTGTGTACTCAGGTTGATGAAAATGCTCTAAAGAAATAAAACAGCTGCACAGACCTCCAAAATCACATTCTTCTCTACTGCGTGTGCATCGTATTCTTTTCAACAGTTTTGTTACCAAATTATTCTTTTCCCTTCATTGCCTCTGAAAGTCTGTTACTGGATTTATTAAAAGAAAGCTGAATAAACATGCTGAATACAGCCACAGTGATTGCCTCAACACATGTTGTTCGTGCAAGGACTACTGTGCAAGCAGGTTTGAGCTGTGGCTGTCACTGAGCTGAGGCAGAACAAAGGAAAACCCAGCTGGAAGAATGAAATTCATTCAGTAAAGGAAGGTTCCATATTTTGCCCTTCTATCATGCACTGAAGAGCTGAAATAATTATTAAGCTGAAGTCAGACCATGACATTTTACTTCAACCCAGGCTAGGAGGAGAAATGTTCCTTTCTTGTCTCTAAAATGACCTGACACCTTTCCATTGTCTGAGGCTGGGATGGGTATGTGCTGCCACACAGCTGCTGCAGCAAGCTGTGCTTTCCAGGGAATTAACTCATCTGGGGTGGCTGGGGAAGGGGCACCCTGCTTGCTTTCCACTTGTCTTGGTTTGGAAAGACAGGTGTCTGTCAGGGAAAACTGGAGTTTCCCTTGGAATGGAGAATGGAAAAAAAAACCTCTCTCCAAATTATTACGAATTTGCAATTAGGAGCTTTCAAGCAAAAATATGGGAATGGGAATATCAGTTCTTTACTAGGAATATTAAAAATACTAATGCAGTAGTACAAAAAAAACCAAACAAAAGTCCTAGAAAACCCTGACAGTAGAGATACGACCTGACACTCTGTTGTCAGGGCGTTGGAAGCAGTCCAGATAAGTCTTCCTGGAGTAACACATGTTGTTCTGTGGAGTAGAGATGATCCTGTAGAAAAAAAAGGTCCAGTGCTGGCAAGATGGGTTTGGTCTTCCTCTGAGAATTCAGTAGAAAACTGGCTGCATTAGTGTTTGGGATTGTTGGTTTTATCCTGGTGGAAAGGCTGTGGCTCCTCCCACTGGGTGCAGCATCTCACAATGGGATGAGGTGATGTTATCAGTCATGTGAGAGCCTTCAATGGCCCATTCACAGGGGATGTCCCTCAGAGGAGGATGGGTGGAGGAAGAAATAAGGAGGCCCTGCCGTATCTGGTGTTATCAGGTGTCCCATTAACAGAAGGCATCCGCCCTCTTCCTCCACTAGAGTTACAAGAGATAAGGAACAATATCTCCCAACCAGTTTCAACAGATGAAAATAGAATAAACATTTTTGGTTACATTTTTTCAACCCAAGACACCACTCCTGCTTGGTGGTGATTTGCCTGGCTGTAAGAGGGAGCAGGAATAAGGAGAGGCTGGTGCACAGAGCACACCTCACACATTCACTCACCACGTGTACACACAGCACACAGGGGCATCTGCACCCACGCATGGGAGGGAGGGGGGTGCAGGAACCCTGGCAGGAGCCCTGCAGGAGTGCAGGAACCCTGCAGGAATGCAGGAACCCTGGCAGCTGGGGAGGTGGCACACCGGTCCCACCACTCTGCCAGTGCTCACGCAAACCAAGGTGTGCCCAGTGCTTCAACAGACCCCTCTGGGCCAAGTCCCTTCCTCCTCCCCATTCCATCAGGTTTTTACCAGGAAGGCTTCCCTAAGGATGCAGAAGTTTTAACTGGATGGGGCTGTACCTGACACTGCAAAAAGGTGCATTGTCCTCAGTCCTATGGTGGGAACTGGTGGGGGAGCAACTGGTGACCCCCCAGGGAAGGGGTTGAGTCACCATCCCCGGAGGTATTTAAACAAGGTGTGGATGCACCATTTAGGAACATGGTTTAGTGCTGGACTTGGACTGTAGGTTGACCATCTTTTGCAGCTTAATGGAGTTTGTGATTCCTCTCGGGGCAGCAGGGGGGTGCCCTGTTTCCTACCAAGCCCTCCTTCTGTGCTGCATCCCCCAGAGTGGTGAATTTTGTTCCTTGCTCAGCCATCCAGCAATCTGAGTCATCTCAAAACAAAGGGAAAAGCACAGCTGCAGGCAGAGGCAGCTCTGCAGGGCTGTAACATTGATGGAGTTTGCACAAGCAAGATGCTTTGATTACTGGCCTCAGTCAGCATGGTGGCTCAAGTCTTCCCACTTTTTGATTTGTCCAAGAAATGTGCTTTAATTTCTTGGTCAGCACAACAGTTTTGTTTGTTTTGTCAGTACCATTTTAAATGCAAGTTACACAGAGAAGCAGACTTCTTCTTGCTGAGCAGCTTTATGTGCCCACAGTGACCCACCCATCCCCTCCCCAGCCACATCAGGAACTGTCACTCCAGTGACACAAAACTTTTCTGCCACATCATGGAGACCAAGGCATTTAGGAGAAACAAAAAAACATTTATGGAGATAAAAATATTTACAACCTCGGTGTCATAAATAAGCCTACACTTAGTTCATTAGAATGTATCAAGTTTATTTTAATGATTAATAGAACCATATCTGGAAAGGGCAAGTTGAAAAAGCTACATTGCAATTCTGAAACAGTAATAAAGTCACTCTTGAAATGTTCAAAAATATGAAAATGAAGTATCTGCTATACAAGAGCAAATAGACTAAGTCCTATGCAAATGACTGAAGACAGATTCTGAAAATACCAGAGGCTAGAAAGTTCTGTCTAGAAGGAAATGTGTGTCCCAGATAGTTTTAAATCAGTAAACTTTATGTGCTATTATCCAGATGGAGTAAAATGCTGGCCCCACAGACATTAATCACTCAATGAACTCACTGAGGTCAGTTTTACCCTGAGACTCATTTTTAAAAAAATAATTCATATTTCTGACATTTTTATATACACTCACATAGGACAGACTTACAGACTTCCTGCACTCTGCCCACATATATATAAAATCATTTATAGCAGTGATTCTAGTAATGCTTTATAAAATCTTTTACTGATTTACAACACTAAAAAGTTTCTAATTTCTCTTTGTCATTCTATTCAGACATTACTCCCTATTTTGCTCTCTTCTCTCCAGTGCAAACCACTCAAGACCCATTCTAGCAGGATGAATGAAAGCACGTGTGTTGTCTGATCAAGAGCAGCCCTATTTCACAAAACACACAGATGTTTTTGAGGTACAGCAGCACTGCATTATTTTGCAGCACTGCATTATTTTGCAGCACAGACCTACAAAAGCACCTCTTATTCATTGCAAATGCCACGATATGGAGAGTGGCTGATTCATCTGATGTGTTCCTTAGTGACAAGAACAAAAAAGATGTATTAAACTAGAAATCAGTGGCAGAATTGCAGCCTTTTTGGGTGCTCTAGACACCCAAGAAAAAGCAAACAGGCCCTCAAGCCCCAGGGCTGATTGGGGTGAGCTCTCAGAAGGCACAGCACTGTGACTCCCACCAAAGCACCGAGCTGTAACACACATGTGCCCTGGGAAGTTACAAAGGCAGACAGGTCTCCTACACTTTGTTTTTCTCCCAGCTGAAATAATCTGTCAGGTTGTAAACCATTCTCCTGATCCAGCATAACAACTTCATATAGCTTTTTATTTCTTATTGCATATCATGGCATAAACACCCATGTTTGTTTCCCTAATTGTTGCATTTGAGAATGTAATTTTTTTCCTGGTTCTACCCAAATCATCTCTCAGTGTCAAAAGGATGAGACATTATATTTTTCACATTTCTATACTTAAACGTCTGCTACTCACATTTCAGAAGAGGACTATGCATCATCCATATAAAACAACCTAACTGGTCATTGCTCACAGCAGCCCTGGTATGTTAAATAAACTTTGTGGTAGAAAAAGTTTACGATCCCTGTAGAAGCCTTTACCCAAGCTCTGTTTACCAGTTTGCATGGTAGATATGGATGTGATAAAATTTTTAGATATGTATTATAATGTGCATTTCAGCTCACAACCACAGCTAATATATGCAGCTGTGTATGTGCCTAACTTCATACATAAAAGTGTTCCAGCTTTGGTGCTTATGGATTATTAAAATTATATCATTATATCTCTTTCTTTGATCACAATTTAGTGTAACACATTATCTTGATTCTCAGTAACTTCCAACTTTGATGTTATATTTAATAAAATATAATGCAGCGCTGAAGAATCCCTCAGGTCTCTTTAATTTCTTTTCTTTTTTATTAATATATATTACTCTGTAAATGGGATTAAATTGTCTGATTAGTGAAGCAGGCTCTCACTGCAGCAGTTAAACCCTGAATTCCTCAGTGTGTTCTGTAGACATTGTTAAAGCATCTTTCCAAGGTGCTGATAAACCCATGAGAATTAAGCCTAAGATTTCTCTTGGGCTGAGGCTGCCTTCACACTGTGACCCCAGCCTTTGATTTGTTAATTCATCTTCCTGCACAGAAACCTTTGCTTTTGCCCTTAAAAATGATGTAAGGCTGTAAATTAGGAGACTGAACTGAGGCAGGTTTCTGAAGGCACCCTTCCACCCCAAACCCAAGAGCTGTGTGGAGAGTGGCCTAAAGGGGCTGCACCCCCACAGAGCATCCAAAAGATGCAGCAGGACCAACATCCCCCACTGCCCCCACCAGCAGAAATTGGTCCTTGATGCTCACAGGCATGGTGCTGCCTTGAACTGGGGCACTACCTCTGCTTATGGGCACCCAAGGTGTGTCAGGAAACTTGGTCAGGGCAGAGCCCAGGAAATGAGCACTTGGCCCAGAAAGGCCCAGCTGGTGATGGATAAAGCCCTGGCACAGCCCCTGTGCCCAAACAGCCCTTGAACATGTGCTTGGGCATGAAGTGCAGTGTGTGCTGAGCTGAAGTTCAAACTCAGGCACAGCACGAGGACTACCCTGTCAAAAACCCCTCTGGAAAATGCTTAAACGCAGTTGGAAAGCAGAGAGAGGCATAGACTTGTGGAAGAGTGGGAGCCTGACAGGCAGGCAGATCTTTTCTCACTCTCTTGCAGTGGCTTTTGGTGGAGACAGCTCTGCCATCTGCCCCCCTGCCGCTTTCACAGCAGCCAGCCCTCACCCACAAGAGCTCACCAGATGTAAATCGCCTCCAGCAGGGCCATGGGGGAAGAGGAGCCTCTGCTCTGGCTGACCATGCCTACACAGCTCTCCATGAGAGCAGGTCCTTCTGAGCCTGTCAAGCAGTAAAAGTAGTCTTGAGAACCTGGGGCCACATCATTACGCTCTTTATTGCATCTCATTCAGACTATATATTATAGAAGTAATACTGCAGAGCAGGACAGTGCCAAGCCAAGCAGGTTTTGCCACATGGCAAGCATAGGAAAATTCTCCATCACTTTGGCTTTATTTGCTAACACAATTGTCTTTAAAACAGTCAATCAATGTATGCAAGTAGAAAAATTCAAATGTACAATGGACTGATCAGTAAATAAAAATCAGAAAAAAATCCCTAAAACACAAATGACCGTTTAAATCACTGTGGTTCTGCCTCCTGAGTTGTCAGGCTTTTAACATTTCACTGACAAATACATGTGTATATATTTATTTAAAACATTATTATGAGATATACTTCCAAGCCTGTAGTTGAACAATACTCAATGAAAAGTTATATGCAGACCCACCCAATTATTTTATAAATTATTCAACCAATTAGTGATGTGATAGTGTTCCTACCTAAAGAATAGCAAAGTCCCCTGCACAGGGTATGAGGCAGAGTTTTATGATTCAGCTGAGGTTTTGGGTCCTTCAGTGTCCAGACCCAGCTTAGACATCATATATTTACCTAAGGAGTTTACACAATGAATAGCACAGCTGCCTTTTCAGAGAGCTAAGTCTTCCACAATACAGAAATATTCACAGTGTATAAACTGTTTTAGCATTTCAGGCTTAAACAAAACAAAACAAACAAACAAAACCAAAACAAAAGGAAAAAAAAAAAAAAAGACTAGACTAGATTGACTAGAATATGTTTCCATATTTCTAGGACCTGAAGAAGGAGACATGGGACAGGAGTAGAGGCTGTTTCTTTATGTCTACACAGTAGAAAAGTACCTCCTCGGACTTCCAAAGGTAAAAATGTTTCATTCATAGGTGACCCTTCCCCTCCTGAACTGAAGAAGTAGATTACTGAGCCAACAGGAAGAAACATCTTACAATATTTCTGACAATTAAGCAAAATAACAACTTTAAACCTCTGTGAAAAGCATACATATGGTGAGGGATTTGTTTGCATAGAGGCAATAAGTGAACCTGAGAGCGATGCAGGAAGGCACTGCTGGCACAGACCCAGGAGGCACAATACAAAAACCAAGCACAGCCAGGTGCTCTGATAAAACAGAGGCAATGGGCAGAGCCCTCACAAACCATCACTAATGTCTTGGCTGTCTTTGATGATAAAAGTTTTAAGAACTTCTTTAATTACTTCTGCTTTGCTTTCCAAATGGTACCTTATCAGCTTATCCAAAGTGAACTGTAAATTACAGGATCAGCTCTTTGGTTTGAGGTAAAAAGTAGCAGGTGAGGCAGACCAGGGTCCGTGTGTGGACATAGGCAAGACCTAAACCTCAGACACTGAGAACTTGAGTCAAGAGCAAAAATTTCCTGAATTAGGATACTACTGATGAATGTACCAGTCAGCAGCAAGGACTTCTGGCTTCCCCCTGGCAGGGTGTGGGTGCCCTCTCAGCTGCCAGAATCAGGGTACAAAATGTGGTGATGCACTCTCTTCCTCTCTCCTAGTGCATTGGCCCCAAAGCACCCAGCTCCCTGCTCTCCCCAGCACAGAGCCTGTCCCCTGCCTGCTGCAGGAGATGGCCTGGCAAGGATGAAAGGGTTTGCAGGGGTTCTTGTGCCATTTGAAACATGCACATCACCATGCAGAAATCCCTGGTATTAAACATGAAAGACCTGAGCCTAACAAAGAGCAGGAAGAGTGAAATTTAAGGCAAGAAACATCAGACAATTTAGAAAAAAATCCTATCCAGTATAGAGAAACAACTTCATAAATCACAAAATGACAGCATCTGTCCCACTGGAAAATAACCATAAGAGAACAATTCTTGCAAATGCATCTCTGATTTGAGAGATAAAATTAGAAAACCCAAAGTTGACTGTTGTGAAATCGTCCTTGTGTATTCCAGTAATTTAGAAAAATCAGATAAGTGCCTGAGTTGATGTCCTTATTTTTCTGAGAACAACAACCATATTGGGACTACCTTTAATTGGGCCAGAATGTCAACCCTGAACTTTGTGCTGTTGATGCAAAGCAGCCAACACCAAGTCATGTCAGTGCTCATATGAGCACGGAAATGAAGTCAGTACATCCACAATTTGCTAAAGAACTTTCCCATTAGCCAGCAAATAGTATCCCTTTGCTGAAGAGCCACACCTGCTTGTTTGAGGAAAAGCTCTATGAAAATACTGCCACCACTATTCACGTGAAAAATACCTCCAGGAAAAAAAATTAGTAGTAGTAATTCAAGTGATAATCTATAATCCATGGAACTCAAGAACTGAGCTGGTATGAAGGAAGGAAAATGCATTCCTCTTAAGAAATTTTTTTCAGGGAAAAATTGATAAAAGAATGTTCTGGTCCCAAAACACATTATTAGGTTTCTAAAAATTGGCAACAGAGCCTTGAGGACAGGAATGTCTGCTTCCTGGAAGGTAGTTTGAAATCCTGTACTTTTCCATAAATTACACTTCCATTATGCCCCCCCCCTTTCTAAAGGCATAGAGGAAAATAACCCAATTTGTTTCAATTAGCCAGGTTCAGAAAACCTTCCTCCACCATGACTGTTGGACAATCATGGAGTCAGAATCATAGAATGATTTGGGTTGTCAGGGGCCTTAAGGACCATCTAATTCCAACCCCTGCCCTGAGTGAGGACACCTCCTTGCATTTCCACCAGGTGGTTCAGAGCCCCAACCAACATGGCCTTGAACATTTCTGTGCCTCAGCACGCTGACAGTAAAGAACTTCCTCTTAGCATCTAATCCAAAACTACTCTCAGATTACAGCCATTCCCCCTTGTCCTGTCACTACAGGCCCCTGTGAAAAACCCATCTCAGTCTTCCTTGTAGGCTCTCTTCATGTACTGAAGGCTGAAATTTAGGTTACACCGAAGCCTTCTCTTCTCCAGGCTGACCAATCCAAATTCTCACAACCTTTCCTCATAGGAGGGGTGCTCCATCCCTCTAATCATCTTGGTGGCTTCCTCTCCTTTCCCTTGATGTGCTGCCCTCAGTACTTTGGATGCAGCCCAGGACACAGTTTGGTTTTTTAACCTGCAAATCCCCGTTGCTGGGTCATACCCAGCCTCTCACCCCCAAGGCCTTCTAGGCAGGGCTGCTCTTGATGTGTTCATCCCCAGCCTTTGTTGATAGAAGGAGCTTCCCAGACCTGGGTGCAGCCTCTTGCACTTGGTCTTGTTAAACCTCATGAGATTCTCAAGGGCCAGTTCTCATCATCCAAGTCCCATTGGATGCCATCCCATCCTTCAGGTGTGGCAACCACACCACTCAGCTCAGGTGGCATCTGCAAACTTGCTGAGGGTGCACTTGATCCCTTTATCTATGTCATTAATGAAGATAGTAAATGGCTCTGGTGCCAGTATGGACCTTATGGACATGCCAGTGTGCCCTGAAGGGCACCACATGTCACTGATGTCCATTAGGACTCTGAGCCATTGACCATCACCTTCTGGATGTGACTGTCCAGCCAAGTCCTTATCCAACCGTATTTGACCAATCCTTGTAAAAAGAGTTTATCTTACTAACATTTCTATACTGATAAAATTAAAGCATATGAAAATTATATTTTGTATATATGTATATAAACACAGAGACCAATATGGATTCGTAGTAATAAAATCAGTCTAAAGAAACTCCTTGTGAAATAATTCCACCATGTAAAAATGAAATAATGCAGAAGGTATAAATATATACCACTTACAGATACCTTTCTGTTAAAGGAAAAAAAAAAAGCTGTTTGTACATCCTCCCTCAGCACCCATCCCCCCCTGTAATAGTTATGTGTTAAAGTCTTTCTGCTGTAATAAAACCTCTTTAGATGAATATTATTAAAAAATCAAATTGAAAACACAACTTGTCTGTATTTTTACTGTATTTTTAAGTCCTTTAAGTCCTAAATTGCTCAAGTCAAATGATGTTGGTACTCTGTTTTTCTGTCACATACTCTTACCTTAAAATCACAAGTCATCCTGTCCCATCCAGAACGTGAGGGCAAATATGCACACTGCTTACAATGCCATGTAGGACTGAGACACTATAAAATCCATCATTTAAAACTGGTCTAGTATTTCTGGCTTAAAAAAAATAAATGTAGATGAAGCACAAAGTAAAAACCATCCCCTAGGAAAAAAACTGCCTGCAATGTAATCCGGGATAAATGCTGCATTATTTATGAGTATTGTGGTGCTGGGAATCCCCTCTGAGAGCCTCTGATTTTTACCATACATTGATTTTTATCATAAGCTGTTCTAAAATTAGAAGAGGCCACGATCTGACAAGTATCCTTTATGTTTTAGTCCTACAGATAGATGCCATGGGGTACTTTCTCAGCTTGAAACTGTTCCAAAACCAGAGGCACTAATCTGACATATTAAACTGAACTTATATAAAGTCTTGTGTCTTTACATCATGCAACATCATTTATGGCATGCTGGGCTGTGACAGCTTAAGTTATGAAAATGCAGTATCACGCAGCAGATCAGAGCTGGCTTTATAGCAGGTCATGAATTTCTTCATCCAGAAAGAATAAATTCTGTGTGGGAGCATTCTGCATAGAACCCCTGCAGAGCAATAGATTAAAACTGGATTTTAGCATTTACATCTTGCTCAACTATAAATCAGGAATTAGAATTGATAATGGCAGTTATCCATCAACAGCAGTGCAACTGCAGATGAGCCGGAGTGGTTTTATGGTTAGAAGGAGTTATTTTTTATTATTATACTTAAAGAAAAGCTCTTCTATTTGGAATGTTCCTAGGCTCTACATAGGGAATGATCAGATCCGGGGAGATCATCAGCACGGATGAGGAAGATGCAGTCGAAGTGAGACCTCTGCAGATTTCAGGCCATCGTGCTGAGCCCCTGGCAGTGAGCAGTTCCCCTGCAGCCCCTGCTGCGGGGGCTGGCAGGGACAGCTACCACAGGCGGCAGGACCCTGCGCCGCGGTTCATCGTCGTGTTCGCCGCGCAGCCGAAAGCTCTGCGGAACTCCTCAAAGTTGCTCATGGCCCCGATCACTCTGCAAAGAGAAAAGAGGTTGGCATGCAGGTTGCCTGCATATTATATGCATATTATATGGCATATATATTATATTAAAGGCATATTATATGGCTCTACGCAGATATTTACTATATGTATTATGCTAGATTGAAAAGTTATGCTGTATTAACACTTGAATAATATAGTGAATGTAGTTTTGTAATTAACATTAAGCTTTAGTAATCAAAAATAAAAAAACTGTGTGTGAGATATTTTTTTAGCTCAAGAGAAAGAGAAGATAACCAGGAAATTCTTCACACAGAGATAACAATTACAGGAACCCCTGGATTTTCCAGAGGGAGAGATGTATATCTCCCTAAATCAGCAAATGCCACCTTTCCAAGCCGGACTCAGACTAGGAGATGCCAGGAGGGATTAGTAGAGGGTTATTGACAAGAACCAGGCAAACTGGTTTGTTTTAAATAAAGTATGCATAATCATGAAGAGGGTCCTCTTAAGAGAAAGATTTCTCTCTAATGGTGCCTTCTCATAGCTGACTTTTGGTCTAGAAAGGGGGAAGCCTGGCCTGGGCTGTACTCTTTGATTATTACTGTCTCATAAATTGTCCGACTCTAAATTGTTTAACCTTTATTATTATTATATTTGTATTACTATTTTTAATAACAATTTTTTTTATTTTATTAAATTTTCATAAATTTCAAAAGTGAGTGATTGGCGTTTATTACATTGCCTTTTGTCAAACATTACAGGTCTGCAAGTGTTCCACTGTTTTCACTTCAGGCTGAATTTTCAGGCTTTCTTATAATTTTTTTTCCACAAATAAAACCAAAAGGTCTAGGAGAAGGGCTCCCAGATAAAGCTAATATGAAGCAAATATTGTTTCATGCTTTGAGAAACATCTTGCTTTGCTGGAAACTCGATGAAAAACATGCATTTTGTGATGCTGTGTCCTTCAGGACAATTGCTAAGGTAACCCTTGAGGTAACTCTTGGCAGACCAGGTAGGAGATCAGCAGTGGCTGTGCTTGGTGGGATCCTCCCTCCAGCCCTGCGGTGCAGCAGGCAGGAGGATGGAAGCACACGCTGGGGTTGTGCTGGCAGTGGTTTCATGTGGCTCCAGATTCTCCCAGCACTCTCTGCCCACCCACACACACCGGATCCCTGGGAATTTGCAGGCTCAAGGGGCAATTCCAGCCTCTTGGTGGGCAGCTCAGCCTCACACCTGTGAGCGTCTCAGCTCCTCAGATATTTTGGAAATCATTTTCTGAGCCTCCTGCCCTGACCAGCTCCCAAGCTCTCTTGCTTCTGCCACAGGTGGTGTGATACTGAAAGAGCAGCACATCCCTGTCTGACACAAGCTGGGCAGTGTGTCTGCGTTCCAGACTGGCACCTTCAGGCACAGGGGAAGAGCTTGGTCTTTGCATGCTGTCATCCTTGGCACCTGCTTTCATGTCTGCATTATTTGATGCAGTCAGAAACTATTATTTTATCTTTGCTAGATTGCAATTATGTTGTTTACTGCTTTTTCTTATGGTTTTGACCATTTTAGGATTTACTAATCTGAAACTTCCAATGATATTAAAGAGTTTTCTGAGTTAAAAGCAGAAAATTGTCTACAGCGTAACAGTACACCTTTCCTTTGTTATGTTGGGAGGAGGCATTTTTCTATATTGCAATCAGCTTCCCAGTGTAGCTCAGCGTGGTAGAAAATATTCTTATTATATTGATTAGATTTTATGTGAGTAAGAAAATTTGCAGTCATCTGGCACAAAAATGCCTAAAGGTCAGTTTTGTAGGGAAGATTACCAAATGAGGTTAGGCTCCAAATAAGATATACAGCTTTACTGTAAAAAAAATTGCAGATATGTATTCAGGGACTGAAACAGCAAGAGCTGGTCATGCAGAACTACTGCTGATGTTGGTGGGAGTTCTGCCTGCTATGCCAGGGATTTCAGTCTGAAATTAGCATTCAAAAATAGCAAAGGCACATGATAATACTAAAAATCTGCCAATTAAAAACAAATAAACACAGAATTTATCCAGTGGAAAAATCTTTATGTGTGCACGCATGCCACTTTTCTACCCCGTGGTTTGATATTGCCACACATTAACTGAAATCTGAGTGGAGTGTCTGGATTACATCCCATTGAATTATGGTGGAGACACCTTTCCTTGAGCAGGTCATGCTGGACTCCCTTGGTAATCAATAGAAAGATGTACTTGCAGAGTCTGAGTAATTTGAATTTATTACCTGCTGAAAGATTATTTATATATATATTAACTTCTAAAATTCCATTTCCTTTTTGACTCTGAAGAGAAACTGGTGTGGGTAGTTTGGTTGCACACACCTGTGTTCAAGACATGTGTTGTTCATTTCTATAATTTTAATTGTTACGTTTTATATCTACTTCTAAAAGGGTTGTTTGAGCTTTTTGGACAGAAAGAGCTATCAGTGTTGGACCTTGCTGTATTGCAGTTATGACATAAATGAAATATTAATGAGGGACATAAATGAAACCAAGTTGGGAGAAATGGATAATTTGTTAGCCCGGCTGATATGATTTGCAAGAGGAGACAAGCACCAGTGCTTTTCTTCAGTTCTGAAACAGAAGCCTGTTCTCAGTATCTTACACAATAAGTAAGAAAAAGTTTTGTCTATATTTTCTAGATCTCAAATAATCTACACTTCTCTGAAATTTTCTTTCATAGCCTGATGCCTTCAGTTTTCCTAAAAATGATCTATCCTTAGAGTTCCATATATATCATCATCTTATGGGAATGTATCTATGTAATGATTCATAATATGAATACACCTATAGGTAAGTAAACCAGAGGACTTTAAAAGACAACAGGTGGTTATTTAACCAAATTCTTAACAAGGGTAGGAATTTTGAAAAGAATATTCCTGTAGACTGAAGGTCAGCCTGATGCTCCTGTCCTCATTGTCTTGATGTATTTTCAATGTTAAAAGGCACACAGATCTGCATATGCACTACTTTTACCCTCGCTAACTGCTATAACACTCCTTTAGTCAACAGAAAGTGGTAGGATTCTCTAGATGGTAAATAATCCACTGTATTGTGTGAAGTTTCTTGTGGAGTTAACATACTTTGTCCAAATAAAGAGGTAGTGCAGTACTTGACCAAGGGCAAACACAGAATTCTTAGTTAAGTAAATGCAACCAACACGAATCCCAACAAAACCAACATATTCTTTCTGAAGAAGCAGAAAAATAAACTCTGGCTTCCCAATTCCTATGCAGTGTCTAAAACTACCCCTCTTCCCATGGCAGGGAGTTCATGGGTGTCTGTGGGAGTCCCTTTGGCAAGGACAGACTCCTCTGTTATGGCTGGACTACCACAGCTCCTTCAAGCAAAGTGTCACTTGAAGGCCAATGGAAGAGTTTGAACTGAACTCATAGGACACATTTTGCTTTGCATTATCAATGTAATTCAAGGTCAAAAATTAGGAGCTTTTAATGAACTCAGACAGATTAAATCAAGGACCCTACTTATATTCACTGTTTTCTAAACTAGAATTGCTTAGGGAAAGAAAGTGATAGATGAGGCATTTTAGGTACTCAGGGCATGGTTACAGGACCACGGGGATCAGAACCTGTTCTGGTTCAAATGCTTTTGAAGGTAGATGCAAGCTCCTCAATTTTACAGAAGAGCATTTGTAATCGTGAAAGATAAGCTAATAAAACCAGTTCAATTTCCATCTAAGCCAAGAGCACAGTCCAATTTTGTGTTTGCTCTTAACCCCCTCTTAAAATGCTATATTTCTGCACTTCTGTTCTGCAGTGATTGATTCTGTGTGTACACTGAGGAAATACCACATTTGCAGTACCTGAACTGGGGAGGGCTGTGGGCTCCAGTATATATCTGCTCCCTCGCAGATTCTGGTCTGAAGGAGTTGCATCTTACCTAATAAAATAGTAAAAAAACAAAACAGAAACAGGCACATTATCTGGGACAACTTTTTATGTAAAGCAAAATGTAATGTCACTGTTCTTAAGATGCCTATTTCTTATACAATGCATAAAATGGAAAAACACCATAAATTCCTGCTTTGTTTCACTTTTGCCAATCTTCAGTTTTCTCTTGGTATATTCTCTTGTGTTTCAAGTCCTCTAATAGATCCAGTGTCCACCCACTGTTTTTCTCTACACACTCTCTCCCATCATCTAATCACAGTCACTTTACTAGTTCTTTTTATGAAGATCTCTATAATGGTAGCTTGTCTTTCAGCTTGTGCTGCAACATCTCACACCTTAATAATTACCAAACATACTTCTAGGTCTCAAAACTATGAAATGTGCTTAAAAGGTACACATAATGATGCTTACCATCTCTAGAACTGTTGCTATATCACCTGACATATTTATACTGTGTTGGAATGTCAGTTTCTTTTGAAATTACACATTTTCTACATTTCTCGAGTTCCTTGTTTCTGATAAGATACTTGACCCAATCATAACTGACCAAAAACCAGCGTAGATACAATATTTGCACAGCTGAATTATCCCTCTTATGCTGTATCCATTGCACCAAAAATCTCCTTTAAACTGCCTCTATCTTGCCTAAGTCTCTACATTAAATGTTCCTATCAAAACAAAACCCTTTAAGCCAGATTGCCCATAGGATTTCAGTGGACTTCAGTGCAATTTTGTCTGTCTGAACACAGTTCTCACATTTTAAATAAGTCTGTTGAGTATCTTGAGCTTTGTGGAAATATGCTGAGCTCAAAGGTACCTTGCATACACTTCTCTCACTGTGCGTGTGTTCTCCCTGTGAGAGACCCCTGGACATATGATTCCTGCAGTTGTCCTGTCTCAGGGTGATTCTTCCCGAGAAATACAGGTTTAGAGTCTTTTTTCTCTGAATGCCAGTGCCAGAAGCAGGAGTCAGAGTTCACCAGCTCAGGTTTCTCAAGGTTGTTTATTGTCCCTTATGTCTAAATCTTTCTGTGCCCAGCAAAGGTCCTTGCTGGGGCAAGAGCACGAGGTGACTCCCCCCAGGTGGGGCACGCTGGACCTTTTGTACCCTTTCTCTGACCCAACCACTGCCCACAACGTATTCCTTATTTACAGTCTATTACCAATACCTATTACCTGTACTAGACATGTCATTTCTGTTCTACACCAATCCCTTGTGACACACCACAGCAGAAGATGGAGGACAAGGACAAGAAAGGAGAAGAATGGGGCCACACCCTGATTCCTCCATCTTGCCTTCCCCATTATCACCCAGTGACAAACTAACTACTATTTACATCAGACTCTTGGGGTCTGTAGTTCTTCATGCCCATGCCATGCTGGTAACTTTTCCCATGGGCTCAGATCAAAGACAGTGTCACTTTGGGCCCTGTGCCAGGGTCTCAGACCCCCCTGTCAGGGTCCTGGACCTCTCTGCCAGGGTCCCAGACCATCGAGGGCAGCCAGAGGGATGCCCTGGACTCCAACAGTCCTGTAAGACCCAGATGTTCCCTATTGCTTCAGAATTTTCTTTTAGAAAAACTGACACAAAGTGTAACTTAATTCAACATAAACAATGAGAGTGGAATGTTTTCTTTGTTCAATATAGTCAAACTGAAACAGCCATAGGACCATAGAGGGCTACACTGACTCTGAGCAGAGAAATTATTTTCCACCAGGACTGGTTAGATTGGGTCCTATTTCTTCAGTTTGGGATGATTCATTCCTTCAACTGGTAGCAAAGTTTTATAGCCTTTTACCTCTCATGTAGGGAGTTTGCCCCAATTTGTTTACTAAATAAATAATTTCTGATCCTCTCACTTGCTCTATGTTTTTTTTCTAAAAAACTCACATCCCTCATCAAAGTTTTGTTAGAGCATATTCAGTGTACAGATGTGAAAAAGTAATTGAAGACTTTCTTCACTGCTGCTTAGTGTCCTTGAACAGCATACACAGTGTACAGCATACACATAACACCAAAAATGGTATTAGCTAAAATTGAAGGAGGCTGAGGAGTCAATACATGCAGGAAGACCCTTTAGTTCAGGGAAGTAGAAAGAAGAAAGAAAGTTGCTATGACGACACTGTGCAAAACCAAGAATAATTTCAGCAGTTTTGGCACCATGGGTAGTTGAGGACAAAAAAGGAAAGAGAAAGAAATAATAGTTGTGGGAGAAGTCTCTGCTTGTACTCTCAGAAGTGTTTGGGTGATGCAGATTGTTGAAACAAAGCAAGCTCATCTCTGCACTGCACATTGTTCATGTTAATAGATGGGGATTTACAACATGCTCGTACTACTCACATGGGCATAACTCAGAAAGAAAAGCTGGTTATGTGTGAACTCAAGGCCTGGCAGCAAAGGCTCCTCTTCTCCTCCCCTCTTTTCTGTAATCCATTTCCTGTATGCCTGATAAAGAAGAGATACTAAGTGCCTTTCAGCAACATGAAGCTAACCACAGCTATTTTTTTCTTTTATTTTTTAATAATACGATGTTTCAGATATTTCTCATCTACTTACCCTGAAAGCTTCTCTCAAGCCTCCATTGTCTGCAATGTTTTCTGCCAAAGTTCTCTTCCCTTTCACCTTGGCAGAATGAAAGAACATCAGTCATTTGACCCATTTCTGAACTTCTTACTTGATCAGCTTCAAAAAGAGGGGGGAAAGTAAAACAAGGCAAGAACAACCTCAGTCAATTTCAGCTAACTTTGGTTAGGCGATCTGGGTTTCCATGTGAAAACTGCCAGTAAAATATTTTCTGTGAGAGAACCTGGCTCTGGTCATAGATCTCTGTAGCACAAAATATAGTAGATAGAATGCACTTAAGAATCCAGTCCCTGATCTTTGAGCTGAGTGTCAGTAATTTTCCCTGAAGGACTGCTTATATCTGGTGACATGTGAAATCCAGTAGCCTCTTAAACTTTTATCTAAAAGGCTATATTTATTTCTCTACATAACTCTTAATATATTACTGGGATGCTAAAATAACTTCTAAGTAATAACATAAATAAGCAGAATTAAAATAACTGTCAGAGACAGAATCAAAATTGGTAGTATATTCAGTGCTCTAAAAATATCTGCAGAGGAGATTCCTCTTGCTTCTCCTGTGTATTAATTCCAAGAGCAGAAGCAATAGCAACAAGAATGTATTGTGGGAAACTGCACTATATAAACTCTGAGGAAACTGGTCTCCTGGCATTGCCAAGTGCAATATCATTACAAAGAAATCCTAATTTCTGCTGGAGTAGCATTATCTCTAGTCACCCAGCCTACTAAGGTCCTTGTGTTACTGACTGTATTTGTAATTAAGCAGTTTTCCTCTCTCCTGTGCCTCAAATAAGCAAGATAATTGGGCACAGTTTTGAGCAGGGCTCTGAAGGTCAATGCTGGCTGCAGCCATCATCTCTCCCGTGCCACAGGGATCAGTACAGTGGGGTTGGCATCAGGACTCAGGTTCAGGATGGCAAAAGAGGGCAAAACAGAGAAGAAGAGGTAAAACCACCAAGGGAATGGCTGGGTACGTGTGCACAGCCCCACTCTAGTGCAGAGGAGCACCCAGATTGGATTCAGGACATCTTATTTGCTTCCTTGGGAGCAATGTTATGGCAGAGAAAAGTGCAACTCTTTCCTGTCAGCTCTCCCCTGCCCTCAGGAGCAGGGAGATGGAGGTGAGAGGAGCTTTTAGGACAAAAGGTGCTGGGACAGCAGGGAACAGGCATGCACACCAGCTGCCTTTCCCCTGCCCTTCCTGCTCACACAATATACTTGCAGTGGGCTTGTGAAAAACAGACTAAAACTCTGACTTGGAGCATAAGATCAAAGTAACCTAAGAGTGGCACGGGGCCACAGGTCATCTGAAAAGTGGGAGAATTCTTTCTGCTGATCTCAGGCAGCTCTGGATCAGGTATTTGAGACTACTCTGCACAAAGAGTTTGTGGCAGGGATCAGGGACCATGATAAGCCTTTATTTGATGAGATGACTTTATGTGATTATTGCACTCCAAAGCAATTTCTATATCCACTTTTTCTTTCATTAGGCTTCTTTTCTGGAGACATTTTTATTGTATACCAGATGAGAAGGGAGAAGAATAAATAGGTTTCTTGATCCATGAAAAATATTCATACAAGGATAAAAAACCTGCAGAGTATTGATGTAAATGACAGGCCAAAATGATAATAAAAAAAAAGGTCTTTGCTTGCATAGCTCTTCATACTAAAGCTATAAAATATGGCAGAAAATTGGAAAAATCTTCCATCATCTAAAAAGTGCTTTTGGTTATCCCTGGATATGGAAGAAATGGGATGACAAGGCTGTGGGTAACAGGATCTCTCTAGGAAGCTCATCCTTGGACTTCAAAGGCAGTGTCTACACTGGGAGGGAATCCAGACCTACCTCATCTCAAGAGACAGGGCAAGAGGAAAAGGGGAGAGCCAGGCCAATGGCAGAGGCATGGGAAGGACTCAGCCATGTCCCTGGGGAAGGTCTTAAGTGGAATTTTTGTAATGACAGTTTTTGTCCTACATATATTCAGGAATAAACCTGAGAATTTTAATTTGTAAATTAGCTTACTATGAAGTATCTCAAGTCTGAGCTGCTGGACTTCAGTTTGGAACACAATATGGCTTTGCAATGTCTGAGATCAGCACAAAACAAGCCTGGGAAAAGGGCTAGAATTGTAAATAAGCATTTCATGGGGCCTCATAATTTTTAAAAGTCAAAGATGTACTAGGATTTCTAAAATGTAGGTAGAGGTGATAGAACTGAGTGGGGATTGGAGTATGTGTTTTATCCTGGAAACTAAGATTAAAATCGTGTCCCAGACAACATTACTGGAATTTCAGCTATTCATTTCTGAGGGTCTGGGATATATCCTGTTTATCCTCACTTTGGACACACATATGAATCTAAACATTTTCAGGGAAGGCCAGACCTCTGATAGACAATGAAACAGAAACAATTGCCTTGCACTTTCTTTCTCAATCCTTTTCTAGGAGCTACTGCTGTCATATTCCCTTGATTAAACATACAAATGGGGTCTGTGTGCACACATGGAAGAAATAGCAAGAGTTGAATCTGAAATAAAGCAGGGCTTATGCATCTATTTTATAGCTGCAATAAATAACAGCAGAATTGTTAAAGGAATCTATAAAACATGCTATTATATTCTTTCTCAAAGAGTGACTGCTCAGTTTTCATTACAGACCTCATCTTCAGGAGACATTTAACATGCTCACAATAATTAGAGCAGCCATGCTGAGTGGCTTCATCCTCTTCCTCTGATTCCAAAACAATGTGATGGAGAGAAATGGTTTAACCCTGTCACCAGCGTGTGGGTAGTGGTGTTTGACTGGACTAATCAAACCTGACAGACAATTTTTAACACAATTATTCACCTCAAAAAATCATTTGTTGTGAGAAATGAAGTTGGTAGCCTAATATCCCAATACGTTGGGATTTATAAAAAGAGAATTTTAAAAAAAGAAAAAAACCCACAACAACCCAAACTCCTCTGTACCACTGTTTTCAGTCACTGGTGGTTTACATACATGTAAGCCAGCTGGCTTCCAGTAGTAATTGTTGTATTGATTTATCATGCATTTTGTTTTCTCTTTAAACTTTTCTTCAGAGTCAGTTGTCCACCAAGGGTCTAAATTTCCATTTTTGTCATATTTCCGACCTCAAAAAGGAAAGAAAGAAAACAAATGTTTTTGCAGGAGAAAACTTTTACAATTTAGGAATCTATCACCTTCACAGAAATGAGAGATGAACATTCTCATTTAAGTGTGTGTACAAAATGGATAGCAACAGTGAGCAAAATCTTGACCCCACTCAAATCAGCAGTGAAAAGCTGGCATTCTATTTATTGTCATAATTTCCATTTGCAGAAGAAGATAGTAATGACTAATGAGTTCTATAGTACATTTTATAATTACATAGTGTAAGAGGTACTTAGCTTTCTTGCAAGTATAATTGTACTTTTCATCCTCAGACCATGTCTTTAATTCTGAAAATGTGATGATAACTAATTTATTAATAATTCTTTGCTTGATCAGGAAACAAATCCATTTCATGCAAGCTTCTGAAGTTTCCATTTTAGATTTTGGAGCAAAAGCAGGGCATTTAAACCCTTCTCATGGAAACAGGGGGAATACAATCATCCCATTTCCCAGGCTGATGGTTGCAGCAGTGGCTTGTTTCAGCCTCAGGTCCCTGCTCCCTGTCATTTGTAGGAGAATATTTCCTCTCCATCATGACTCCAGCCAGTCAGACACAAGACATGTTTGGACTTTCCTGAGTGTGTTTAGCTGCCCCAGTGGCTGCAGCTTTGCTCTGTGGTTTGAGTCTTCCTTGCAGCTGCAGGAGAGAGAGGTAAGGAGCAGCAGGGCTGCTGTTCAAACCTTGGGTTCCTTTCTGACTGGCAGGAGACAAGGTGGGGATTAGGTGCTCACCTACACAAGGTGGGAGTTTATGAAGAAAAATTTCTCCATTCTGGAGTGTTTGTTGACACAAAGGGTTGTAGAGCAGTGCCAACAGGAAACAACATTTTATTTTTTTTTTTTTAGGTATTCAATATAACACAACATAAACAAATTCAAAATTACTCCCTGGAGGAGGAGGTTCGAGTTTCTTTCTCCTTGCACCTCCCTCCTCCCCCCTCACTTTCTCTCAGAAGGCTCGATTTTTAAAAGCTAAGACAGCCAAACCTAGGTAGTGGCAATGCCCCACTCCACCCAGTTTGTCAGGACAATTGGATTGACATTTTCTGACCAATTTTTCCCCTCTCTCTCTTTTTTGAATTTAATTTTCATATTTTTACAACACCTTTTCTGTACCACTCTTGTTCCAGGATTGTATTTTAAAACTTTTGCAGTTATTTTTTGAAAAATGCCAAACCTGGAATGAAAAGTTTTCTTGAAAGTAATTTTTATGAATCAGAAATTATCCCTTTAGCCTTCCTACTACGCCTGTTAGGACTTTCAGAATCTGCTGCTGATTTAGTTTTCATTCAAGACAATCAGAAAGAATCAAACTTGTGGCATTTCTTACCAAATAAAATCCAGTTCAAACAAGCAAGATTCCATGTAACTAAGTCTAATAAATACAAGTTTATAATTTTTTCACAAAGCTCAGCACCATTAAAGAAATCAAAACCATAAAAATGCTACATCATATGCAAGTCAGCCTTTCTAATCTGTCAACTCTGTAAATAAAAAAGTTATCAAAACGCAGTCAGATACTCACCATTGCTGTCAAATCCATGAGTGAACTCATGGCCAACAATCACTCCTATGGCACCATAACTTAGTGACCTGTAACACGAAGCAGTTTCCTCAGAAAGTGTTCACAGTCATGAACGTTAGAGGACAAAAGACCTCAAGAAAGATCATTACTGATTTAAAAAGAGGGTGAGGAGGAAAGGGATATGGATCTAACAGTCAGACCTACACAATTTCGACTTAAAGATGTTGAAAGTCTTAAGGTTAAACCCTTGTTTAAAAGTAACATTTAATCTTAAGATCTGCAGGCATTGTGATGGTTCACTCTTCCAACCAAATCCATTATCAGCATCATATGAGCTCCAAAATGTCTCCTTCAGCTGGCTGCATTCTGTATATTCTGACTGGGAACAGGACAAAGTTACAGCTGTAACTGCTCTGAAACAAAGACTGTATTTTATAAAGCATTAACAGATTTCCATTAAGTTTTAAAAAGAAAGGTCTTAAAATTCCCCTGCACCTGCCCTGGAATAGGACATGATAATACAGTCAGATCTAATGCACCCAGGAAACAGAAAAAGAAATACTTTTTATTCCTGTTTGACAGTTAATTATATCTTCTGTATTATATCCCAAGAAACTTGCTTTTAGGAGAAACAGGAATGAAAGAGGGAAAAGCTCAGGGCTTTTTTACAGCAAATACAGTGGATATCATGGGGGTAGGTGATTTACTCAATGCATCTTTCATTTACTGAGTTGTTTTTTGTAATTTTCATTATTTCAGGTATTGAGATGTTATACTTCAAAGTAGCTTTCAGTATTTCTAAAACATCTTATTGACACAGAAGAAAGGCAGAGAGTTTTGAAATAACATATTACTGGACCTAACGATCCATAGTGCACTAATTGCTCATTTCAGTCATGCCCAAAAAGTATTATATCATTTAATTCCCTCTGCTCCCATGAAAATCCTTCAGTTTGTTGTTTTCTTTCCTGAATGGTACTTTGCATATGTTGAAATCTTCCCTACTGCTTTTTAGTCCAGGTACTGTTACAAACCATCTCCAAAAAATGCAGGTTAAAATTATACATTTCAGCAATTGAAATATCATCCTTTTGTGTGACAAATTTGTAATCTTGTGTAGCACACAGTGATAATTACCCCTAACAAATGCACTATGTCAGACTTGTTTTCCATATCTGAAGTAAAGGGGTTATACAGGATCTTTTGCAGCTGAAGAAGAATAAAAAATAATGGCACAAAACATGTAAAGAGATTGAGAAGAAACAAGCCCTATTACTAAATACATCTTATTTTTCCTCTAAAGATCTTTGTAACCATGAGTGTCAGGAGAAAGAACAGGCTGTTGTTCTGACACTCCTACAGCTTTCCTTAGCTCCAAAAGATGAGGATAAGGTTGTAGTGAAGTTTGGCCCTTGAACCTGTGAACTCCAGTTCAGCATTTTGTCCAGCTCAACATTTTTTCCAGAATTTTTTCCAGCTCTTTCATGCTTCTCAATTCTGGGCACAGCTGGACAGAGATGGAAAGGATGGTGCAGCCCAGCAGACACCACATAAAAGGGGAACTTTCTGGGACTGGAAGGCTCAGAAAACTGTAAGGAAGTTATGAGGTCAGATAGTTTGACATCTCTATTTCATTATACCTGGCACTGAAGAATCACAACTGTGAGTGATGGCATTTGAATATTATTTTATTTCATTTATTGAGATGTAAAAGTGATAGCTAAGCTTGGCTTTATGCAAATTGATGTAACTGATTTTTGGTGGTTGTTCTGGAACTGGACACTGAAATGGTACTAAATGTTAAATATTTTCTAAATCAGTTTTTCAGGAAGCACTGGTGACTTTTGGATGGTTTATCTGTTCCACTGCCATGTACTGTTTCTTCTAAGAAGACAGAAAACATCCAGAATATTTCAAGGACAAAAGCAATCTGTTGTCTGATATAAACCAGCTACATTTGTTTACTAAATTTCATTTTGATACCTATTCAAGCAAAACCAATTTAAGCTAAGGTAACCTCTAAAAAGAGAAATGAGCAGAGTATAATATTTTGAAAGAACCGCAATTTTATCACTATGGCAGGAGGTCAGGATACAGAGAAATCTCTTCAGAAAGTAAAGCTGGAAACAGGTCTGCAATAACTATAATAGAAAATACTTTCACCTTAACAAAAAAAGGACTTTCTTCTATCCCCAATTACCACTTCCAAAGTCACCTGGCCCACAAGAATTCTTTTTGAATACAAATTAATTTGTTCCTAAATTGAAGTGTCTTTCTACATATATTGCCAAATTCCCCGTTTACAAGGACAGAATCCAGATTGGATTGTGGCAAGCACAAAATTATCAAAAAGTTTGATTTTTCCTTTAACAAAGATTTATTAAGGATATGTTTCACCAGTAACTGGTTTTATATAACTGCAAAATAACTTTCAGAAACTGCCATCAGAAACTTTTCATGGTCTTGTCCTGCCCTAAAATAGAAATCTACCGAACTGCACAAAAGCAGTGATTTTTCAAATTTTAATGTATGTGACCTATAATTACCCTTCCTCAGCTACACTGGCACATGGGCCTGCTCAGGCAATCACTTATGCACATAAAGATATTCTCATGCACCTCGACAGGCACAGACAAGGGCCCACTGCTAATCTTAGATATTAGCAGAAAGTGAACAATAAACTGATAATAATTGGCTTCTAAGGGTATTCACTTCTGTTCAGGAAGTGTTAGTTACCTGATTTACAATTCCTTTTAATACCTGCCATGTGCACACTGCTGCATCTGCATGCTGTAGCATTGAAACACTTTCACTTGGGTGCACTCAATTAGCAATTCCTGTGAGAAATCAGTCATCAGTTTAAGACAACAGCAACACATATGGCTCCCAGGGGTAAGAAGGAGTATTGCACAAAGCAGCATTTCTCAAAGTCAGCTCTTCCAGTGGCAAAAGCAAGAGACAGCAGGAGAGAAGTAACAACACAAGGGCCAAATTTGCCCTACAGGAGGACAACACAGTTTTCCTAGGTGCTACCTTTTGGTTGCCTTCAGTACTGCAGCCTTCTTCTCCATGCCCTCTTCTTTGTGTGTATGTGTTTGCAATACCTTTTCCTGGTATTGCTCAGTTCTAGGTGGGTGAGGTTCCCTGGTGCAGTACTTACCTAGGATACTCTGTTCCCCAAAAGAAAGGCTTTTGAAGTTCTCCTGCTGGGAATCCTGCAATAACAACAACAAAAAATAGTGAGGTCAATTAAATACAGCTGAATAGCTGTCACAATGCCCAAGGCTTTAGATTTTACAACCTCCTTTGTTTGGTTTCAGAAGGTTTTTCCAGGGGAGCTTTCCCTGAGGTGTTAGAGTGCAATAGAGAGGATTATGGAGAGACATGTCTGGGTGAATGCCTGTGTTCCTGTGAAAAACACACCTCATATTTCCTGTGGAGAGTATTGACTACCCTCAGATGTGCTGACTGAACAATAGGCAATACATAGGTAAAGTGCAATAAGAATTAAAATACCATTAGCCTAGTGAGGCTTCACTGAAAGAAATGTGAAAGTGATAAAATGTAAGCCTGATTCTATTTAGTCTATGAAAAACAGAGGTAAATAAACATACTTAGGCACTTCTGTAAGGGAAAAAAGTAGATTATTAAGGCTGTAGGGTCAATCTAGCTACAGATATTACCTGTCTGCTTCTGGCCGACTAACCAGGTGCCAAAAATATAACAATAGAGACACTCTGGTGAGTGATGAGCTACTTATGTTTCATATAGGAATCAAAATTGTTCCTCAAACTCAAAGGCACAGGTTTATTTTTAGTTCCAGGGAGACACTTTAGTGCCAGGACACTAAAGACAGTGGAGTTGCACACTGTAAAACTTTAACAGCCCAAAGAATTGCTAAATGAAATATACACCCATGGTCAAAGTTCTTATGTGATGGTGAAAAGTGCCATCCTTCCAGGCCCAAATGTGGAATTTACTGTCTTGTGTCACAAACTGCCTTCTAAAGCACAGGCATACACATGCTTAGAAGGTTTACCTGTGTGGTCATCACCTTGTTGAGGAAGAATGTATCCTCAAGTGACTCACTTGTTTTCCCAGGAACTGCTGCTTTACCTATGGATGTCTCTTCAAGAAATCACCTGAACACCCAGAACAATACAAAAACCATATTCATTTGACTCTAACTCTATTCAGTTTTTTGTTGATAATTTGGTCATGGATTTCTCTATATCTGACATACGTTGTCAGGCAAGATTTTTGTCTTTTCCTTACAAAGTCTTTAAAAACTTTCAAATGGGGAAAAAACCCACCAAACAAACAAACAGTAAATTTTAAAAACCCACAAAAAGTGTGGGCTTCGAACTTATTTTCCTAATGGTGTCTGTTTTGGTTTTTTTTTTTTTTTTTTTACTTCTCCAGATGTTGTTTGATTGTTTTATTGTTTCAAGCATGATATAATTTTCTTTTCCAGCACTACAAACCACAATTTTACCAGTGTCAAGGACAAAGTTTTACTGATCTAAGTCTCCTTGCCTCTTGGTATACAGAGAAGATTATTTATTAAGCATGTTTTGAACATTTTAAGCAGCAATGGTATATTCATACAACTTGATGGAAATTGTTTGTTAGGCCTTAAGAGCTGTGTTCAGATCTGAAAATCTAGTTTGAACTGGTTCCCTCCAAACACTGAAATTGAGAAAAGCTTTTGGAATGCTTAGGTACTGCTAACTCTAACTGATCCTATCCCCACAGCAATGGATGAGAGGAGCTGTGGCCAAAGTGAACAAATGAGCCCATACTGCAGGCAGCATGAGCCAAGGCAGCACAGTCACCCCACAAATCATGTTTAATGGTCACACAGTCCTGGGTGCCTGTCACTGCACCAAGAGGCTATCAAGATCTTTTAAGGAGCTGCAATTATTTTTCCCAGGTATAAACCTGTACTGAATTTGCACTTGTGTGCAGTAGAGGCAATATACATTATTTACAGCAAATTAGGTGCGAATCTTCCCTCAAGCTTACCCAGCCTCACTAAATGTGTCTTCATAGAACATTGCTGAAACACAGACAGCTGTGAGTTAAGCCAGGAGATCGTTTTCACTGAACAAGTCAATATGAATGAATGGTAGGAAGCTCCAGTGCTGAATCTGTACAACAGGTTGGTAATTATTTTACTCAGAGTCAGGATCCATTTTAGGTTAGAGCAAAGTGCTGCTTGAAGGAGTTGGTTCTGCTTTTGGACATGTGTGAAAACACCTCTGTAGTTTGCACTAAAGGAAGCTCAGGAAGTATTTTCAGGCCAAAGCAGAGTCAGAGGCCAGTAGATTGTAATACACATTTCAGAAAACCTCAGGAAACTGGAATGCATTATCACCAGTAGGAGTTGCTTTGTTTTGTTTTGTTTGAGGCGTGCATGTTTTTGTGGTTTTGTTGGGTTTTGTTTGTTTGTTTTCAGTAAGAAAAAAAATCTAGGTTATCTAGTTTTGAAAGTGATTCTCGGTGAGCCAGTAAAGTAAATGGATCCCATTCCCCAGAGGTCAGCAGCACTGAGGACTGAGGGTATTTCTCCACTATTCCAACCCTAGAAGGAGCACATTAAGAGCTGGCAACACTTTTTAGGCAACGTCTCCTTCAGGCAAGCAACAACTACATCATCCTTGGGGGGAGCAAGGATAACAATGTCTTATACTTAAAATGTCCTTGAAATTGTAACATGAGATTGATCACCAGACAGTTTCTTATTTTATGCTGATTTGAATCCCTCGATTTAGGCAATTCCCTTGTGAAGCCTGTTTCTTTTTTTGCTTGGCATATTGCACCTAAAGGAATTAATGACAAAACTCAGAGAGCTCAAAGTAGGCTGCAGACGCAGTAAATACTAATGGGATTATTTATATGCCACTGGAGTTCAAACAGGCAAAGGACAGATCTGAAGGAGTAAGACAGACAGACTTTAGGGAGTCTCACATCTTAAGGAATAGATACAGGCACTGGGAATGTACTTTGAGCTAACACTTGACCAAAAGTTTTGCCTCTATTGGGTATCTTTTAAGTCTTTCTCCCTCTACACAGCCCCAGAAGAGAGATACAGGCCGACAGTCTCTTTATACACTAGACTGCAAAATGTCTACACTCAAGGCATTACTCACCAAGAGCACACAGAAAGAATGTTGTGTTATCTTATGACAGACCCCACACAAACCCATCTGCCATCAAGACCTGGACTTGCAGAATGTGCTTTGACTTCCTTCTTACAACCTACCTAAATTTGGAGCAATGCACTGGGCTGCAGCATCACTCTGAGATGGGCACTGGTGTCACATCCACCAGAGCACTGCTCTGTAGACAGCAGAGTTCAGGCTGTCACACAGCAGCACTGGTACCCGACATCCTTGCATCTTCCTGGTGGCAAGGTGGGACAGCCAGGCTAGATCACCCTCTAGATGGACTTTGTGCCACTCATCCCAACATGCTACCAGCTGCTCTGATCACAGCCCCTTAAGCCCAGCAGTTCAGGGAGTTTTCAGTGCACCTGACCATCCACTTGAGTAGCCAATTCTTCAGCAGTTTGTATTTGAGCATGTTAGGGGGACACAGTGCTGAAATTCTTTCTGAAGAATAAATCATATTCACATCTTTCTCCTCCTCCACTGAGCTAGCAATCTCAATGCAGAAAGCTGGTCAGAGAAACTGTTTCCAGGAATTACTTTATCATGTACACAGGGACTGTTGTGAGCCTGGCTAGCTTGTAATTTCCTAGATCTTCATTCTTGAAGATAGGAGTGACATTTGCTTTCTTCCAGTCCTCAGGAATCTCCCCCAATCACCATAATCTTTCACAGATTATCAAGACTGGCCTCATAGTGATGTTGTGAGCTTGTAGGTGCACCCTGTCAGAGCCCATGGGGTTGTGTTTGCCCACTGTGTTTAAGCGTTCCCTAATCTACTCCTCCTCCAAAAGGGTAAATCTCTCTGTCACCAGGTCCCCTGCCCTCATTCAGCACATTTTCCCTCAACTTGCTGCTTCTGCTTTCTACAAGTTACACTTGTAGAAACATTTCTTTACATACCTAGCCAGATTCATCTCCAGGGAGGCTTTTGGCTTTCCAAACCCCTGTGTCTTGGACAGTGACTGTTCACCTTTTCTCTTGGTCACCTCACTGCCCTGGAATGCAGGGGCACTTCAAGCAGTGCAGTACAGCTGGCTTACTTCAAATATTTCACTCTGAATTTATGCCTATCTTGAAGCTCTCACAGAACTTTCCCTGCACAGGACTACTATTGATGTAATTGAAGGTTTCTATCTTCATTTTATCCATGATGTCATTTTCAGCATCTTTCTCCAGCAAGGTGCTGTAAAGCTTGTCAGAATGTATTAAAAATTTGAAGGTATTTTCTTTTTCTCCAATATTTCAGAGGCTTTATTGCCATTAATAAATCCCTTTACTAGCTGATACCTTCATGGTGTTATTATACACACTTTGCAGATTAGTACCCTTACCTCAAGTATAATATTGCTAGTTTACAAAGAAGACAAATATAACACATTTGAACTGATAATTCCCTGAAAAAAATGCAGAGCAATTATGGATAAACTAGACCAAAAAACACATTAGACCAAAATCACAAGGAATTTTGGAGTTCAAATCTAAATATTCAAATTTTCTAGTTCAATTACATTATTCAGTTATATTGCATTATGTTTTTAACTGAGCAAGGCAAAGCCTTATTCCAAGTTAGTGCATGTACAACTTCCAATAATGAGGTTGGTTTGTTTAAAGTTCTGACAATCTTGTGAATCCCACACATAAGTGACAGAATGGGAGACAGCTGTGCTAAACTGTGTGATAAACAGGGGACTCTGGTGCCAGTCAGTGCACTGGCAGTTCTCAGATGGGTTCAAAAGCTCTAACTTCTTTTTTCAAGTGTCATTGAATGAATTCAGATGTGGAGTTTTGCAGGGAGAATTTCAAAGAATTTTGAATTCACATATGGAATTAATATGAAGACAGCTAGGGTGTTGGTTAAAATGTTGTCTAAATACCGCCCAAAGGGCAGGATACATTTGTTTAAAATCGTTCCACAGACTTCTATTTGGACAACAGAATCTCATCCCAGTGATGTTTTTGATGTTCTCTTTGGGGTCTAGCTGCCAATCTCAATGGCAAGGAACTCCTGCAAGTTTTATCTCAGGTAAAACACATGAGAAAACCTTTCAGACACTGTGGAGCACCCCAGAAGCTTTGAGCATCCATATGTAAGTGAAAGAGACCAAAGTGTCTGTCTCTACATGGACCTGAATCATACACCTTATTTCAAGTTTCTCCTGTGGACAAAGAGGATAGAAAACAAGAATTGTGTAAGGATAGAAAATATCAATTATGTAAGGCACAGTAACTCTCCCATGCAATGCATGCATACAAAGCTTAATTTTATGAAGAAATCAGTGAATAAATTCATTAAAGAGATACAGGGCAGTAATGGTCTTAAAGCAGAGGACTCTGCAACCTCTGCTTCAATTCTTGGCTCAGTTTCTGCTTCACCTGACAAAAGGTTCTTTTCTACTCATGAAAAAGAGAGAACCTGGAGTTTACCAACCTCAGTGGGGCAACATGAGGAGAAGCATGATGTGGTTTGTGAGGTGCCAAGGAATACTGTCTGCTAAGGGAGTAGAAAATGGGAAAACATCTGTTTTACAAGAAACTTTAATCTTTATTTTATGAGGAAAAAGCCTCAGTGGATCCCCTGGGGCGTGAGAATGGGGATTTGGGGAGAAAAACAAAGGACAAGTTTTTCTGTTTATACATCCATAGCTAAAAATTTTAGGAAGAAAAAAATAAAGAATGGAGGTAAGGATCTTGCACTATGATTAAATAAAAGAGAATAGTGGTCTTCAGTTAATATGGAAAATGAGGGCTCACTTAAGACACTTAAAGCTTCCTTAATAACAGGGCTCAGAAAGTGTTCAGTCCAAATCTGTTAGGTTTATTAACCTCCAGGAAACTAATGGCACACTTGAAACTACTTCATCAATAACCTTCCAGATAGTCCAGTGCTGAACAGAAGAAAAAATGCCCCTATGCATCTTCCCCTTATCCTGCCCTGGCCACAGCATCAGGAGGTGTTTGCCAGCAGTTCCCTGGCTCCTGGCAAGGTAAGAGTAACTCACAGCACCAGTGAGCTGCCAGCATCAATATCTGTGTGATGCTTCCTGTAAAGATGATACTTATTGGCTAATGTGAGCTCTCATCTGTGGTTTTCTCTATGGATACTGATTTGAATGCAATTTTTAAATTCTGTTGTAGATTATATCTGCTTCCTGTAACATGTATTGAGGCTGCTCTCTAAAGAGGCCTCTTGACTTTCACCAGAGAACTGCAGTAACAGCACAAATGACTTAGAAGGAGCATGGGTATAAACTTACAGAGATAATATCAACATTAATTATCCAGTACATCTATTCAAGCTTACACCTCATGAATGCATTGCTTATATTTGCCTCAGTTCACTGTAAATCTCCCTTTCATTACTGTTCACAACCCACAAATGTGACTATTTTTATATATTCTAGAGGCATACATATTTACACTTTGAAAAAAACCCTAAATACACGAAATGTCTGATGAACAGTTCCCTTTTATTCTTAACATATTCAAAGGCAAATATTTTAGTGCTGTAAAGAAATAAAACATTTTCTTGAACAGAAGTGTGCTAGCACACTTTGATCATCACTTGTGTCTATTTTCAGCACATATTTGTTGACTGCTCTAGAGTGCATTAAAATAAACTAATCCTTCAGGAATATGTTTTTGGTGTTCCAATTATGATAATTAAAAAGATGGTATTCATGCTGCTTAGATGATATGAAGTGTACTTAGATACACATTCTGAGACTCTAAAGGCAGTGACACATACCTGTTGTCCTTGTTAAGTACCTATAATTAAAGGGAAAATTGACAAGCAAATGCACAGAAAATTGAAGAATTATCTAAACCAGGATTAAAAAATTAATAACAACCGTTATAAACATGCATAGTTCTTCATCTAAAACACTTTGAATTATGGAAAAAGAGGAAATAAATAAATAGAACTTACATACAGGGAACATCAGGAGTAAACTTGTATAATATTAAATTATATGTAATATATTTTTAGCTCTGCTCTTTGTGGCACATCTCATCCTGTTGCAGCTATTTATTTCTCCTTTGGAGATCTTAACAGAATCACTGGTCATTCAAACTATCAATAGTTTTGTAATGAAAATGAAATGAAGCAACGGCAAATACAAATACACTAGAAGACAGCAAAATTTGGTACATCTACTGCATATGCAAGATTTGCTATATTCTCCCAAATTTATTAGTTTTTTAAATCACCTAGTTTCTCTTCTCTATTAATTTTCTCTTTTAGTGAAACAAGGACTTTTCTTCCAAATAACTGAGTAGTCAAGTTGAAAACAGTAACAGCCTGCCTGTATATGAAGATCACATGGACTTGCATGGATACTCCAATATTTATGTCAGTGACACAGATTATATATAGAGAGAAGAATTTGTGATCCCTCCATCAGGAGTGCCAGAGACCTTCCTGTTCTCTGAACACAGAAAGCAAAATCAGCTGCCTAAAGCTCAGAAGGGATCAGGACATCCACATTGTCCTTCCCTTGTGCAGGTACCTGATGATTGCTCCTTCTCAGAATCCATGGGTCAAGACACTAAAGTTTCTTTTTCTCTAAACTTTTTCAAAAAGCCTGCAGTGACTAATCAAGTTTGGAGTTGCTATGGTTTTGTTAATATCATCACACAGTACATTTCCATTTCCAAATCAGTGGTCCCAATTTTTAGAATCACATTTTGGAACTCGGGATTTTCCAATCCATGTAGAAACTACTTTCCATAATCAAATTCTATTATGCATTTTAAAATTCTTATTTCTCAAATTCTTCTTAGTAAACTCACTTACAAAAAGCAAAAGTAGAAGGGTCTTGAAGGCCCTAGAGCCCAGTTTGCTCGCTGAATGGCAGAGGCACTCAAGCAGATGAAGAGAGTATCTGGTCCATTCACTCATTTACAGGAGTGATCAGCAGTAGATGTGAAGGGAAAGTGTCAGGCCACTACCTGTGAGGTAATTCTGCTAGCACATGTTCCTACCTTCCAGCAGCCAGCAGCAGAGGCTACTGTCCTCCTGGGCTGGGTTTACATCCCTCTGTTCTTTTGTACAGAACACTCTCTTTTCAGTTCATCTGCTATTGCAGTGAGCAGCACAGATCCTTACAACACACCCTTCCAACTATTTGCCAACAAGTAATTGGTTCCTGCCTCCATCTCTTATCTCTAATAAGTCATTAATTTATGAAAGGGCTGTCTTTCCTGTCCCATGACAACTTTCAGTTGTTAGTATTGGGAAAGAACCTATCATCAAAAGTGTTCTATGGAAAAAAATGTATCATTGTATCAAGCATACTTACTCACTTTCTGAATTATTAAAAAAAATAAACTCTAGTAGAGTAACAAAGCATGATTTCTTTCTAAAAGAAAAAGCAAAAAACACCTCACGTTCTCATGTTCACTTTTCACCATTATATCATATGCTTATTCATTCTTTCTGTTCAATCATGTTGTGGTCACAACCTGATTCCTTCATATAAAGGCTAAAAGGACTTGTTATGCAGATCCCTCTGAACTGTATTTTCAAAAATAGGATATGACACTTGCCACACCTATGAGGCTGCTATAAGTCATAGCTGGTTGGTTGGAATTTTTTTGTCCAAGTTCCTTTGAAATATCTGGGAGAATATTATCTGGTTCTTATATTTGTCACAGTTCATTGTATGAATTTTTTCTAAAGTCCCTTCTATTGGCACTAAATTTTAAAGAATTTCTGGGACTAACCTCTCACAAAAAAAAAGAAAAAGCTCCAGAATTAGAACTTCCCAAACTCATACAATGCAAAGAATTACCTTATTTTTATGCCTTAGAGACTCTCCTCTCTCAGTGAATTTGACAAAAAGGCTTTATTTTTAGTTCTTATTCTCATAGAAATTTGATCCTTGAAATCTTTCTGGGCTTGCTGTATCAGAATTTTACATTTAACTGGCTAGAGTTCAAGCTCAATACTTATTCTCAAATGACTCTGGTTTCTAGAACTCTTTTTCTGTTGTTTAACTAAGCCTTTAAAAATGCCACAGTTCTTGTGGCATGTGAGCAGCCCCCAGAACTTTGTACAGATTACGACTGACAACACGGCTGCAAAGCAGTAAGGTAGCAGTTCTTCCCCACCAGCATTAATGGGAAATCAGTAGTGATATGTCAAATATTTATCAGCAACTTCTACCAGAGAATGTTCCTCCCACATCACACAGGCCCTCTGTCCCATACAAACACACCAGCCAGGGGAAGACAGTGCTGTGCCCTTCTCTGACTCTTCCCTCGTGTTGCACATCATTTTTAGGGCATGATTACATGTGTACCTCTCTCTCAGGTGTGAGAGGATTTTGTTCAGAAAGAGCCACCTAAACCCTTTTCCTCTTTGAAACAGTCCTGAGAGGACTGAGAGTGAGTGGCACTGTCCAAACTTGCAGGTCACTTGCCAGCAGAACAAGAAGGTCGGCAGATATGATAGAAAATACAATTACCCCTGCACCCCTGACTGAAGGGTTACATTTGACAACTCTCTGCCTCCTGACTCTTTTAGACACAGCTAGTGTGAAATTTCAGTGGCTGCAGCCTCTCATCACTGTTTTCTCTAAAGTGCCATGGCAGAGAGGCTGGGACAGCCGAGCACTGCTCAAATTCAAAAGAACCCAATATTAAAGAAGGTATAACAGTGATGGCTCTCTTTTTCCTCTGAGCAGGCTTCTTCTCCACTCACACAGAACCTTTCTAGCAGCAGTGGGGGCTGGAGAAAGAGCAGCTGTAGTTTCACGGGTACCTCAGAGCTGTGACCAACTCAGCCAAGAGCTCCCTCAGATGATCAACAAAAATGTGACTGCCTAATGATGGCAGCCCCCTAATTACGGCAGAGCTATCTAGATCTAGCACTATTTTTAATCAAAAGAGCTGCCTAATTATTATACATGCTTTACAAACGAGCCCACCTAGACATGAAAGAATTTCAGTGAATAGTTTGAAGGCAAACTTCAATAGTTTGAAGGCAATTGTTTCTGTAAAAACAATTTTTACAGAAATTGATAGAAGCAAACTGCTGTACCAACAGACTCAAGTTGCCAGTCCTCTGCTCTACCTTCTTAAGTGTGATATGTTAATTTTGTGCCTTTCTTTCTGTGACCAAAAGAGAGCTAGGAGAAAATGGGGGAATCATTCTGCAATTTTTGAGGTCCTGTCTCTGGGGACTGAGACTACAGAAAAGGTGGTAGCCGCCTTCCAGACCCAAACATCATAGAAAAAGAAGGCTGATTTAACATGCAAAGCTAATTAAGAGTGAAGAGAATTGCCAGGGTAAAGGTAGCACTGCTGTGCACAGAGAGACTGGTATAGAATTTTATAGCCTGTTAGAAAATTTCTATTCAAAGTCCCATTAAAGCAAACAGGAATGAACATCCAAACTCATCACACAACTTTGAAAAACTCAGCTCTTTTACCTTATTTGTTTCCACACTAGGATATATTCTGTCTAAAAACAACCAATAACAAAAATTAGAATAAGACAGGTTGTACTGCACATACAGGTAAGAATTTTCAGTTTTAGATGTCACTCCTTGTCCTTGAATGTATTGAACAAATCCACTGGACACACTTCCTCGTGTTTTCTGGTCTATATCACAGCCTTCTCTAGTCACATGTATTGTTACATATCTGTCAATACTGCTATGTCTGCTATCACTGTGTATTTATGGAGAGGTGTATACACAGGTTTTTGCTACAGAAAACAGAAGATAGAAACATTAGGCTTTAATGAAAGTGATTTAAGCTATCATTCATGATAGACAGAGTACAAACACACACACAGAGTCATGCAACTCATCTGATACAGGGTAACCCATGGAGCTGCAGTAGTTCCAATCTGTGGGAGCTCTGCATTTTCCAGAACAATCCTTCACTTAAGTCTCACAGCTGAATGACCAGGTTTGAACTTATAATTTTCAGTCATGAACAACGCAATAGGTACACCTGTGATCTGAAGCTTGATACATACATTCCCAAACAGGCACTTTATAGGGAGGCTCAGAAGGCAGATACTCACTGATCTGGTTGGTAGATGCACTGTAAAAAGCATTTACAGTAGTTGGGCTTGTAAACCACCTGTAGTTAGAACAAAAGAAATTGTCTGTCAGTACACTGACATTCATCTTTGTGAATCAAAGCAGCAAAGATAAAAATTGAACTCAGTAGAAGGAAGTAAAAACATTAAGGACTTAAGACACATTAAAGTTTAAGTATTTCTCCATTTCAATGCATGCTACCTACACTTTCTAGAACCTTGAAATTTATTGTTTAATGACTTTAACTGTGTACAGTCAATGAATGCCCAAAAATTCTTAGTGTTCCTATCATGTGATCTGTTTAATTTTTAAGTGACCACTGTGCTTGTGAGGCCAACCATGCTGATGGAACAAAATTCACCCAGTAGAGGCTGCAGCACTGACTGCAGCTGTAAAAATTCTCTTGAGTGATTTTCATGTGTGGAGGAACTCCCTGTTGATATTAGAGGAGAGCATTTTTAAACAAGAAAAGTGTCTTTAAAGGCTTTGCTGAACTAGTTGAAAAAATAAGATTATGCATAATTTCTGAGAATGTAAATTCAAAATAAACAGCTTCATGTTTTGCACCCTATGCAGTGAACATGACCATCCTAAACAAACAGGCCTCTTGCCAGGTATTTCTTCTCATAGTTTGATTTCTCATATATACTGGAAGAAACCCTAGACTTGAATAGGAGTTGGACTTTGATGATCTTTGTGAGTCCCTTCCAGCTCAGGATATTCTATGATTCTGTGAATAGCAAATGAATCTCCTTAGCCTAAGCTCATCTATATTGACAGTGGCTTCAACCATATGAATGGAAAATCTTGACTGACTTCAGCAAGATCCAAATCCCCTCAGATGAAACCCTGAATTCAGTGAGCCCAAGATTTCACTTTATGATTTTATAAGGGAAAAGTGAGGGGAAAAAGATAAAGATGATGATAATTAGTGGTTATTTCATAATAACTTAGAAGTAGCTCTAGTAAATGTCCAAGCAGGAACATCCAGATGTCATTAGCAAAATATTACTCAAAAGTTTTCTAAAGCCACATGAATGCAATGTAACTGCTTTGGAAAATTTCTTTTAAAGAGAAGAGAAAGGAGCTGCAAAACAATAAGCAAGACAAAGGAAGATCTATCCGAATATGGAAAAATTGTGATATCAGTGACAATGTGTACACAATTCATGCTTTAAAATAGCCCCGTTAATAAGAGTCATGTGCAGATCCTGAGTGTTTTTCTGAAAACTAATGTCCTCACTTAAACCATGTAACAAAGGGGAGAGTTTTAAAATGACAGCATTTTGTCTTTTATCAATAAATTTAACTGCTTGTTTTATTCTCCAAGCTTATTTTGCAATGCATAAACTAGAAAAACTAATCAGTGAAGGCTAAAATAATTATGTCATGTACATATTGTAGCTGTCCACCAAATTACAGGCTCTAATTGCCAGAGACAACTCTCCCTGTTTTGTTTATTAGGAGACTGTGAAGGGGAGGAGCAGGGGGAGGTTGTTTTCTGGTCTGTTTTCTGCTTTCTTCATAATATGGAGACTAAATATTAGAGGTAATGTAGTGAGATAATGGAAAATTGAAGAAAGAATGTATGTGGTGAGGGGATAATTTAAAAAATTAGGGGCTTAATTAACTACACTTCAATTTCATGTTTGTTCTCAGCAGCAATCAGCTGAACTGTTTTGAAGGATGCTAGTCTGACATTTATGCCTTGGGAACTGCACTCCAGGCTTAGCTTTAAATCTGGAGGACTGTCCCCTTTTGGACAAGGGGAAAACCCATCTGAAAAGAACCCATCTGAAACACTTCAATTTATATTTTACTGTACGTTCAAGCAAAAACACATGAGGTGTCTTGCACCTCACCCTCTTGGCTTGTTCTGCTTACAAGAGTCTTTCTGCTCTCAAACAGCAATGTTTAAGCATGGAAAAGACTTCTGGGACAGAAAATGCTCCCTTTTTGCAAATTCCTCTTAGCCTTTTATTTCCAGTCAGAGGATCAAGGGTCTGAGATGTATAACAGATACTTCAAAGGCATTTAATGCTGTGGTTCTTCTCTCCATGCTCTGGGCATACCACAGGTATCTGCAGAGAGGAGCCACAACAGGCAGCAGCAAAGAGCTCTTCACTGACTAGAGACAGCTCTCCAACAGCACAAGTTTGCACTTGTTTTTACTGTGTGAGGAGCTGGTGATGCAGGTACTTGTCCCCACAGGAACACCTCACTCTGCCCAAGAGCAGCAGTGAATGCTGGTGACATTTGGTCCACATTTACTGAGAGAAGATCACACCATGCTCTGGCTGTACTTTCATACCTGTGAACTCATGGACTTGTAGCTTGCAGGCTAAGGCTTATCACAGCATCCCTGTCCTGAGGCTGCTGCTTCTCTCACCATTTACCACACAGCAGCAGAGCCCATCCTGTTTGCTGAGCTTAGCATGAGCCAGAGACTGACAGCAGCCTTGGTTTTCCCACTGTAAAACCGAACTCTCTTTCCAAATTGCTCTTTCATAGTGAAGCCTCAAGAATGACCCTGTATGGATTTCCTTATGCTTTTAAACAGTTAGGAAGAGACCACTTGGCAGCCATACTGAGGAGTGAGGAAGAGTGAGAGTTCTCTAGTAACAAGCAGAGTATTTCATATTTGACATTTGGCAAGAAGTGTATTTCCATTCCAGTATTTTGTTGTACCATTCTGAGCCCTCTCAAAAAGATTTAGGAATTATTTTCCACAAAAGAGTAGAAATAACCAAGACTGCTTCCATCCAGACTAGCAGAACAACTTCACTTCTCATCTGCCATGCTCTTTCAGTGAGCTCCTTGAAATGACTGAACCTTCAGGGACAGTCCTTAACTAATAATACAAAAAATGACAACACGAAGGTGTGTAATGAAAAGCTGTTGCTGTTAAATTTTAAGGTGAAGCAAATTTAGAAATAACTCTCCCATTCTGTTTGAAGTCAGATTCCATGAGCATTATATCTAGGTCTGGTTACAATTTCTGTGCACTTTATCTACTAACAGAAGGATAGAAAAAAATTGAAAGGCGTTACATAGTCCAAGCTCTTATTAATTACAAAGTAAATAAATGAAAATTCTAGAACTGTTTATACTGTTTTCATTTGCTGTAAGTTTGTGAAAAAGGAACTGCTTTGAATGATGTTCTGTAGCATTACCTATCTACTACTGCAGCAGTCAAAACCTAATTCTGCAGAGTTGACACTTGCAAGGTTGAGATTTCCCTTGTGCAAATAAAATGTGAAATATACACTGAGATAGCAAGTGGGCCAGAAACTCTCTTACTCTGTGTTCTTAAGGCTGCAATTCCTTCTGTGATATTTTCTTTCTGTGTTAAAAGTATAGTGTGCTACATTGCCATTTATGAACAAGGGTGGCTGGGAACATTTACAACACAGCAAAAATCTTATTAGTTTATTTAATTCTCTGTAAAGCACAAATTGAATTTGCAAATTGATCCTCAGTTTTTTTGACTGGGAAGAAATAATTTGGTTTGCTGTTCAACATTCAAAGTAAGAAATAAAAAATAAATAATCATATAAACAAGGAAAATGAACTTGTGAATGTACAAAGAATTAAGCTGGTTAGAAGTGAAAAACTGTACAAAGTTTCTGGAAGCTGGAAAATGTCTTCCAAAGAAAACACTATAAAAAAAAACTTCTAAATGGGAGGCAACCTTCAAGGTGATTATCAAAACTGTATCTCCTCTTCCCACTGTTAGTCTCTTTTATATACTTTTTCATGTAGAAACAGATTATTATGCTAGGCCGGGCTGTCACCTGTCTCCATTAAGAATGGGCAAGCAACTAGGATGGTAAGGATGGGCCCAGCCTTCAGTGCCACATCACTGCTTAAAATGAGGTTCAAAGACCAGGAAAAGGCTCCAGGAGGCTCCTTTCCAGGTTCTCCTCTCCAGGGCAGGTCCCAGCCACATGATTTCCAGCAGCATCTCTCCAACAAACAGCCTGCCCAGTGTTTTTGATGGCTGCTTTTTCCTTTTTCCAGAAGGAGCTTTTACACTGTCCTTAGTGGTATCCAACCCAGAACCTCTCAGAGCTGTCCTCCCTTGTGGCAAACCAAGAGCCAGGGTTTACACACAATAGTGTGTGGTCAAGAAAAAGAGGGATAGGTCCTGGAGGAGACTCCAGAATCCTCTCATAGCCTACTTCCTTTGTATCCTCTTATCAGGATACCAGATGTCCACATCCCCTTTGAAAATCTAGTGAAAAATGGAGAAAGGTTTGGCCAGGTCTAAAAATCTTAGATTATAAGCTGACTTCAAAGGAGAAAGATGAATAATAATGAAGTGGTGTGCCCAAGAAGTCCTCTGATGCTTTGTTATTTGCAAGTATGATACCAGTGTTAAGAAGGACAGATTCTACCACTGATAAATAAGTGCAGGTATGGGTTTGTATACACCCACATCCTCCTATATTTGTATGTATGAATGTGTATGACTCCATGGATGGATAGGCAAATGCAACTAAAACCCTGACTCTCCTTAATTTTTCCCTTCCACATCACCATCACTTCCCCCTGTACTTCCTTTCACTTTCCTCTGCTCCAGCTGTATCTCGCTGGGTTGGAATGATTGTCTTCACATCCTCCCACCCTGCCCCTTCCAGACTCTCCACTGAGCCCTCTCAACCTAACCTGTGCTGGTTTGTGCACCATATTCCTCAGCTCCTGCACAAATCCCTTTCATTTTTCTCTCTGCTGATACCTGAGCACTTTTTTTCTTCTTTGACAGAGCCAGCTGTGAAGGTGACAGTCCTGTCCCCGGGCACTGTGAGGATGGCAGCTGGCACCCAAAGCTGGTGTTGAGCACAGGTGACACCTCCCAGAGCCGTGGTGCCCCGAGGGCAGCCTGGCCCCAGGAGTGGCAGAAGAGGCACCTGCAGCACCCCAGTGCCCTGTCACAGCTCTCTGGTACCTGCAGGGCTGGCTATGTCCCACTAGCCATGCCCTGAGCAGTGCTTCACCTGAGCTCCCCCATGCTCCCTTCTCCTGTCAGGCAGATAAATGCCAGGGATGGAGGGAACAGAAGAGAGAACAAAGCTTTTTGATAATTACTCCTGATTTAGGTTTTTTCCTTTAGATTAAAAACTGTTGCATTTCCAAAACAATTCTTTCCCACTTTGTTATCCACACTCCCCCTTGTTTTATCCACCTGCTTTGTCTTGTATCTCCCATCTCCTCTGTCCATCCCCTGATGGTCTTTCCCTGGTGCTTTGATTGAACTATCATTTTAATTGCACATTTAGCTGAGGAAAGTGATTTCTCATTCTCAGCATTATTGAGAAACATGGACTGCCTGCTAAAAGAATATAGTGTGTTACCTTTTGGGTGTAATACTACTTTAGCAACTTTTATTTTATTACCTTAAACACTCATTTTCTTATTTATCTTTTTCGGTCCACAACTTTGATGATCTTATAATATTTATCTTGAAATATAAATGTTATGCTAAAAGCTACTAACCTAGAGAAAGGAAGCAAATGAAACAAAAACCCATGGGTAATTAGCTATTAACATGGCACCAAATGTCATAAAAAATTCTGTGGAGTTCTATGAAATGTAGAAGTGTAAAAAGCAAAAACAGAAAAATGAGGGAAAAAAAGAGGCAAAAGCATCAGAAAGCAGTGGAGTGTGATAATTTAAAAGTGGGAAGTGGCTAAAAAGTTACTGATATTTTTGAGGCCGGGTTTGACATTCCTCAGACTGGAAAGTAGGACTTATTGGTTTATTTTAATAAATGTTAAAAAAAATTACAGCAGTGACTCTTTGTACCTTGGTGTCCCTCAGCAGGCAGAGTGACACCACTTTCAGAGCCCTTTTCTATCACTGAACACTTGCAGAGACAGAATAATGTCCAGCAGGAGCCCTAATTATCCCTCCCTGCCAGGGCTCAGGGGAAGATTACCTCCAGCCCTGCAGAAGGCAGAGCAAATATCTGTGCTAACAAAGGGAAGGGACCAGAAATCAAACTGGCATCCCCCAGGCCTGAAAGTGCTCTGAGGGCTGACAAGAAAAGAGGTACAAAGGTGATATGGGGCTGGCTGTTATGTAGCCCTGGAATTAAGATGGTAAAGGCAGGCATGAGAAGGTGTTCAGTCTTGAAGTGGGCAATTGGATAACACTTTCATTTTTTAAGCATACCCATGTGACAGCTCCCAGACTAGAATCCTTGGGTCAGGGGCTGCTTACAAATTATTTCCTTATAGGAAACTTTTCTCATCATGCCAAGAGTCTACAGGTTCTTCCTCAGAGCTGCCCCAAGGCTGACCATGGCTACAGAGGCCAGTGCTGTTTCACTGCTCTCTCAGTGCTGTTACCCTGGAGAGAACACACCACCTTGGTCTAGTCCTGACATCCAGAAAATCCCTAAAATCATCCCCTGGGGCTGACCAGTGCAATGTCAGAGAAAGCTGTGATGAGAAGGTAAAATTCACAATTAAATCTAAGCTATAAGTAATGCCTTGAACACACAGGGCCAAATGAAAACACTCTAACCATGAACAGGCTTTGTTTGTCCCCCTGCTCCATGGACAGCACGGAGCCACCCCTGGAACAAGGTATGGTTCAGTTTGAGCAGCATTTCTGGAGTCCTGAGGAAATATCACCTCAGGAGTTAAGCACTGGCACTGATTTCAAGGTCTGTGTGTAGAAGGAGTCATTTTTAAGTAGCATGATTAGACTAATTAAGTTCTGCTTAGGTTTTAATTTACATTTTAAGGATTTGATTACCCTCCAGTAAGGAAAGAGAATGATTCTCTCATGTATTTTATGACAGTTTGTGACACAATCTGCACTCTCATGTTTACAAATAAATAAAAATAACATACGTAGATTAAATTATATTTCATTCTGTATAATTGCTATCAACAGCAGGTAACAATGCTGGTTTGTATTACTAATAATAACATTATCTCTTACTATGATTTCATTCCTACAAAATTTTTCATAAATCCCTGCTGTACTTTTTCAAACTCTAACTGTGGCCAAGAGACATAATCCATTTTAAATTGCTATTCAATTACCCCATTTTTCATTAAATTAAGTTTAAGCTTCAAGCATATGACTACTCTGCATATAAACAGGGATACCTAGAACTTACCAAGAAAAAATCCACAGGAGTTTCTGAATAATTGGAGTTTGCCCAAAGGCTTTTTGTGGCATAACATGTTGCTGTTAAGATAATTCCATTCAAACTTAATATATAACAGTAGTTAGTATATAGATTAAATAATATAAATTAAAATATTGTTAGAAGATTATGTAAATTTGCCTTTTGTCTACTCACTCTGTTTTTGGAACTTCTTTTCTAAGCCAGTAGAAATCAGATTGGGCTGCATATTTGCGAGTTTGCAGTACATTGCCAAAATAATCACTTTCTGTAAACTTCAGCTGTATTGAGAAAGCACAGACATTTTTAAAGCATGTCCAAAGAAACAAAAGCTGACATAAAACAAGCAGAACTTTTATTTTATATGAGATAATCACCTAATTTTTTAGCGATTATCAAAGCAAGTAAAATTTTCACACTTGGTAGGAAGAATAAATATTTTATGAGCTTAGTTAAAAAAACAGTGGCTGAACAGATCTGCACAAGGGTCTGGAACACTGGGAAAGCTCTTCACTGTGCAGAGTGCTGCTGAAGGAATCATAAGCACCCAACAATGGATTGCAGACTGCACATTTCTATGGCTATTATTAAGAGAGCCTCTTTTCCAGGAGGAAGTAGGCTTACTTTTATTTTTAGAAGTGCATTTTAAAACCACTTCCAGCAATGTAACAAAGTCCCCATTTTCAGTTTGCTTTACATTTTATAAACAAATACTTCATATTCTGTGCCTTCTGAGAGTTCTGTCATGTTAAATATTTACAGCCATAGGATTCCATGCTTCCATAAGTTTCCAAATCTAATAGCATTTACACACACAGAACTAAACAGGCAAGGAAAAGGGAAGTTAATAGTTATAAATCCCTGTCATCAGTTTAAAACAATTCTAGGATTTGTGAGGAAGCTGCTCTTCAGATGTAAACTATGGTTTTGCAAGCATAATTAACAAGTGTTTTTCACCAGACATTGCCACTTATCTGAGCAAATAATTCCATAGACTGGGTGACAGAATTGGTCACATGCTCTGTCTCATTACACTGTTTTCACTGCACCATCTCACCCTGCAGTTTCCCTGGGTGAGTGAAGGACTAGGCTGGGAGATTTGGTTCTCTGAATAAATGATGCCTCTGTTTAGTGTTTGTTCATGTGCTCTGGCAAAAATTATGATTGCTCTTGTATTTTATTCGTTCAGGATTGAATTTGTGTTTCTAGTTTGCCTGTGACATTTTCATCAAATGCATGCCACAGCTGGAAAATAGTAAAGTATATTATTGTTAATCATTTGCTTTCCTGCCTGAATTAGGCTGAACAGTTACTGGGGCAGGAAGGAATCCCCCCCAGTATCCTTGTCCAGCAAGCTGCAGAATAGGCCTATAGTTTGGTTAGGACCTCTTGGCATATTTCTAAGCATCAATAATAAACTAAATTCATAGCCTGGAGAGATGAGGAGAACTTCTACTGGGCATCTTAAATTGTGATATTCTGAGGTAAAATGCATTAGTCTCTTTGAAAACCTTTATTTTGAGAAGAAATGCTTTTGGTTTGTTCCATTTTTATAACTAAATGCAAAATTATTACAGTGTGTGCTTAACCTTTAAAATGCTTAATGGCAGGAAGGTTTGTTGCACCCAGGCATATTTTACTCCCAACAGGTCTCAAGATCACCTAGATACAACAGCATTGACTATTTAGACACTATTTAGAGCTAGTACATTTCAAAAATAAAATAAAAATAACCAGGCAAGCAAGAGTCCAGATGCATGCTAAACAAAAGACTTTAGACAGCAGCAAAGAATGGCTGCAATAAATGAATAAAGACTGCAAGCCTGACACTTACTGTTTTGATGTCTTCATTAAGATATGTGTCATTCATTATAAACTGAGGGTAACCAACTTTCGCCATAACTGCTTTTGCCTTTGAAAAAGAAAAAGAGAAAAAAAGTTTGGACAGATAAAGCCACTTCTCAGCATACAGCTTTTTCTCTTTCTTGCTCAGTTTCCACTTTGTATTGTTATGCTTCCCTAGAGCCATCCTGATTTAACTTCAAAACAACTTGCCCACAAGGTAAGCTTGGTGCCACAAATGAGCTCGGCATCACCGCGCAGAGGGTCCAGATTCCGTCCTCAGATTATCACAGTGGGGCTGTCGCTGCCTGCAGAGCGTTTGCGTACTTACAGCAATGTGTCTGAGAGCAAAGCCTTAACAGCTGATTTTCCCTACAGGGTTTTGTGTTAATCAGATGGTCAAATGCCTGTTTGTACAACGTTTTCCAAAGGACAACAGGAAATGGCCTGTTTCGCTGTGGCACAGTAGCTGGTACACATCCAACTGCTAAAATAGATTTGATGCACAGATGTGAATCAACCTTGGACCCAGCAAGGGCAGAGTGGCATTTTCACTGTGGGCCACTTCTATTTGCACCTGAGGATGGGTCCTTTTCTGAAGGACACTGCACTTTCCAAAAACCACAGGACTGATCTGTGTTTAGTTCTCCAGTTTCCCTCCTTTACTTTGCAGTCTTTGCCCTTACCCTAAAGTCAGCAGAGATGCTAAAATAGACACTTATTAATCCTCTTTCAGTTGTGACTTGGTCTCAGCATTTATGCACAACCTGTGTAAACAGTCCAGTGTGAAGTAGCTATAGATGAGTATTCCCACTTTGTAAATCATGGTGTATAAACAGCCTTGGTAATGTCCTCACAAAAACACCAGCAGGCCACTCAGACACACAGAATCTCTGTGGAAACAGGTTTCCAGAAGAAAAGCAGAAGTATACAAAAAGATAAGACGACATACCAAGAAGTGAAATGAGACAAGTCCATAGGATAAACTACAGCTATGGTGGACTAGGATAGCGCAAAACATTCATTTTTTGTGTTTTCAGGATGCTGCGTGTAATTTCTCCATAAATTTTTGGAATTCGCTCCACCCCTCAAAAAATGCTCCTCTGTGGTCATCAGACTCCAATGTCAAAACTCAAATGAATATTGCAAGATATGTAAAGCAATAGGTAATTAGCCTTTCAACCAAGTACAACCATGCCAACCCTGCATTCTGCTCTCTGTGAACAGAGCCTGCACCTCTCTAGGGTCCAATGACTTTTATTTCCTTCTTGCTGCAGGGACTGACTGCTCAAGGGAAAATTCCCCTTCCTCCACATATCCTATCCCCTTCTCCCATTTCACAGTATCTCAATACAGCAGGGCCTTCTATAGAGCAAGACATAAAACCAGCTGTTCCACAACTCTAAGAAGAAAGGTGATGGAGGATTGGCTCCATTTAACCAAAGTCATTCTGTCTTCTCTTTTATTTTTCAAGAGGAAAGGCCTCTTTTCTTCTTCAACCTCCTTCAATTTCTCAATCTCATTTCCAACCCAAAGTCATAATCCTCCATTTTTGACATCACAATTAATTGTGGTTGAGATAATTAAGATGTCACAAACAGAAGGTAACAACTTCAGGTAGGAAATTAGCAGCAGGAGCAGACAATTTCTTAAGCAAGATCCCATTGTCATGCAAATTGCCCTAGTAATAAAAAAAGCAATGGAAGAAAAATGCTGAATGGAAAATATGAAATGAGCCAAATTAACTCTCAACAGAATGTTTCCTCACTTTGCCAGAAGGTTCAGCAGTCTTTCATGATATTTTAAATGCTGTGGTGAGGAGAGAGAATAAAAAGCCAGAAAAGGAGCACAATTCACCTGCAAGCTTGTATGTAATCAAGAGTGTCTAAATTTTTCCTGGTGGTGTTGTCAGGTCTAACTGACTGAACTTTGCAAAGAATCACAAAATTTCCTTTACCATTTCCCATGTTTAGATGCTAGTTAAAACTAGCTTTGGAAAAGGAAAGAGCAAAACTCATCAGTTTTAATTTCTGCTAAGTAAGCTACTTAAACAAATCTTGTGAATCTGAAATGTTCGGCATGAATTCATAATTTGCTTTGTTACTTTCACATTTGATGTCATGAGACTGAGCTTTCTAAGCATGAGACTAAAATAGTCAGACACAACAGAGATTTTATAAAGGCTATCTAAAACCCTAGTAAATAACAGGGTGTGTCTCAAGATTTTTGAATGCAAACTCAAAAGGTAATGCTGCTTTTAGTACTTTGATGTTTTGTCAATGTCTAAAGCCTGTATTTTGTGAGATAGATAGATAGATAGATAGATAGATAGATAGATAGAAAAGGGGAAAATGTTATATTATTGCATTTGTTACTTAAAAGGCATTATCACAATGTGTGGTTTAGAGATCTAAGCAAATAAGACAGACAAAGCTGATGCTGACAGTGAAGTATGTTTGGCTCCTGGTTAGGGAAACTGTTCCCTTCAGCCAAAGCAAAACTCATGAGAGAACATAAGAAGCCTTCTGAAGTCCTTGGGAATCCCTCTGACTGGGATCACTCCTAGAAGCTTCGCATTAAGTGCAAACCTCTTCAGCTGAGCCCAGCACATGGCCTGATTTATTTATAGGACTTACAGAAAGTATCATATTGAAAGCAGGTTTCTAAATTTGCATGTTGGAAGTCTTGTTTCTGTGCCTATTTTTCAGTTCACTTGTGTAATATTTAAGAGCAGTTGGGACATTCCTTGTTTATACAGCACAAGGAAGTGGAAAACTCTTCTACAGCTTGCTCACTCTTTGATAATGATGTCATTATTTTCCCCTCGATAGGATTAAGTGTATAAGAGACCAGCCTTCCAGGAGGCGAGCACAGGGAGTCAAATGAAATGTGACAAACTACAGGAACCAGCCACGTGGCAGTTGCACATGAATCCTCCATAAATCCACCATGCACAACTTTTTTATGGTTTAAAGGCTCATTTAACTCCTTTTTCTAATTTGCATATTAAACAGCCATGTGTACAGGAGGAAAAGAGGCGATGGGATACTTCCCCCAGGCATCATTACGCACTCGGCCCGCGTTGGGCTGTTGGGTAAATTAGGGAAACTCACTGCTGCAGGGCTCTCTCCCACCATCACAAGAGGCTCTCACAGGGTGCTCTAGGGTAAGTCATGATGCCTCTTTTCTATCCCAGCAGCCAGAGACAGCAGGCTCTGGGGCATAGGAGTCATAGTGGGACTACTTCCACCACTCCTTGTGCATGAAGTTTCCCCATTGACTTCAACACTGTCAGGATTTTACCATCAGTGGCTTTCTGTCACAGTGAGAGCATTGCAAGTCAGTTTACTATGCAGACAAAATAATAAATGAGCTTTCACTCTCTGCTTAACAACCTGCCACCCTGGGAATGCACACGTGTTTCAGTGCTCCAAAGCAGCCCAGTTCCCAGCCCATTCAAATTATCACTTGACAATCAAGCATGTGAGGATTCTGAGAGCCTTTTTGCCTCTCAGAGTGACTTGGAGATTTTATACAACACTAAGTACTGACATATCTTACTTGCTGTACAGAGAAAACAAAATAAAACATATATCTCACAAGAAAGTTTTATGAGTCTGACACAGATCTGTATATTAACTTGACTCAACAACTATGTGAAGATGATTTTTTAGCTTCTAAATATATAAAAACTTCATACAATTACAGTTTACTGAAAAATTAGCATGAAATACATTGTGAAAGCTAGAATCATTCATGGCAAAGTAATGTTCCATTTAATTACAAAGATTAATTCAGCCTTTATATATGTGCTTGATCTTTCCATTTTTCATTGAGAACAGATGATTCAAGAGCCATCTGGTAAAACTGCTGCATAAATATGACTGCATCTATCTAGGGTTTACTTATAGAAAAACTAGGAAAATAGAGTAATGGATCTTGGCAAAACACAGGAAAGCTCCATCACAGGGCTAAAGCCCAGTCCTACAGTATTGTTTTTCTTCCCGGGGCTAGCTCAGNCTACTGACTTGAATGAGAGATGGATTGAGTTTGCTCTAATGATGCACAGCATTTCCTTTGTGGGAAAATGAAATATCAGCAATTTTCACATTGTCAACTACAATGGAAAGTGAAGTGGAATCTCAGACATGAACACTTGGCCTGAAATGTCAGTTTTTAAAAGCACTTGATCTGTAGTGAACTGTCTAATCCATACTCAAGAATACAGATTATCATTATTTATTTTTAAAACTTGGCTTAACTGTCCTCTTTTTGTTGCATGTCACAATAATAGAAGCTGTGTAGACTTTTCAAGAACTGGTGTTTCATTTAATAATAATTCACATACCACCACTTCACATTGCACCATAAACATCCCCTCTGTATTACAATAATTGTTTAGAATGCTCTAAAATAATTGCTAAAATAATGAAGGCAGAAAAGTACAGCTATCACTCCATCTTTGTAATAGCTTGAGGCCAAGGTTAAAGAAAAAGTAAAATAAATAATCAAGTGACTTATGTGAATAATGACACCCATGTAAACAGAAAATTGCTTTCAGTTAAATACACATTATGGTTTCAAAAGTAGCTGAGTCCATTTAACAACTTTGTGCTGCCAAAGGAAAAAAAATGTCCTAGTCCTTGTCCTTCAGCCCTGCTCCTCTCAGCTCTGTCCATAGTTCTTATCCTGCTGCCTGCACCCACAGCCTCCAAAGGCTGCCTCAGCTCTGACACATCTTTCTGTGGGGCCACTTAACACATCAGTAACACAGCAGCATTTAACCAAGTTTTCCCCCAGCTAATTTTCTGCCAGATCACTGAGCTGAATCACTCACTCACTACATGGAGAGACCCAACAAGTTCTGGAACTTTTACAAGACAAGTGCTGGGGAACACATGATGTGCCCTAGTGGAGAAGGCTTATGTAGTACTGTAGTTACCTCCTCCTCTGAATGATCTTTTGAAATCAAAGCCTCACTCAGGGAAAACTTACTGACAAGACAATGCTATTTAGTACACTTAAAAATACCATAGCATACTTTATAATCCTAGGAAACAGAGAGGAAAAGGGGCACGGCAATTCCTAACACAAGTGTTCATTGATATTATCTGTTCACTCTTAATATCTGCTATTCTGCAAGACAATATTATTATTACTCACACTAAAGTTTAAAGCATCTAGAAGTTTAATAGGACTACCATGGACAAAAGAGTCAGAAAAAGCAACAATGTACATCAGTGCCACTCTTTCATGTCCTAAATCCCTTCTGGCTCTCTGGAATACAAAGATTCAGTCACTGGTTCAAGCACTGTGATGAAAGTTTCACTGGAATTGACTTTTCAGTTTAAACTAATCCCACGTGAAATTATTATTATTTTAGCAACAGAACTGGACTAAGTCAGAGAAACTGTGAAATTAGCATCTTTATTCCAGTCTTACTTATATAAACATATTAATTAACTGTGATATTTTCATAAGCACAACTCCTCAGTTCAATGCAGTATTACAATTAATAGACCTATTCATATTTGCTCCTTCCACCAGAAACTCATTCTGCTGCCAGCATTGCTTTCATTTTGCTAAGAAAAAAATTCTTAGTCCATTTTATTTTAATTTCATTTTCCATTTGCAACCTTGTATGCCAACTAGCATGATTATGTTATACACACAATATTATATGTGAGAAACATATAATCTGTCTTTCACAAACAGAATGTCAGGTCTGCAATACCTTTCTTTGTGGCACACAGAAAATATTTTCATCTTTGAAAATACAAGTGCGCTTATACTGCAGACCAGCACAACTGAGTTCCTGGCACAGGATGTGCTTTAGTACTAACTATTCCTGTCCAAAGCCTCTGGGTGAGTTTTAAGGGTCTTTGGATTCTCAGTGGAGCTGGAATGATGCCCATGGGCCAGAAGAAGGGATGATGCCCAGATATGCAAAATGACTCAGCTGTGGCACCACAGCAGCAGTGCCAGGTCAGCTCCAGCGTGGGGATTTCTGCACTGGATTCCCTCTGCCCACCTGGGGTCACCTGGGGCATGACTGCACCAGGGTGTGGGGAGAGTTGGGGAGAGTCCTCCAGCTGCACTTCAAACAAGCCAGAAACTGATGTGTTGTGGTCTGAAGACACAGACTGTCATTAGTATCATGATATAGATAGAGATACGTGCTCCATGGTATGTGCTGCTGAGCTGACTTTGATAGGACTCAGCACTGTAAAAAACCATACTCCTCCTGCCTTTATTTTCAGGCAACACTGCATGTTTTCCAATACAGTTATCTCCAAAAACCAAACACAATCCCTCAACTCAAAATTCTCTTTGTGTTTTGAAATTACCTTAGATATCTTTACTGGTAAAATTTTGCACCAGGATTCTAAGGATCTGCAATAGCAAAAAAAAAAAAAAAAAAAAAAAAAGCCACCTTTGGCTGGTCTTTGCCACATTGGTGAGCTGCAGAAATTATTATATTCAGTTTTCTATAGAAACTCCTTCCTGGACCCATTTCGTGCCTACCCCCAGAACACCTCAGGAGCTGATCCATACTCCCATGTTCACGCCACCTCTTGCAGGAAACACACCCACCTTGATCCTAATATTTTTTCTGCTGTTTTGTTTTAGCTTTGGGCAAGCAGCAGGCTTAAGAAAACCCACTGTGCTGGCAAAATAAAAGTCCTCAGGGACCCAAAAATCCTCTGTGTGCTGAGATCTCTAGCACTGGACACAGAGAGGGGCAGGCTCAGAGACCAGGAAAGGGTGAGGAAGCTCTCTCTCCATCATAACTATATGGGATATGATTTACCACAGTGTTTCTTTTCCAGTTTTATGCAAACTCTGAATAATAACTCTATTTCAGAAAGGGACTTCTGACCTTAGCCTCTGCTTGCATCAGTTTACATTCATTTAACATTTTCAAGGTTAAGCAAAGGTTGCCGAGCACTTTTTTCTTAAATAAAGAATGGCATGTGAAAAATTCCCTTTTCATTTCTCATTTCACAAGTGAGCTTCAGCCGCAGTCTTGAGGCAACTGAAACCAGACGTGGCAGAGACTCCTTTGAGCACTACTCAAACTGAAATAGTGACTGAGAACTTAAACAGAAGGCTTACTCATGACTTGCATGTTTTATCTCTGAAGAGGAATTCTTTTTGCTTGAGCAGGGACCCTGACCAGCACTGTATCAGTAAGCATCTCACTAGTTGTCCATGCCTTGTAATATACGGGGGAAAAGCAGATGCATACATAATCAAAAACATAGGCTGCAGAATAGAGAAAAAATATATTCAGAAAATACTCTATTCTCTACTCAAGATCAAATTCCTCCCTATTCCAAACCTTTACATATTTTTATTTTTAAAGAAATTATATCTAGGTATTTTCACATTGATTAAGCTCATCCCATAGGCAGAAAACTGAGCACAAGACACTTCACAGCTCCCTCCCATAGGAGGGCAGCTGAGGAAGCCTTTATTCTTAGTCACAGCATTCTGGCCTCTAAAAGGCCCCTAAAGGAACAAATTCCTGAGTGTGATGAGCTCCTTGTGGTAAAGCTCCTTTACAAGTGAACTCCAGCAATACCTAAAGCCATTTAAAATCTCACAACTTTGCTTCAGACCCCCGTGACTGGTGCAATGCCTGAGCAAACTGAAGTGCTGCTGGTTCGTGCTCCTGGCTGTGGACAGCTCAGTGCCAAGGCTGAGGGTCCCTGGTGGGGTCCCAGCCCCTGGCCCTGCCCTGCTGAGCTCCTCACCCAGGCCCAGGCAGCTCCTCTCAGTGGGCATTCACAGCACAGGGAGATCACCACAGCAGGAAATGCACTCCCTTGCAGAGTGAGGGAATGCCAAGCAGATACCTGAGCATGCCCTTGTAAACTCCTGCACACAGAGAATGGCTCTCCTGCACCTCCACATCTGCTACTGCTGAGCTGGAGGAGTTCACTGTCTTTGTAACTGTACCCCTACCGGAGACTGTTTCACTTGTTAGAACAACAAAGATAGGGAAAGTTAAAGCTGAAACTGTCCAAGACTTCCTTCTCTTTGGAAGAGTCACTTTGTCATTGAGCATAACAATGCTTTCATGTTCTGTTTCTGCCATAAAACCTTCAGATTCACCCTGGTCCCTGAGCATCTGCAGGTGTCTGTCCATCTGTCTCCTTCCTATTTCAAGCATGAGATTCATCACAAGTGTTTTGATGTCACACACCCATTCTGGCCTTATGCAGTCGTGGCAGAGACTGAAAAATGACAGCTGTGAGATCAGGGTTAAACACAATTTCCTCTTCCTTCACCTGTTTTCCCCTATCTGTTTGCACGGTGTTCAGGTTATTAATGGAACTGACATCCCTGCACAACTGAGTGAGCAGTAGCAGCAGCCAGATAACAAGGGAGAAGCTGACAGCAGCAATCTAACCCCAGAGATAAGAGATAAGCAAACATGCCATGGCTATTAGTTTCAGCTCTGGCCAATGAAGAAGAACATCTCTTGTGGTTACTGATCAGGAAAGCCCAGTCTTCCTGTGAAGGTTAAATTAAATTCAGGATATGATAGATTATTCTTAGAGTTCAAAAGTGATGAGAAATAAATATTTGATGTAAAATGAATAAGAAAGAAAAGGGGATGTTAATCTGATAGAAAGTGAAGACCTATTTTTATTCAGAAAAAAGCATGGAACACTTCTGCTCTAGCAAGAAAGTACCATTCTGTTTCTCCCAGGTGAAAAAATGTTACTCTAAAAATTGGCACTTTCCAAACAGCTATCTCAGGAATGGTGCAAGAGTGGCAGACTCAAAATCCTGACCAAATTCCAAACTAGTTAAGCAGTGCAAACTTTTCAAATCCCTTACATCATTTCTGAGCAGCACTTACTTTCCTTCCAGATTCCTATTGAGTTGTCCCCATATTTTCACATATCTATGCACATGGTAGAAGAAGGATTGGGCTGTTCAGCCTCAAAAAGGGATGACTGATAAGGAACCTTATCAATACCTATAAGTATCTGAAGGGGGAGTGTCAGAGGATGGAGCCTCTTGGGGGTTCTTCTTGATGAGGCTGAACAATAGGACCAGAGGCAGAAACTGAGACACAGGAGGCGCCACCTGAACATGAGGAAGAACTTCTTTACTGTGGAAGTGACCAAACACTGGAACAGATTTCCCAGAGAGGGTGTGGAGTCTCCCTCACTGAAGATGTTCAAGAACCATCTGGGCACAATCCTGTGCCTGTGCTCTGGGAGGACCCTCCTTGAGCAGAGAGATAGGACCAGATGACCCCATTGTGGTCTCTTCCAACCTGAGCCATTCTGTGATTCTCTGAAAGATTAGTTAAACCAGGAAGACAAACCCCTAGTGGTATATTTAATGCACAAAGGAATTGCAGACGTTGGAAAAGAGTGAAAATGTGACTGTATCTTTTCCAAACTTCAACACATTTCAACTTTATGAGGAGATTTGCTCATTGCTCCTTGCAATGCAACTACTGCAATGCAACTAAACCAGGGCTTTCGATTTTTTTTTGCTTCCAGACAGAGATCACCTTAATTTCAGAATGCTCACTTCCACAGAGGAGAAGTGTGGCTAAGGTTTCACTGGTACTCAACAAAAGCATACTTTCCAATATAAAAATGGTAAGGTTGTTTTAAGGATATCTGAACCAAACTTACCAGTAAAACCAGTCAGTTAGGAAGTCAGCAGTCACCCCTATAAGGCTTTTGAGCAGCAATGAAGTGTCTAACTGTAATTAGAGCCTTTGGAAATTCTTCCTGCTTTTCTTAGCTCTTCTGAAGTATGTCTAGCAGTTTCTGTGAGTGCTCTGAAGCAGTCTTACACTTTGTGAAGTTCTCTGACATCCTTGGAGCAAAGATACGAAATCATCTTAAAGGAATGTGTAAAAGGTGTCTTGCAAGCTTTCGGTTTTGAAACCCCATCCCTCTCTTTTACCAGGTGTTGTTCTATCAGCTTTGTGCTGGCTTTCATTCTAGAAATAGCCATTGAAATCCGAGGCACTGAATCTCAGGGCTCTTTCCTCTGTCATGTTTTTGCATCAGTTTTCATAGGATGGATCCACAGATCCCATAAGACTCAAAAGACATTTTTAATTTTTGCAGAGCACCCAGTGACCACTTTCAAGACTGGATGATTTGTCATCTTTGTGCAAAACTAGCTTGACATTAAGCAAGATTAATTTCAGCTCCTGAAGCTGTGGTGCCTGGCCTTTTTGCCTGGGCTTGCCTCAGATCTCAATGAAATGTTATTTTTCAGAATTGTATGTAGTGCATGCCTTGGATAGGCTATGTGAAGAAAAGCAGGAGGCTCCGTTCTCCCAGTATGTATTGCTGTGCCAAGACTTTACAGAAGCAAGAGTGAGCACAAAAAGAGTACAGGCAATGATAATTCTCTGGTTTCTGCACCACCATAACATAGGAGAAGGTGACATTTTTCAGACAAAAAAAGACATTCTTTTTACCCACAGAGCCCAGTGAGGCAGGGGGACTCATTGCTTTGGGAAGCTGTGGATGATGAAAATTGTTACGAGTTCAAAAAGTCATTGTACAAACCCACAGCAGGAAAATATGAATAAATACAAAGACATCACTTCTGGCTCAGGAAGCAAGTGAGCTGCAGTTTGTCAGAGGCCAGGAAAGGACAGTGGGAATGTGTCCCTTTAGGCTCACCCTGTCCTTACGTTCATCTCTAAACATCTGCTACTGTTTGGCTCTGTCCAAAGCAGACACTGGGCTCTGCTCTGAGCAGTATAACTGTCATGGTCATGGTGAAATCACCCAAATGTGAGGAGAGAGAGACCACAGAGAACTGAGAAAGAGGGTTGTAGCTCAGGTAATTGACTGCAGGGCTGGATAGGGCCAGCAAGTTCCGCCTGGGAAACTGATGGCTTCAGTGGGATAACCCACACACACCTACCTCCTTTAAAGTACCTGTACTTTGTGAAATCAAGGCTTGTACTGATGGCTCTTGATTTCCTAAGGGCTGTTGGTCCAAATTACACTGTATCGTTTAGGGAGGGTTGCTGTAGTTCTCTGAAGCAGCAGAACAAGCCCTGTAGGCTAAACAAAGGTACCAAACACTGCCCGAGAGAGCCACCTATAGCTAGGCACAGTTCTGATATTTTCCTCTTCTCCTCTTGACTCAGTCTGCAGACTCAGAGAAGTGGAGAAAACAAATGTTGCATATAAAACTTTCTTAGTAATAAAGCAAAGCAACAGGCAAGTTCAGGAGCCAAATGGTTGCACAGTGACCTTGGGATTTGTGCTCCATGAATTAAGGAGGTTAATAAGGTTACAGAAAAATCTTACTAGAGGATAAACAAGCTCTTTTTTGGCTTATCATCCATGCTTTAAAAATAGTACTGCAAAGCAAAAAAAACCAACCAAACAAAAAAAAACCAAAAAAAACCCCCAAAAAACCTAACTTCCAAATAGGAAGTTATTCCTTTGCCATAGCCTAACAGGACATTTTACAAGAAACAGCAGAATTTAAGCAAAATGTCTTTTTTTCAAGCCTCCGGTTAAACCCAAGAACAAAGGGCATTTTAGGAAAGAAAAACAGTGATTAATAAAATAATGGTTCCTGCCCAGGAGTGGGAATAATTTAATATGTCAGTGATGATCTTCCATGAATTATCCTTTGAAGAGCAGAAGCAATGAAATACCATTTTAAAGAAGTGAGCCCTCATCACACCAGTTACATCAACTGAGTCTCGGTTGTGGGTTCCCCCTTTCCCCTCTGGCCCACCATGCCAAAACACAGCTGTCAGTGGCATTTAGCCACCACAGCTGGCTGCATTCTGCACCTTCATGCAAGGGAAACAAAAGGGTCTCCCTTGTCTCCCCCAGCCCTGCAGCCCTGCTCAGAGGCTCTCACGGCCATGGGTAACTCACAGAAAATGTATTGCAGAGTTGCCAGACACAGCCTTGGAGCTGCACCCAATTGAACAATTCCTCTGTTCTGCAAATGAGGGAAAATGTAATGACCCTTACAAAAGGGAGACTAAAAAAGTAAGAACAGAAACCTGTTTGGGGAGTTTGTTTGTTGTTTATCAGAGCACTCCATTGAAAATTCGAGAGGTTAACAGACATACTTGAAGCAAATTTGAGATGATAGTCAAACACGGTACAATAGAGAAGGGCTTGAACAGAGCAGAGGAGTAAGGACACGAGAGAGAACAGCATCACAGCACAGAGCCGAGCGCTTCCCTCGGACTCAGCGCTCCTTTGGAAGCAGCGTGAGCTCCATCCAGAGAGCCAGGTGAGAACTGCACGTGAAGGCAGAGTCACCGAACCCTGCTAGAAACATTTTCTGTAAGATTGGCTTTTAGATGGTCTGGTTTACATTCATCGTTCCATCACAAAAAGAAAGGAATGGAGGGAGGAGAGAGGTAAATTATTAGATGTTATCTCATTACATTGTTTTGTTACAAAAGGAATGTCAAACCTTAACTCCAAACTATACAAGGGCTAAAGAGATTATTCTCAGATATCAAGGCTGCAAGACAATTGTTCCCTGTGCCACATGGAGCAGTAGATTTGATTCTTTTAACATCAAATTAGTAGTGGCCCCTCTGAGTAACATAAAACAACAGGGCAGACACAAAGAGTCACAGACTGAGTGTCTAGATAGATCTGACAAGCTGCCTAAAGCAAAATTCAAGAATAGTTTCTACCAGAGGGTCTTTTGTAAGTCCTTTGGAGGTCAATGGTTCCTTTGATTGCAAAGCATCTGGCTGACAGCAAGGTATAAAAATTTAGCCTCAGCCAAGCACAAAAGAAAGGTGGGCATCAGTCAGAAAACAGGAAGCAGAAAACACACGAAACAGTGAGTATCTGAATCACAGAGAGGATTTACAATTAACTCTATTTCAAACCTGCCAAGTCCTTTACATTACAATGTTGTCATCTACAAGTACAACCACCACAAGGCTCTCTATGCTCATTGTCCAGACACCGAGATCCCACTTGACCCTCTTCATCTTTCAGGAAATAAGGAAAAATTATTAATGATCCAAATATGCCTGGAGTTAATGAAAAACTAAAGGCAAATTAAGTAGATCACATGGTGCAGGCACAGTAAACAAAACCACCATCATGTTTGTGCAGTTAATTTCTTTTCACAGCATTTGAACCTCTCAAGAATGTAATGAGATTAAAAATACAGAGGATGAGCAAAATATCTGATACAGTTCTGCCATGGAACCTAGGGCAGAAGCTCCAATCTGCACTATTGCAAGGGACAGTGTGACAGTTACTGATGGAAACATAAAAGACCAAAACCACTTTTATCTAACCAATAGCTTCCTTTCTTTACTTAATTGATAGACTAGAATTAGAACATTTTGGTTGGAAGGAAGAACACCTTGTCCAACAGCCTGATCACCTCAGGGTGACCAAAAGTTAAAGCACATTGTTAAGGGCATTGTCCAAATGCCTCTTAAACACAGGCTTGGGCCACCAACCACCTCTCCAGGAAGCCTGTTCCAGTGTTTGACCACCCACCTGGCAGAGAAAAGCTTCCTGATGTCCAGTCCAACCTCTCCTGATGAAGAATCTTTGAACTGTCCCCACATATACTGTCACTGCACCCCAGGGAGATGAGATCAGCCCCTCTCCCTCCATTTCCCCTACTCCAGGAAGATGTAGAGGTGGCCTCTCAGTCCCCTTTTCTCCAAACCAGACAGCCCCCAAGTCCCCAGCTGTTGCCCTGCACCCTCTCTCTCCCAATATATAATTGGTACTTTGGTGCTTCTCCATCCTGGTGGCAGAATCCAGCATGTAGATGATATTTATTGATAAAGAAATGCAACTTTTACAGATCTCTACAATAAAATAATTACAATAAAGTAATATTGGAGTTTTTTGACCAACCAATCTCCCTCATAAAATTCATGCTTGTCTGTGCTGCTTTATTAAAGCCTAAGTATTGAAAAAGTAACAGCAGAAAGTGCTAGGCTCATGAGATTTAATTAGAACAGTGTAACAGATTTTGAAGGTTCTGTTGTATTATAAAACTTAGATTTCCCCTGTGAATTATCTGACCCTACATGTAATGAATCTATTTCTTGAATTAAAAACATGCTCATCCAAGAGTTCCAGGACAAATAGCAGATCTATCATTAACAATAAATAATATTTAATAAACATGCAGACATTCCATGTCTGGAAACCTACCAAATGTCTCTCTAGGCTCTTTCCTTCCAGCCAAGTAGCTATTTCTGTGAATCTGAACTTAAACTTGTAGACGTAAGTTGTATCACATAATTGTTACTGCAGTACCCCAGGCATTACATAACAGAAGTTATGTCCCACAAGTTTGACCTGGTTCCTATGTCAGCAAACGATGAAACAGTTTTTCAGTTCTGTGAGAATGATTTTAAACCACTGGCCATTCATCTGATAGCACTATAACTTGTAGTATTAGTTTTGTTGTACTTACGGGTTTAGTTTATCATGCACTGTTCAGCCCAGACTCATCCCACTCTCTCCAGAACCCTCAGTGATGTGTCCAAATTGGGAGCAAGGTGCTGTGTGCTTCCAAAATGTGTCAAAAGAGGGACACAGCCATCTCTATCTACCAAAGATCTAACCTACCTTCTGATGAAAACCCTCCTTAAAATGGAAAGGGAGAGCTTTTTTTAGGAGCTCATTTTGGCAATGTTTGTATTTTTTCCCTGCTGAAAGGCAGGTAGCAAATTTTGAACAAAATCACTAAGCAGGTTGTTATATAGAAGTATCTTTACTAAGGAAATCATTAGAAAATTTTCCTGCTCTTATTTTGCATCAATTTTAACAAATATATAAATTACAGATCACTATATTTCTAATGGTATTTCTATGAAAAATAAAAAAAGAATAACAGCCAGTAAGAAGTAATAACTGCAGCCCATTTACCACCAGGTTAGCAGGAAATAAATGTCATTTTATTATTGTTCTCTTGCTATAGAGTTTATTGGTGCATTGATGCAGCTCTATTTCATTTGCACATATATGAAGAGCATTGCTGTATAAAATGTAAATGGACTGCATATGGAATTTAAATCTTTCCAATGATAAAATGGCTCAACAGTCTTTTCATTAGAATTACTAAAAAACTTTGAAGGCCATGTTTGCTTTTAAATCAAAACACTGCTCTTTTTATTCAAGCAGAGAGAGCAGGAACAGTTCAGCTGCACTTGCCTGTCAGTTTATTCAAAGGGAGTGCTTACTAATTCACTGATATCCCATTGCCTCAACAAATAAGGACACAGACCTCCACAACGCCCTCCACTTCTCTTTTTATATGTCCCCTCCAATTTCTGCTCTGGGGGCAGAGCTCTGCACGTGGACAATCTTTCTTTCAACTCATCACATGCTGTAAATGTGGCAACAGAGTGAAAAGGAGGTTTGAGTACATCCTCCTGCCTTCACCTTTGCCTCCTGCATTTTGTTGTGGCTTTATCTGAAAGCAATCAAGACCAGTAATGCCATCCTTGATTCTAACACTTCATAACTGGCATTATTCTGTTAGGAAATGGATGTTCAGCTGGGATCACCATTACACTCTCAAAAGACAGCTCTCAAGTTAGGCCTCCCACCACAACACCAGAAAAAGTAGGAAACCTGAATTATTCTCATATCCCTTTCCAGACTGGACCCTTCATCTTCACAGAAAACACCCTCAGCTGTCACAGGTGCTTTAGACACTGTTTTCTGTCTGCAGATTGGTGTGTACCTGGGATCCCAGTCAAGGGGAAGACTTTGTCAAGAAAAGCCAAATCTGAAATAAGCTCATAGCCTACATCAGGCAGAGCCAGATAGGGAAGGGTGGATGCAAGGGGAGAAGAACAAGGTAACAAAAATAACTGCAGAGAAGCAGGAGCTCAGATTGCTCAGCATCCAGAAAAACAAATGTATCCCTTCAAACAAAATGATCAGTAAGTAACTGGACTGTAAGTACTGTTCATGACATACTGTTATCACTCAAGTCAAATCTTTATCATAACATGATTTTACTTATTCAACATTTGTGTTTATTACCTTCTCATGAGCTCTTCTTTTTGTTTCAGAGTCCATCCAGTCGTTTTCCTTTTCTAACATGTCAATAAAAGCCCAGCGGATTCCTTCAGTCAATTCCTCCATCTGCAAAATATTCAGCAAATCCCTCCCCAGTAAAATATATCATGGCTGAATCATTGTAAGGAAAGGTTTGCTGTATGTAGGAGTGATAGACTTGGTTAAACCCCAAATGATTGCAGATCAGATGGTATCTGCTGTCCTTTCTTGAAGGCTTATTTCTGCTTTCTCCAGTACTAAGACACTTCTGAAGGCAATTTTTTTTTCCATCTTCTTTTCCTTCTGGTATCACACACCCTGTTCATGACTGATCATTTCATGTCATATTTGTGTGAATACTTATCTCAAAATCATATAAAACACCAAGAGATTTGCAGTCCTTTGGGGAGATTTCTGGCCTTTATATTCTAGATCACTGGCCATGCAGAAGGAGCCAGCTGAAAGGCATTTGCACAAAAAACTCTTTCCTGCAGAGAGAATGTCTGTGGCCTGGTTTGGTTTATGTGAGACTGAGACATGCCTTATTAATACTGGCTAAGAACTGAATTTGGGCTGACAGCATCATGATCCAAATACAAAGCAGTATCCAAATATTTAGCCTGTATTTAGCTGCATTTGTGAAGCACTGCTACCCTTTACTTACTGCAGGGAGGGAGGCCCTGGCTCACACCACTAAGCAGCCTTAACTGCTTCTGTGGTCCTGGACCACCAGGGACAGCTTGGATCTATGCAAAACCAGGAAAGCCCACAACCACTTCATCTGAGCTGTTTCCTCAGACACCTCTGGAAAGCCAAGACCACATCCCAAACAAGTAAAAAATAACAATAATAGGACTGTTCAGTGAGTATGCACAGTAAGAAAACCCTGGAATGACAGAAAAAAAGAAATATACTGGCTAAGATATGCATTATATGAGTCTAAAGAACCCTCATTCCTGTGGATCTGTTTGGCATCCCAGAAAAGTGTATGCAACCAGCTGCCTCTATTTACATCAGCACAAGAACCCCATGACAGCCAAGGGGAATGCTCTGAGTGAGGCAATGAGAGGGATCCAGCATTGCCTCAGTCCTTCAGCACAAACCAGAGCTGGGACAGCACAAGACATGACAGATACCCATTAGGGGAAGACTTATTGGAACTTTGTGTTATCAGTTATGTTACATTTATAAATAAGGAAAATGTCAAGCAGCAGAGATTTGTATAATCTTATTCTATAAATCTTGTAAATCTGAAATGTCATTAAAAGCAGGGACTAAACCCTCAAAAGTAACATTACTTTTAGCTAAATTGTCGTTAATGTATCAGATTAATATTTTAATCTGGAATTGTCCTTTACTTGTGGTGCAGTCAGAAAAAATGTAGCAAAGTTACTTGGATTATTCATTTTTTCCTACCCTTTTCAAAACACATTTTCTTATTTTTAGAGGCAATATGGGTCAACTGGAGCAGGTCTAGCATTAACTATCACTAAAGAGTGAACATTCACACTAAACTGCATCCCAGGAAATAAAGCAACTTAAAGGTATTGATGACAGAGCACTGACTCAATTAACTTCCTTCACTAATGAGGTGAACTCCCTCTATTTGGAGGTTACAAGTTCAGACTCCAGCTCTGCAGCTGGGCCCTGGTGTATACTTAGGCTTTTTGCAGCAGCTGTAGCTGCAGGGGGCAGGGGCAGAAACCTGTTTGTGCTATCAAAGTTATTACTGAGACTGCTCAGGCGTATCTGTAAAAAACACTGCAGGCACTCTGAGTTAGAAGCAGTGCTATATTTAGACACAAATAATGTCTTTCTTGATAAAAAAAAAAGAGAAGTAGCTAAGGTATGAAACATCAATCACAAAACATGGTGGGGGCAGAATCCATATTATCCGTACCTCAGGATTTGCTTATCATAAACAGATATATGCTGTAAGCCAGAAAAGAAAAAAAAAAAAAAAAAAAAAAAAAAAAAAAAAAAAAAAAAAAAAAAAAAAAAGGGAAAAAATTAAACCTGTACAAATAAGAGTGCTTTTAAGAGTGCTTTACTCACACGTTTTCTTATTGCTTAAGAAAGAGAAATAGAGCTGGAAACAAAGGACATGAAAATGATAACACCACAAATTATTAACTTGAAAAGCACACTTCTAAATGAAATCCAATGAATTTCACCTTTATGTAATTCTATCTTCATGGGTTGTTTATTCTAAGACTGAAATGCTGTGACCCACACTATGAATTTTATATGCATTTCTCATTACAGGTACTACTGTGGATTCAGACTTGATAATTTTCCAAAGCTTGGGTCTAAAAGGAATGTGCACACTAAGAAACATTCTAATTAACTCACATTTCAAGAGAAACCAGTCTCTGCTCTATCTGCTTATAATTTTTCTCACATATGCAAATATGAAAAGGTGTCCATTCCCTCCACAAAGTGTACATTTCTTATACTCCTACTCTTCCCACTTATCCATGCAGGATAACACACTGCATATGCCTGGCATATTTTTGCCACAAAATGGCCAAATATCACATTACAAACTGGATCAAGAAAAAGGGGATTGAAAAGCTGGATCTCAGAGAAGAAACTCCAGATGAAGGCAAATATGAAAAGAAATGCAGAACCTGAGAGGGAAAGAGATGACAAAGATTTGGGCAAGTGAAATCAGTGTGTGCTTTCTAAAATGTTTTTTATGAGTTCCTTCCCTGAGAAAGTAGTCGAAGTAAATTAACAGGCAAACACTCAGGCTCCTGAGCCAGGGCAGAGCAGGGCTCTCACAGAGCTGTTGCTCCCAGCACAGGGTGCTGTCTCATGCCATTTCCTAAATGGTTGTGCCTCTCCTGCATGGAGAGCTAATGACTAAAGGAGTCAGTTTAAAACTGATTACTGCTGGAAAATCAATGGCTGTAAAAGCACATATTGGAAAACCTTATAAGAAAAGCATGAACTGAAAATAAGTCATACATTATTGTGAAGGGTAATTAATTATTTGAATATGTTGTTGAGAGAAGTGATAACATAGCTATTGTTGAAATTTTAGAATGAGGATGAACATCTCTCTAGACCCAAACATTTGTACGAATATTTCCTTCCGCTGTTCAGCAGAAAAGATTTGAATCACAAATATAAACTCTCACTATGTGGTTTAATTTGGGCCCAACATCATTCACAGGTTTCTTGCTCAGATTACAGGTGTAGTAGTCACAGTTTTCAAAGGTAGTCCTAAGGCAGAGAAATCTCAACCAGTTTTTTGACTAATCAGTAAAAAACTTCACTATCATAAATTATAGAAGCTGTACTAAACCATTTCTCATCAATACCCCTCAATCTGCTTCTGCACAGCCTGGCTTTCTCTGTTTACATAAAATAACAGCATTCAACCTGTTTTTGAACTGGCTGCTTATTTGTCTAAAGGACTGCAGATGGAAAGAAGGGGCAGTGCTCGGATGCACAGAAAGATAACAACTCTTAAATTTCATTCAGTTTTCTCCTGGGTTTTGGGGTTTTTGAATCAATAAAAACATTTTTAAGAATCTTATCTCATTTTAAACTTTGTTCTAACATCAGCAGTTTGTGAGGATGAAACCACTAATTGAAAATTTCCAGACAGAGACTGCAGAGGACTCACCATCTCTTTCTTGTCCTCTTGAAAATGGGCTTTCACAAACATCTTACCCACAACGTAGGGAAGGGCATTTTCTACAAGGTCCACACATTTATCCCACTGAGGCAGCAAAGTTGTAGTCCCATGGATCACCTGTTGACAGGGGCATACTGTTTAAGAACCCACATGTGGTATAGGCCAAAGTATTTGACAAAAAGCCACCAAAATGAAACAAAAATGATACTCTACTCTTATTTATGTTTTCATCCAATGCAATGACAAATATTTTGAACATCACAAAAACCTGTAAGATTTTAAACTTAAGAAGAGGACAATGATAGCAGTGACTTAGAGAGATTAGGCTTAGAGAATTAGTGCTAACTTTGGACTAAACTTGGTGTTGTTTCTGTGTTAAGTAGAGAGACAATTTCCTCTGGAGAAACCCTGCTGTGAGACATCTCCTGAAAACTTTTGCCTCTCCTCTGACAGGGTGAGAAGCTTAGGGAGATTGTCCTCATGAATTGGGTTAGTCCTTATGAATCACCTCCTGCAGAGCCTTCCATTGCCATGAACTAATGACATCTAACACACATGGGTATATGTCCACACCTTTTTGTCATTTACCTGTTCAACTACTTTTACAGCAGTTTGTGCTTTCAGTTCTTTTCCCAAACTAAGCATTTTCAGGAGAAAAGAGGTTTGAATCATCAAGAACACTGAATATGTTTGTCTCCCCCACAAAAATAAAAAACATTCTATGTTGCAGTAGAAAGATGTTGGTAGAACAACTTGCACATTTGACCAAAGGAATGGTATTAAATAAATACTTTCAGACTCTGATGATGTCACCCTAAATGAGCTTCAAAAGAAACAGTCAAGAATGGTCAACACAACAAGGAACAAGGCAAAACAGAACTCAAGAGCATTTACTGCCTTGGTTTCTGTTTCTCACAGGAAGAATGTTATTACTGTGGGTGCTTACCTAGCTAACATTACATTGCTCACCAAGATGTAGTTTGTGTAAATAAATCCTGCACACAAGATAGAAGAATGGTCCATGTCAGTAGTAAGCAGTGCTGATTTAAGAAAATTCTGCTATTTTCAAGGTTCAAAGTGTTCCCTTTCCACTTAAGGAACTTCCTAAACTTTTCCCCAGAGAACAAGCCCAATGCCAGTCCAGCAGTTGACACCTGACAGATGTGTAAAGGCAGAGTGTAGTCAGCATCAGACTTGAGCAGGTGGGATAAGGATTTTGGCCTCTCACAGATTATAAAAGCCTCTTAAGCACCAATTTTGCAGTTTCTGAGCTCTTTCTTTTTCCCATTATTCTCCTCCATTGAGTACAAAATTAAATGTCTAGCAAAACTGAAGGGTTTGGATTTGTCTTTTTCCAATAGGAAAAGATTTCACTGGAAAATTCCAGAGCAGCTTAACCCTCAGCTATTGAAGGTGAGATATTTTGGTAGTTCAGAGATTGATTTTCCCTATCATATTGTCTGTAATTAAGCATAATCAATGACTCACACTTAAATACACCAGTGAATTGCATTTCCAAATGCTTTTTATTAATACTGTATATGCAGTAATAGATTTTCGATGGCAAAGAGTACACTGCTTCTAAAAGAAAACCCTATTAGTCAAACTAATACATAATAAGGTGATATTTTTTCTAAACAGAGCCAAATTTGACAATCAACTCCTTTTCCAAATTCTTCAATCTTTTTACATAACACAACAAAACACTCAAAAAATAAGAACAAAAAAGAAGAAAATTTCTCTCTGGGGTCAGAGTAAATCTGCAGTGGAGTTTTTCCTGATGCAGGGGGAAGAAGGGGAGTTATGGCATTAGTCACCAGAGCTTGAAATTCCTTCCAAAAGCTGTGAGTATGTATCAGCCAAAGAAATAGTCAGGAGACAGAGCTGGCTTTTAGACTCTGACATACTATTATTACAACATAATAATTATCACTGTTTTGAGGGAGGCTTGACTGTAAGGACATAAAGGCAGCACAGGCTGTGAGACCAATAAAAATGGAGCTGAGAGGAATAGATTATATCTCACAGCTGGTTTATTTATATTTATGTTACAACAGCCAACAGGAACTCCCTCCAATGGTCCTCCTAATATTAATGTACCACTCTAAAACACAGTACTTCAGGTAGTAACAGTGGCTATAAATAGCAGGTTTCCAGCCCTCCCAGTCAATTCAGAGCTTCACGACACAATTAAGCGACCTCTTCCCCAGGTGCCACTGCACATTTACAAGGTCTCAAAGTGCCACTGCAGAGGAGCTGCTGATAGTTGCTGATGTGGTACTCAAAGCACTTTCTCTAGAGTCAGCAGGTTTGTCCTATTTCTAAACCTGAAGTTTTTTAAAAGTCTCATTATGCATTTTTCCTTCTCCTTGCAAAGATTTTAAGGCCCCGGTGCCAAGATTTCTACATACAGGGTATAAAACCACCAACAGAAATGAGAACCTGGTGAAAACAGTCTGCTTGTGATGTTTGAGGTTGACTGAATTAATGAAATAATCAATGTATAAAATACATCCTTTCCTTAAAGGGTCACTGATATATCTCACGTTCATATCTTTTTAGTAGTAATTCAAAGTTTTATTCACTTACCTGGCAAGAGGTTGGTGGGTCCTTTTTATGATCCTAAAATGCCTCTAGTTCTCTCCGATTAGATAAATCTGTTCAACAACAGACTAATCCAATGCCTTGGACTCCATTCCTCATGTCCTCTCTATTGACCTGTGAAGTCTATTCCACTGAGTTGTTTACTCCAATTAACTTTAGCTATTAACTATTAGCTACTGCTGTTTACTTCACTCAACTAATACTCCATCTCCAGGTCCCAGGGGCAGATAACAGGAATGAGCTGCTGATTCACTGCTTTTACTGTGCTGTGAGCTTTCACAGCAATTTACATGGCCAGTATTGTTTAGAAGGGCCTGGACAGGCTGCAGGGATGGGCAGAGGGATGGGCTGAAACTCAGCAAAGGAAATGCAGGGCCCTGCTCTGGGGAAGGGCAACCCCAGGCAGCAGCACAGGCTGCAGCAGCTCTGCAGAGAAGGCCTGGGGCTCCTGGGGGACAAGGAGCTGCCCCTGAGCCAGCAGAGCCCTGGGGCCAAGAGGGGCAATGGGACCCTGGGGTGCATCAGGGAGAGCATTGGCAGCAGGGCAGGGAGGGGATCCTGCCCCTCCATCAGCCCCGGTGAGATGAGGGGATCTGGGGTGCTGTGGCCAGGGCTGGGCTCCTCAGGACAAGAGAGACATGGAGATCCTGGAGTGGGTCCAGTGGAAGGAAACAAGGATGAAGGGACTGGAATATCTCTCTTATGAGGAAAGTCTGAGGGAGCTGGGCATGTTCAGCCTTGAGAAAAAACAACTGAGAGGGAAGCCCATCACTGTTTAAAGTATCTGAAGAGGAGGTGCCAAGAGGATGGAGCCTTTTCAAGGCTTTTTTTCTGTGATGCTCAGCAGTAGGAACCAGAGGCAGAAATTGATGCACAGGAAGCTCCAGCTGAACATGAGGAAGAATCTCTTCCCTGTGCGGTGAACAAGCACTGGCACAGACTGCCCAGAGGATGTGAAATCTCCTTCACTGGAGATGTTCAAGAACCACCTTGGCACAATCCTGTGCCATGTGGTCTGGGATGGCCCTGCTTGAGCAGGGAGGGAGGTTGGACCAGATGACTCCACTGTGGTCCCTTCCAACCTGACCCATTCTGTAATTCTATGACAGCCTTGATGAGATTATTAATACGCACTGAATCACTTTGAATTAGATTTCTCCCTAAGCTTCTACAACCCAGAGATGTGACAGCAGCCAATAACCACATTAAAATGCACAGTATCCAAAGCTTTCAGGATTTTTTCTGGTCATTATATAACTCAGTGTAACTCAGTATTACGCTACAGACTGNAGGAAGCTCCAGCTGAACATGAGGAAGAATCTCTTCCCTGTGCGGTGAACAAGCACTGGCACAGACTGCCCAGAGGATGTGAAATCTCCTTCACTGGAGATGTTCAAGAACCACCTTGGCACAATCCTGTGCCATGTGGTCTGGGATGGCCCTGCTTGAGCAGGGAGGGAGGTTGGACCAGATGACTCCACTGTGGTCCCTTCCAACCTGACCCATTCTGTAATTCTATGACAGCCTTGATGAGATTATTAATACGCACTGAATCACTTTGAATTAGATTTCTCCCTAAGCTTCTACAACCCAGAGATGTGACAGCAGCCAATAACCACATTAAAATGCACAGTATCCAAAGCTTTCAGGATTTTTTCTGGTCATTATATAACTCAGTGTAACTCAGTATTACGCTACAGACTGGCTGATAGCCAGCATCAATCTATTTTACCTGACTAGCAAGAAATATCCCAGGAGGGGACACCTACAAACTTGTCACTGTGGTTCTGACAGCCAGTGTCTCATATTTTACATGAAGAAAATAGCATCTTTAACAAGACTATTTTGAATATGAACTTAGAAGTACAAGAAGCTGCCTTTCCTGTGTAGTTCCTATCAAGCTATTGGAGTTTATTTTTAGGTATGTGATCAAAGCAGAACTATTCCAGTATTACTCAAGGAAAAACAGTATAAGTTCTTTAATTAGTCACCTGCATGCCTCACCAGGGAGGACAGAACACCCACACCTCCTGCACCATGCCAGCCTCCTGTTCTCAGCCAGTTTTCATAATGGCAAGCAAAGCTCACCATCCAAAGTGGCTTAGACACAGGACAAAGCACCATTCAGTATCAGTTTCATCCTTGGGTTATTTAAGGAGCCCTCACACTGCCCACACAATTACCAAGGTGGCTTTCTATTCAGGGTTCACTTAATCAAATGCATATGTTTTACATAAATGCCCGTATTACTGAACAGATAATCAGTTCTGTTTTCACAGCTTGTGGCAGTTTTCTGGTTCTTCTGCAACCCCAAGCTGGAAGGGGTCATCTGGTCATCTTCTCTGTGGAAATGGCTGGGTATCCTTGTGTTAAAGCTCATGTACTGTTGGCATTAGAGCATGGGAAAGTATTGAGCAAGCTTTAAAAAAGCGAAAGCCTAGATTTCTGTTTCACTAGAGCTGTATTCACACAAGGGCAGACAGTTTTCAAAAAGTTTAGATTTTGGTCAAAACATTTTGGTCTGAATGTCACACTCCACATAACCTAATTCAAGTTTCTGCAAAAGAAGACTAAGTTTTTTAAAGGGGAGGTTTCAAAACCTCTTGAATATAATCTAAAAGACTTTTTTGTCTTAGTGTCATACACAAGACTATGTATTTCAATTGTTTTAGAGGGTGTCTTAAAAAAAAAGTTTATTCAAGAAATTTATCCAGCATGGAAGACATTTTGTGTTTTGCAAAGGTATAAGCTGAAACTTATATGTAACTATAGGGGAAGCCAACAGTGCCAACACGAGGACCCTTGTAAATGCTATGTAAATGTAACTTGTAAATGTAACTTACCCGAGAAAATTCCAGCCACCGATACTGAAAACGTCTGCTGAGGTTAAACAACCTTGAATAAACCATCCTCCACACCAGGTAATTGGCAAGAGTCCTGTCAAATCAGGCATATTCTTATCAGACATGTAAACATAGATGATGTACCACAAAGCAGTCACAGAAACAGCTCTACAAACATTTTACCCAAATGGTAAAAATTTCACCTTAAAAATTAATGAGAGATGGCCAATTTGATAAATCCCAATTACACAGGAGAATCTGTATGATTGCAGCCATTTAATATAGAATTGCCCCACGATAACCATCTTTGAGGGATTATTTATAACAGGTCCATCACCTAGTACATAATTTTTAGCTGTTTTTCCAAAAGGCAGCTTTCATTTTCCTTAGAAATGGCAAGAACTGTGTTATAATAATAGTTGCATAAAGGTTATATCCAGAGATTAACGGTTTTTTTCTTTTGTAGATCAAAGTGAATGTTATCTCCCCTCATTAGTAGGGCACATAAATGGTAACAGAATAGATAACAGTCCATCCCATATACACTCTCATTATCTCATATTTGTATCTTTCATTAGAAGTTATCAATATGCTTTGAAAACTTCTACTATTCACAAAGTTATTAAAGTATTCCCATTCCTATTTTGTTAGATGGATAATTGAAATACCAAAAAAGAGAAGTGTCAGTAACAAAAATCTTATAAGAATTGAGGCAGAGAGATCAAGGAAGAGCTTGCTTAAAATTCCCAGGAGATCTGGCATCCATGCCCCTTTTCTAAAACTTGGGGCACCTGCCTGGAGGATTTATCCAGAATTTATCCAGATTGATTTCTCTCCATGTTCATCAGTGGCTGTATGAGCTAAAGGTGCATTCTGAAACACACAATTCAAACAGCCTCAAAACAAGTCCAACAATGGCCTACAACTCTTATCCTCATCTTCTTTTATACATGACATATTTTCCAAGGATAGTCATTGCTTCAAAGCTAGGATATTCAAATGCTATTTGCTCCCCACTGGGATATACATAACATTTTTGACAGGCCATAGACTCCTCTGTAGGTTGGAAAATGGTTTCTGTGCAACCAAGAGTGCTGTTATGGGCTGTCTGAACAACTCCCCCATCTGTAAAAATCCCATTTCTGCAGTCTCCCATTGCCATGAGTGTGGGGCAAGGCAGCTGTTGCTACAGTGTCACTCCATTAGCTTCACTCAGACACATCCCAAGCAGTTCCCTCCTCTGAATCACAACAGCTTGGAGACGCTTTGTGGGCATGCAGTCTTGACAGCAGCATTTGCTTGAGACATAACTTCAGTTTTGCCTCTAACTAAGCTCCAGTCCACCCACACAAAGCCCTCAGCTCAAGATGTGTTGTTGCATCTCTCATACTGGGTATATTCCCTCTTTTAGTACAGATATATCCGGTAGTGCATCTAAATGCCCACAACAATTGTAAAACATATCTGAAAAAAGATTTTTAGCATGAGTAATGTGCATTTATAACAGTACATGTCACAAAAGCTGAAATAGTTAGCTCTGTTTAGATATCACACCATTTTAAGATAAAGTTTAGGATCATTAAAAATTCATTTCAGCCTAAGAAATGCCACAAAGCTTAGTTTTTTCCTTATCAGGTTTCTGACAATGTGGAATTTTCTCACTCAACGACAAGTGAAGCACCCTAAAAGCACTCAGCTCTCATTGTTTTGGTAAATGACACGAACTCCAGAAACCTCACAACAATCTGTCTCAAATATTTCAGCAGAGCTGAAGAAAATCCAGCTGTAGCAACTTCTGCAGCATCTATAGAAATCTCACAGATTAAAAGGTTAAAGATTTGCTTTCAATGAAAAGCCTTAGGTAAAATCTTTAGCTAAAGAAATCAATATCACACACCAATTGTGTATTACAATTTGGTACTTAATCAGCACCAAAACCAAAATCAATCCTCTCTTCTGTGTACTTGTTTTCACACAGCAGTGTTTGTCCTTACAGCTGAGCTGATGAACCTCTCTCAAATTGGTACTAAATGAAAGACGGAAATTCATAAAGGCTGGGTCTCAAAAAGGTGACTTATTGACAGACAGTAATATCAACAAGAATTCAGAAATGTTTGTGTCAGGTATAAGTAATGAAGGTGGATGACAGTTGCAGGAAATATAATTAATTTGGGATTGTTTTAATTTGGGAAGGAAAAGGCTGACACATGCTAAAACCAAGCTGTCTGATGAGACAGTAATAACTCCAGAGTGTAACCACCACAGAATCCACAATGCAAGAAACAACAGGGAGGTTCCACTTTGAATGCTTATTAATGGGGGTGGGCAACAGCTGGAAAGGTTGAGGGGGTTTGTTGTCACATGTTTGAGGCACAGTGTGCTTTAGTTTGTTTTTCAAAACAAACTGAAATAGTAATTTATCTGAATTTGTTTACCTATTTAGGAGATGATTATTTTACATTTTGGGCTAATTATGCAAACTTGAAATCATTTGGTTATCTTCAGTTGGCTTAAAAACTGACATTTTTTGCTGATGAAGTTATTACAGTGCAGATCTTGGGGTGATTTTCATCCTAGTTTCACAATTAAGTTCACTGAGGCTAAGAGAATTTAATCTCTACTCATGGAGCAAAATCCAGTACACAAATAAAACATAAAAATCCTCTCTGCTCTTTCAATGAGAACAGACTATTTGTCACTGTAACCTTTCAGAAGAGTACACTCTATTTTAACTTCCAAATGCCTGTTGCAGAAAGTGTGGGCTCACTTTTAACCAGTATGACCCTTATTGTGACACACCCTCCCAAAGGAAGTGGTAGAGAGTTTGTTTGCTGGGACAGTTATAATTATACCAGTACTTATGAATATTTACTAAAGTACTTTCTGTCCTGTCTGAGAATAAAGTAGGTTGCTCATGTAAAATTCTTTATTGAGTTTGCAATATTTTAATCAACAGACATGGTAGCAATTAAAGAGGACAGATTTAATATGAGATAGGTAGAAAAATTAATTGACATTTTAAGAAAAAGATCTCTTTCACAAATTTTATATCTGTTTGAAAATTATATTCAGAATTGAGTCACGAATCAAATTATAAGTACTGAAAAACTTTTGCCTCTATTGCTAGAGGCACTAATTTTAGACAAATTATTGTAACTTCCTTAATTTTTCAGATGGATACTAAGACCAGAAAAGAGATCTAGTGCCTCCATCCTTCTCTGAAGAAAATTCCTGATATGCTATATGAATTAGAGTTGTTCTCAATTAATAGTCTCATACTGCAAAGATATGGGAAGGTAAGACAAAGTTAAAGGGACCTATAAGAAAGCTGGAGAGGGACATTTTACAAGGAGATATAGATAAGACAAGGGGGTTGGTTTTATACTGTAAAAGGATAGATTTATCAGCTGTTAGGAGGAAATTCTTTAGTGTGAGGGCCAAGAGGCACTGGACAGGTTGTCCAGTGGATGCCTCATCCCTGGAAGTGTTCAAGGCCAGGCTGCCCTTGCCCTTAGGGGTGGGGCACCACAGAGGGGCTCTGAGCAGCCCAGCCCAGTGCAGTGTCCCTGCCTGTGGCAAGGGTCATGAAACAAGGTAATCCATAGGGTTCCTTCCAATCCAAACCATTCTACAATTCTGTGAAACTAATTATATATTCTGAGATCTGTGAGAATCATAAAGCTGCCTCTTTCAACAGCTGCAAAGATCTCCAGAAAGGATGCAATTCAGAGTATCCCATTTATGGCTCACATAAAGCACCAGCACTCAGGTAACAGGGAAGGGCTCTAAGCTCCTAATTAGTGCCAGCACAGTTCTGTTTTCCCTCTCACATGGCACAGCTGTACTGGAGCTCTGCCATTGCACATTTACACCACAGCTACATACACACCTCTCTTCTTCCTGTAACAGAGATAAACCCCATTAAAAATTAGTACACCAAAAAGCTGAATGAATCCCTGGAGGCCTCTTACAGAGGTGTGACAGACTTCAGCACCTGGCATGGCTTGGCAAAGGCTTCCATCCCAAGCTGATGGAAATCCTGCAGGCTGTTTGCTGAGCTTCTTGGGCAGCCCCCTGAGGGGAGCCAGCTCCTGGCTGGAGTCACAGCAGTGCCCTGCCCTGGCCTGGGGACTTCAGACCCACCTCTGCACCACGCTGCTGCATCTATTTCCAACTCTACACAGTAACTTGATCATATGCAGGTAAGTAAAATTCTGCTAAATTCATGCTACACCCTGTCAATGAGCTCTCTACTAGTAACATTGCCCTGTGAATGATCTCACAATTCAGGATTGCTCAGCAGGTTCTCTGAGGGAGAAATTTTCAATACAAGAATTGTGAGTCTGTACAACTTGCCACCTCCAACATGAACTTCTTCTGTAACCAGACTTAATCTTCACTCCATTCTTCCCTCCACCTGAAACAAACTTCATGAAATACTTTATCAAATCACTGGGTAAAATACAGGGGCCTGAGCCATATTTTTGTGACATTTTAAATAGAACCCAGGCTATCAGGGTGCTCATTCAGAAAGAGGACACACAAGGCACTAGAATAAAAGTATAATTTAGGGATAGCCTTGTAACTGAAAAGAAAATGAACTTGGTGAAAGTACCTGCTTTTCCTAATGACACTCCATCTCCTGAAATGATGAGAGAATAATTCCCATTACAAACACTGAAGCAAATCTAAAATTTTGAAATGCTTTTCTAGGAATTTCAGGTCTAGATATTTACAGTAAGAAATCAATTTCATGTTGTTTACATTAGATAATTCTTTAAAATGTCATATGGAGAATGTCAAATGAGATTACCTAAAAGAAAATAACCTTGTTAACATTTCAGGGTTCACCCTACAGGGAAATGTTGACACCTCATGGTTAGGAGTTCACATTCAGATGATTTCCTAATTTTCTCAGGCCAGATAGCAAGTTTACCTCTGAAACAGACTCTGACATTTTAGGTAATGAACATTATCACCTAATAGATAAACATGATCTGGGCTGTTTGGATACATTTTACACACAAGAATTGGAAACCTGCTTGGGTTCAGTTTAGCACTATTTGCCATTTCTAACGTTTTATGATGCAAATTACTTAGGACAAGACTGGTAGAAAATGCCTAGGCCATTAACACCTATAACATATGCAGTGTGAAGACACTAAGACTGTTTTTGCTCACCCTCTCCCCCTGACCTGTGAGGTCAGAAGTCTGGTCTTGAGCTTTGCTAAAGACAGGCATTGCAATTATTTCTGGTCATTACTCCAGCCTCCTTCTGCCATGACACACAGGCTGACTTAACTTCTCTTAAATACTCAGATTTTCCTTGAATAAGAAGCTAATGGAAAAAGTCTCCAGGTATTTACTCTGTAGTTACAGAATATATTTGCATGTAAGAGTATTTGTATGCAGGGAATAACTAATTCCCTGTTATCTTGCTAAATATGCATCCTCTAAATCCGACATTTATACCCACTAATGTAACAAACTTTGAGCTAGCAAGCAGAGACAGCCCAAATAATTTTTAAAATATTCTTTAATAGATTAATATTGGTGGCAGTGATGCTACTTATCTGAATCTTTTAAAAGAAAGAATATTTGATCATCTATAGGCTAATCAGTAATTTTTATTTTTCCAGTTGTTTGATTTGTGTGCTATTTTTACAGGTACTATGAACTAATGCAAGCATTCCATCACTAGTGACACAGGGTGACAATATCAGAATAATCTTTGTCTTTTTTTCCTGAAATACATTTGGTTGTGGTCATACTGTACCGTCAGCCAAGACTGATATTTGGAGACAACATGTTAATGAAATTTATTTTAAAGTTCAGTAACGTGCCTCAGAAAACAGATTATCACAGAAATCCCTTAGATGTCAGCAGTTAGGATGTTTCAAATGGGGTGTCACTTTTTCATCACTGCCCAAAGCTGTCTTGCTTCCCTGTGCAAAGCACATCTACCATGTTTGATCTGAGTTACCTGCATTTTACAACTACAGTGGAAAGGATTTCACAAGGTACAAGACTCCCTACAAGTAAGAGATGCTGAGTGCATCTGGAATCTTTCCTGCAACCTGTGTTAGCCATAGAAGAAAGATGTTGAAACTGAAAATTCTCCTGCTGTGCACAAGGTAATACCTAAATCCTCATTCAGACAAAACCAAACAGACTGTTTGCCTAGAGACTTGATTCCAAGAATAGCTGCAATTCATGGAAAAAATAGAAAACCCCAGCACCCTATGTCCCCTTACAAGTGTGGGTGAAACCATCATAGGATCCTTACTTTTTCCTTTCATTTTCCAGTATCCTGAATAAATCTTTGAAGTACTGGGGAACACGGACAATCACATTTTCTGAAGGACCTATATCCTTGAGCTCAGGATAGAGTTTGGTGTCAATCACCTTCTTGATGTATCCCAGCCAGTCAAACTGCAATGACAAAGAGAAGGCTGGTTAAACATGAACAGAGATGATTGACTGACTAAGTTACACCTTTAAAACTAATGGTTTCAATGCTTTAATTATTAAAAACTTTAAAACTATTGCACTTTTTCATTACATATGTTTTCAATCCTCATTAAAGGTGGAACTGTATTTAAAAGAACACACACTGTAAATGAGCACACATATTCCTAATGATACTTCTTAACATGCTGCTCTGAACAGTAAAGACAGTTTTAATTATGTAGGTCAGATATTAAAATAATAATTTGTCGATTATCCCCAACCAACCTGTGGAATCATGGCACTAAGCTCCGATATGTTCATTTTGTTGTACATCACCTCACTTGTTCGATTTTCATATGGAATCATGATCTGGTGAAGAGAAAAAAATGCACAAAACCATCAGGACAAGGTTTATCTTGCAGGAACTCTTACATCATTACCATCCTTCATAATCCTGGTGCAGAAATATCTCACCACCTGTTTTCCAAGCATTTATGGCATTAACTTCCATTTCTGAGGATTGCATTTAACTAGAAGAAATGGAACATAATTCCTGTTACGTTTAACTCATTACTGGGAAATTTAATGAGCTGCATGTCTTCTTTGGACTTATTAGACTGATTTAGCTCTGATTATGCTAAGGAAAGACATGTTAATACATAAGAGATAAAAGTAAACCTTGACTTTTAATACTTATTCATTCTTCCTATCAAGTAGAAGCCAACTTCAGATTTAATAGGTCAAATTTGAGATAGGTGCATCTTCATAACTGGAAGGGCATCTCTTGTCTTGGATTTGAATGTGTTCTTGTTAGGGCTTTACTCCACCTGGGGAAACAGCCAGATACACACAGTTTCTCCCCATTTCACCCCATCATCCTGATGTCCATAGCAGGAAACCTGAGTATATAGGCCAGGCATGAATAAAGCATTCCCCAACCAGGTCTCTCATCTGGGTGACCAGAGGAGCCAGATCTCAAGTTCCTTTGCAGTGTCCAAGGATACAGCAAAAGAAATCCTAAATATGAAGCAAGTCCTTATATAACTGGCAAGAAGGACATGGAGACTCCATGGTCCATAACAATAAAACGAACAAAGTACAAGATATCGCTCAAAATTTTCTCAGTGTTCAAGAGAAACAAAACTGCCCATGGCAATTCCAGCCCTGCTTTCAGGTAAATCCTATACAGGATTTATACAAGGCTGTGTGCTGGGCAGTCTAAAGGACAGAGATTGACGCCAGACTAACCAGACAGCTGGCACTTCTCCAATCAAAATACTCCAGTATGTGTTTATGGTTTTAGTATTGCTCAAGCCATAGAGAAAAAAAAAAAAAAACTTTCTTTTCCCTTTCTGCAAATTTCATTTATCTGAAAAATCTTTAAACACCTCTTGAAGCCATTTACTCCCTTCCTCTCAGAACTTTCCCTCTTGCTCCAGTGATTCGAACTTAATAAAAATCTTCCTTGTACCCAACAAGCTCTCTCAAAGCATGCCACCCCTTCCTATATCCTCAATATTCTTGCTGCCTCTTCCTGAACATAGAATTCTGCATTACATATATTTACTTGAAAAAAAGCAGAGGAACACAGGATACAGTAAAATCTCCAGTCACAAACAAGACTACTTCCATCACAGTATGATGTTTATACAATCATTATGTTTATTAGGGTTTATGCAACAATCTATGTCCATTGACTCATGCCTAATATCTGGACAGATATTAGGAGGATTATTTTTACTAAAAGAACCTGTGAGCAAGCATGGCTTGTTGCATAAGTATGTGCATTACTGATGCTGAGGGTTGTTACATGATCCATGCCATTTCATAGCAGCTTCACTTACGTACTTTGTGGATTAATGCTCTGTAAGACATTTGTTAAGCAAAGCATAAGAGCTACCAGAGCTAAGGATACATCTTCTTATGCCATCACTGATAAACAGAAGAAATATTTACTGTTTTTCAAGTGTGCTGGGTCACAAGGAAATATTTGTGCATTAGTCCATCCATGCTAAGTAAGTGAAAATGAATATTTGGCTTGGCTTAGACATTTGACAAAATTTCACCCCTTTCAGCAGAGAGATGGAAACACTGATTGGCCACTATTGTGTGTGGCCCTCACTTCTGCACAAACACACCTTTAAGAAGCATCCTGTAGACTGCAACAGCAGAACCCAGATAAAAGACATCTGCTGCACCACATGCTGCTGCCCTGTGCAACAGGCTTCTCTGCTAACAGGAGACCACCATTTCCCAGGGAGAGCTTCTTTCCTTGCCAATATGAAGGAATACTCCACTCAGCTGGCAGTTCTGCAAACCAGCATCACATCTGCAGCCTTACTTTTGGTGGTTTCCCAACAATGAGGCCAGCCCTTCTCTCTAATTTTAGGAGAGGTTGAAATGATAATGAAGTTGTGGCTCCCACAAGTGGAATTCTGTAGTAGCCACACTGAAACAGAGATATAGAGAAGCAAAAACACTCCTTCAACCTGCAATAATGCTCTGGCATAAATTAAACTCCATGATGGACCAAAAACTTAACCAAGTGAATGTCAGAACCAAGTACCAGATTTAATACACTCAGCTTCACTAAATTCAGTTGATCCCCTAAATTAAAACTTATGAGTTTTTCATCCACTTTCCCAGACCACTCCATGAGAACACTTCAGGAGCTAAGGGTGGGACTGCTGTAAACACCACGCTCTCACCACCAAGATCCAATATCCCACCTCAATCATGCACTACTTTTAGACTGTTCCACAGAGAATCAGCCCAGACTGCTTCCTAAACAACAGAGTAATATATTCTCAACACAAGTGCAGGGCAGGAGCTCAGATTTTACACAGCTTCAAAATTATATAATCACTTAGGTTGGAAAAGACATGTAAGGTCTTGAGTTATGTCATATTTTCCCAGCTGCCCAGTGGGTACCAGTGTAGATGCACTTCAGCTGGGATATTGATCTCATCACCTTTTTGGAAGCCCTAATTCCTATGGACTTCCACAGTTTCTAACACATCAACAACCCCTGCATCTCTGTTGCCATGTGGATCTCCATGCCCCACCTCCACTGAGATGGCAGACCAAAGGACCTTGCTAATACACCATCCCTCTAACATTGCCATGCCATCCCAGGCTTGTCTCTGGTCAGCGTGGCTGACACTGTGTTTTAAAACACCAAGGGGATTTGACTAAGGTTTTTCCCCTGAGAATAAAATTTACAGTTTAACAATTAACTAAGGGAGAAATATTATTCATCCTTTCTTCATCAGGATCTGCTCCTTTCCTTCTGCTTCTAAAATCCCTATTGCTAACGCTGTTGATATAATGGCTTTTCATTTCAATAAAGGATTTTATTAGATTACCAACCTCTGCTATCTTAACTTCCAGTTTTAGAACTGATTTCATATCAGATTCAGCTCGGGAGGCGTTTGCACCCAGAAGCACTGCTGTATCAACCATGAACTGCAAAAAGGCATCTCGGTACTGTAAAGAAAGAGAAAGACTCAAATGACAACAGCATTTGCTCTTGAGCAGACTTGTGGCAGTAGACTAGACATGCCCAGCTATAGGAAGGAGTATAATACTTTCATGCCTTAGGAACCAAGGTTTTGCTTTTCTTACCTTGAATGCCAAGCAAGTTAAAAAGGAGAAATAACATTGTAAAAATACCATGTATGACAGGGATAACTGCTGTGGTTCAGGGAGTACAAATCTAGGAAATGCAAGTGACAGTTCTGGATTAGAATGATACTTTCAGCTTTTACAAATGGATTAGACAATGTGTAAAAATGTACACCAGTATTTCAGGCCAACTAATACAGTAACCATCATGGGACAGAAGTACTTGTATACAAGTGCAAGCTTCATTTAGGAAACTTTGCAAGAGTGTTTTGAAAGAAGTGGTGTTTTCTGCTACCCTGCAAAACCCAAATCCAAACAAATCACAACCCTTTCTCAGTTTAGAGCTCAAGGAAACAAAATCAACAATGAAAAAAGATGAGGGGGGAAATGGTGGCTCTATTTTCCAGCTGACAATACTTACAGATTTGGCCTCTGTGGTATTTTCTAGGTAATCCTCCCGAGATGCCAGAGAGAGGCTTGCTTGATCAAGCTGTTAAAAACAACACCAAGTAACATTTAACAGCTAAATTCATCAGATTCAAAGATAAACTCATAAGAAATTTTGGAAGGGTTTGTATTTTTCTGGCTATTATGGTAGTTCTGTGCAAATATCTAACACTGCATCATGAGTTCGACAGGATTTCAAAACAACAGGAACATGCTGTGCTGTGCTGACAGATGGTAACTAAATCACATTCCTGTTTTGTGGGGAGCCTCAGATGACCCCTGCAACAGCTATCACCTAAAGAAAAGAATCTCAGGTGTGATTTAGGAGTTCAAAGTAGCTACATCAGTGAGTAGGAAATGCAGAAGGACTGGGTCTACAGGATCAAACCATTGGTTCTGATGACCATGCATCCATCCTATGCCTATTTCAGGGGTACAAGAGTCAGCTTGGGACCACACCAGTCTAGTGAATGCATCAAATGCCCCTTGGGTGCTGGAGCATGTGAGCTGCTGTCTATCTGGGAGGAATCATTAATTTTTTTTGACTGAAACTGAGGTTACACTTTTGAGCTTCACCCTAGACCAGCACTGGGTGATGTACTCAGTCTTTTGAACAGATGAACTGAAACTGAAGTGGCTACCAGCCAGGATTGCATGCACAGGATATTGTTATGTCCCCAGTACTTTAGCTAAAGGTGTCTGGTAGTCCAGATGGAATTTTGACCTTCACTTATCTTTTCCATCTAAACATGGATCAGATTTTCTGGTCTACATTCACCCAAGTATTGGAACTAGGCCTGAAAGTTTGAAATCTGCATTTAGTGTTTTGAGTGAAACATCTACATGGGAATATTTGCATACTGTTTCAAATTCCCAGCCAGAAAAAACTCAGTACACAGCATACATTTTATAATAATTACTGGCAACTGAGATTTCCCAGAACTTTTCAAAGTGATCAAGTTATGTTAGGCTATGGAAGCCAAAGATGAAAACTTCAATCAACCAGCTTCCAAACTCTGAATAAGATACTGATTGGAAAAGAATCTGCTTTGATATTCTAAACATTTTTGGTTTGATGCTGCGATTGTTTTTAAAAGATAAGTCTAGTGATGATAGATTGTATTTATTCATACAATTAAGGTTTTTTAATCTAAATATTATTATATTATTATATTTCCCATTTTCTACACATAACAAATAAATAAAACTTAGAATTTAAAGTGAATAAATAAATGTAATCTTTTCCTCTTCTGGCTGATATTCACAACCTTTAAAATATACCATAAACAAATAAAACAAACCATCCTCAAAAGGGAGTAGTTGTGATGTGCAGTGTAACTCTCATTCTTTGTAGAACAGCATCACTTTCTTTTCTCAGCAAAATGATGCAAAAAATATACACTCTTATGCTTTTTGTACATGTGTCTTTCACAACAGTTAACTTCATGTTATTTGGGGAATTTCAATTATGTGACTATTATATTAAATATTCATTCAAATTGCCTGGTCTTAAGAATTAGATTTGACAGTACATTAAACCAAGAGAGCACAAATAGGAGAAATAAACAAAAGAATTTCACCAACTGCTGCAGGACTCATGAAAGAAAAAAAGATAATATTGAATGCTGAACAAAGATTTATTTGGTGTTTCCACTTCTTTTATGACCCATTGGTGATTTTGCAATGTTGAACAAAAAGAATTTTGCAATAAAGCCATTTTCACAAACAGAGGGAAATAGTCTGTGGTACATCTACACCCCAGGGAATTTGTTAAAACACGGACAAAGTAGTGCACTGGCTGATGCATAATCAAATTAACATCAGAATACCCCACATAATGATACGTTATTCATAGCATGTAGTGCTTCAGTTAGATATTTAATTCCTAGGTGCCCCTAGGTACTGCTGGTTATAAATAATTTCCAAGAGACCAGCAGTGAGAGTGTCCCTGCCCAGCCATTTGCTGACAGGTGACTTGAACTGAGATATTATGACAGGAGATACACAAATAAACATCTCCCGGATTTTTCTGCTTCAGTTCTTTTAAGTGAGTCTCCAGCTGAAAAAAAATGACAGAATCTCAACAGCATCATAGCAGAATGACATCTTTAATACTGTTAATCTGCTTTTGGCTATCCAGGAAAATGTCCTAGAGATGGGGAAAAGTTATCCTTCAACTTTATGCCAGTTAAATGCCTCAGTCAAAAGACTGGAAGATTTGGAAGAACTGACTTAGAGCTGGCATCCACTCCAGAACCACAACAGTCCGTAAATACAATGTATTCTTGGCTACACTCCCACAGCTAGCCAAGATGCTAGCAAAATAGGGATCATAGGTCCTTTTTTGCTATGATGAATGCCATCAGAACTTTCTTATTTCCTTCTGTTCCTTCTCTCTTGCCTTCATGAAGTATTTTCCTGTAGCCATGGAGGGAGTGTCTGCTCTGGCTGCTCATTTGAACTCGTTCTTAAACAACAATGCATTTGGCCCAGGCACTCAGTCTTGCCACAGTTATACAATTTTATCTGGAGTTTTGGCAGACTACAGGGAGGGAACATTTCTTGAGTCTTTTTCTTACAAAATTGTTGTGTAATGCCATGCACTGTTAAGAAATTTGTAATATTTTGGTCTAAAAGCAATAGCATTTCAGGAAAAGGGTAAATTCTCTTTTTTCATGTTTAAAAGCACTTGGGATAAATCTCTATTGTAAGATGCTGTATAAACACCAGATTAAGTGTTTCCACCTCAAGAAAAACCTCTCAAGTTCAAAATATCTGCTACTGATGGACCATTTTTCATCCTCACAGACAAAAAGCATTCTTCATGCAACCAAAGAATCATAAGCAGCACAAAGAATTAGATACTGACTTCTTATTCTCATGCACATAGACCCTGGCTATTGGTCTACCAGACATTTTTATGGGGTTTTTTTCCATTTGAAAGAAGAAAACCTCTACAGAAATACTTTTCAGTAGCATGTGGTTGCTAGCGGCTTCTACGTTCCCATGAACTGGCACCTACATACATCTGTAAGCAAGTAGGTAATAACAACAACAATCAAATGTAAACCTTTGGTATGTAAACGTGTTTTTTAAAAAGAGACCCTAAAACACCGTGCAAAGTATCCCACTAGAAATGCTGCATGTACCTTCAGGATATAGCGGTTGGAGACCTTGTCGTCAGCAGCCACGTACAAACGGATGAAGACAGAGCTGCTGTGCTGGCCACGGAGAGTTGCCAAGGCTTGCACTAAGCTGAACCTCCTTTCTGACCACAGCCCTTCAGGCCCAAGGTTGGATTCCAGCACAGGCCAGCGGAAAGGTGAATGCTTCAGTAAGCTCAGCAGGGGCTTCACATCGGCTTTTTCAATTTTATCTGAAATGGCAAAGTGTGACAGCAATTACGTTCCAGACAATTCAAGTCCAGCAGCAGCCACACAAGACAAAGATTTATTGGCATCGATTGATTTCTAGGCAAGGCAATCACAACAGCTGAAACTCAAAACCTCTGCTCTGCTTGTGAGCACAGCAGCATGGAAGTCCAACCCTGCTTATCTGTATCAAGAATAAGAGAGCCGAGTCAGTGCCTTTCAAAAAAGGTAAAGCCTGGAATTAAGTAAGTTTAAAAAAACCTAAAAAACCCCACTCCTTGCTTAGGAATTAGCATAGAAACTTCAGTGGTTTTGGGGAGGGGGGTTATTGACCATAATCAAAGCTAGAGAGGCAGCATCTAGGCACCAAGGCTGTAGAGCAGGCTGTCTCACATGCTGGCAGTCAGATGGCCATGCTGGAAGAAAACTATGCAGGAAATAAATCCTGAAAGAGTCAGAAGGACAAAGGGCACTTCCAAGACTTCTTTCTTCTGTGCAGCTACCTAAGAGTGATTGGTTCCAAATTAGTGTACACTACATTTAAGCAGCTTTTGCAAGCTGGCAGGAAAAGCACTATGCAAACGTGGCTGACTTGCTTGACATGCAGATACCAAAGCTAAAGAGTCCAGGGCTGTTTATCCCCAACCCTGGGGTAGTGTTTTGAGTAAACAGATTTAGAGAAATGTAGAAGGTGATCAGCAACAGGCTCTTGAAAATATCAATATGAGAATTTCATCAGAGGATTCCTCTGATTTACTAACCCCAGCCACTAACCCCACAACCCTGGGGCACAGTTTAACATCCTTTTGCACAGATAAATATCTCTTCACAGTGCTGACAAGCACAGGTTTCTCTAAAACTGACTTCTTGTGCCTGGGTGTACCTCAGTCTCAATAGCCAGCTTCAGATGTGTAAAAAACCCTCTGATTCAGCTGAATCCATATCAGCAAAATCCATGCATCTGCACAGAGCTCTGCAGACGGATAAAAAGCCTGCCTTTATAAATGCAGGGAATGTACCTATGCCCTGCTCAAATCAATCCACTTACTTTCATTCATGCAGGATGCATAAAGGATCTTGGCCTTCTGTACAGCTTCACTGTCTCGTCTTTTGCTGATGGGTTTCTCTAGCAATGCTGCAAAAACAAATAGTTATTTTCAATACTTTGGAAAATGTAGACACTGTTTGCCTGTTTTAGAATTTAGTTTAATCATAGCATTTGTTTAATTAACTATGAGGCTCCACTCCATGTGTACTTTCCTAAGCAGTACCACAGACATAATTGCACCTTTTTCAATCCCCAACAGAGAAGGATTTTTTATTTATTTATTTATTTTAAAGAGAACTGATGCAAAGCCAAATGACAGAGGCAGCTTGTCACTCATCCTCACCAACAGCTAGCCCCAGCAAACTGAGGTGACAGGGAGTTGTGGGGTGAGGGTGGGAACCAACACACAGAACAGGGAATCAGGGATTTTTTCAAGTGGCTCGGGTTCTGGTGCTGATACATTATGAAATCAGGACCTAGCTGAGAGGGTTACAGGATCCCAGGTGAAAGCTGTAAATCAGCTGTAAACAATGCAGCTGCAGAAAAAAAGTGCTGTGGCTAAATGTAGAGGCAGATGAGCTTCAGAGAGATCTCTCAACTCAGGTGCTGCACAGCACGAGCACTTCCACAGCCAAGAGAAGCAGAGAACTCTTGAGCACAGCACAGGAACAGGGCTGGTGAACTCTGTTGGGCTTCGTCTGGTTTTGCAAGACCCAAGCACGTCCTGCACAGCCTTACCTTATTGTTACTGGGATCACTGGAAGGAGTGGCTTTGCTGGTATCAAGTCCCTTCTCTTGCATGCTCAGCCAGAGCTAAAAAGCCTAGAAAAATTCAAGACTCCCTTCCCTGCACCGCAGTACCACCCAGGGCTCTGGGTTTCAAAGGAGCAGAGGCAGCACAGTGCAAATGTGCTGAGAAGCACGCTCCACACAAAAGGGAGAGCAAAGTGCCACACAAGAGTCCCAGAGGCCTGTGAATGCAGAGAACCACTGAGACTCCACAACACCAGCCATGGCAAGACCAAACAGCTCCCACAGAGCTGGGTCAGGGTCAGTGAAACATCATTCCTCTGCCAGGACTGGCTGGGGACATGCAGAGGGCTGAAGAGGTGGTGGTGCTGCCACCCAGAAGCAGCATCCTCCTGCAAACAGAGGCAGCTGCTCACTCTCCAGCCCTGCTCCTTCCAGCAGCTTGCCAGAGTCCATCCTGCCATGCCTCCTCTCCTGGGAGGCAAAAGGAGGGTGTGACTGCTCTGTTCCACGGCTGAGAACAGCCTGGGTTTACAGCTTGTCTCAGCATTAGGAGCTCACTGCTTGAGCCAGGACTTAAAGGCATTTATTTCCCAAAATTTCCATAGCACCCTGAGAAACCAGCTGTGCTGTACCTCTAAGATATTCCCCAACTGAGCTCATGTGAGCACTCAGGGGACCATAATGCAGACATCAAACTATTTATTACTTTAATACTCAAGGAATACCATAGTGATGAGCTAATGCCACTCGTTCTCTCCCTCCAATTCCTTTTCTCCTTAAACAGACAAACAAAAACCCCATTACCCAATTCTTTTGCTTAGACCCTTAAGAAATTTAATGAGGTTATTCCCTTTTAATCATAAATAAGATTTTTCCATAAAAATACTCTTGAAGAGTATAGCTTTGGTTTCAAATCCTCTAATAGTTCCCATTTTGTTAAATACAATATAATGCAAATCATCAGTACATTCAGTGGGCACAATTCTAAGCAGCATAATCAGATCTGTTCACATTTTTAAATGGCATTTTAAAAGAAATGATAAATGAATCCTCCATAAAATTAAGGATTAAAAACTACCCTCCCATTAAAGTCATTCCAATAATTTCTGTCTCTGCCAGTAAGCTGTACAACCACGAAACTTTGAAGCTAATACAATCTAATCAATAAATCAACTCCAGAGATACAACTGCATCAAATTGGGTCAAAATCAGACCTGGTGTTTTCCCATCAAAGCGTGCCATTAATGTGGCATCTATCCCACCTCAGTACTGCAGAGAGTGAGGTCGGGTAGATGTTGCCAATTTGCTCAGAATTCTTTTATGAAGACAATTCTCAGTTCTGATAAAATCCAGTGATCAAACATGAAAGACTTAAAAAGATGCTTGAATCCTGTGGACACTGAAATATGGGCTGAAATCCATGGATGGTCTTTAGGCTGTGGAGGTTTCACAACCTTAACCTCAAGTTTTCAGAAAGATTTAGAAGCTCAAACCTGGAGCATTGCTCACATCCACATGATTTCCATATAAGCTAGTACAAAATCCAAATACAAGATTTAGAAATTTGCTGTTTATTTAGTTCACAAATACATATAGATTTTACATGTCCTTGAATATTTAAGTTCTTAAAGATGAATAGCAAGAGAAGGTAAGAATAGCAAGAAAAGACAGGAAGCACAGCATAATGGTCAAAGATATATGCAATCAATTAGTCTAGAGGTTGTTATTCATGGAAAGAAAGTCACTACTGTGATTGAAATCAATGTAGGCCCCTCAAGCTCTCTTTAAAATAGCAATTTTGGGTCCTGTGAGTAGCCTGGCTGCAGCTGCAGGCTCTGACAAACCCACTCCATACAGAGCTTATCTGTTCGTGTGGGTCGATGCACGCTGCTCTCCCCAGGGCAGCCTTTGGGAGGGCAGCAGCCCAGCCTCTGCTCTGCCAGGACTCTGCAGGCTGAACAAACCTGCCCCAGGGCCATCCCACACTCTCTGAGCAGTGCTTCAGCTCCTGAAACATGACATGGATTTCAGGCTCTCATCTACAGTAAGGGAAATGCCAGCCAGTGACACACAGAGAGCAAATGCAGCCCTCTGAAAAATTCACCTGAACTATAGCTATGTGGGAGAACTGCCTTTCCACTTTGAAAAACTGATATAGCTTCAGATGTTTTCTGTTTTGATGCCAAAATGTAAGCAAAACCTATGTTGTCTTTCAGGGGATAGGAAGAGAAAGACTACCAAAGACCAGTTAATGCTGCACCTTGTAAGATACCACAGATTTGCTGGTTACTGCTGGTTAGTTTTTTACTGTCTTTCCAAGCTCCAACTCTCACACCTCACTATGGAATAGTGTGCATTCATATAAACCCATTGAGAAGTTCAGTCTGATAGGCTTTCCTTAAGCACAGTTTCCCTAAACTTTGACCTAGTTAGGAAGAACAGGGCTATCAACATTTTGACAAAAACTGTTCACTTAGCACTGAGAAGGACATTGAGCTTGTTCTTGGAGCTGTCTTGCTTGCTTGCTTACTTTCTGTTTTCTTGTTTCAAACTAAAAGTTCTAATTCCTTAAAGAAATCTTCCATTTTAGGACACCAAACTCTTACCTCTAAAGAATAGGAATAAATAGTTTTGATCCAATTAGGAAACACACATCACTCCAACAATATTGAAAAGACACTCTTAAAATAGTATCTCTTTTGTCAGCTCTCAATTGAATGATACAGCACTAGACATAGAATAGCAATCTGGCTGCAGAGGTTGAAAAGAAACCACAATCTAAGTTGATTTCCAGATACCTGAAAAAGCACAGAATTGTTATTAATATCAACCAAAAAGTACTCTTTATTGCTGCTACTGAGTTATATCACTAGCCTGCCTGCAAAGCAGAATATCATAAAATCACCAGGACAAACAAAGTGAACCAGCATAGCTTAAGCTAGCTGAACATACAGTTTGGATCCCATTTCCTTAGCCAAGTATCAAGTATATGTTTGAAAGGCTTTTTTAGCAAAACAGCTCTTTATCAATTACATTTTTCACTTTCTTGACTTTTAAATTATTTCCAAAGTCATTCTCTTTTGGGCTAAAAAAAATATCTTGGCCTCTGTCACTGACCTCAGCACCTCATTGTTCATGTTTCCATATGCACAGATGCCCAAATACAAGATCTATGTTTCCCTTCACATAAAACTTAGTTATGGCAAGTGTCAAGACCTATTTTCAATTGTACTCCTCAGCTCTGTAATAACATAATTCATCTCATTAAGCAGCTACCACTTGCACAGTCAGAAACTGGCTAAAGGTGTTCACAACATCCTAAACTTCCTGAGCTTGTAAATAGCTTCATCATTCTCTTTCTTCTACCAGGGTGCTGGGGGTGCAGAAGTTCCCATTGCAGCCAAGGTTCTTGAACTTCTGTCACCCCAGGTCAGGCAGGTTTGCATCACTGCACTTCCTGACTCTTGTATAAAACAGAAAGGCTCAGCATCACCAGCAAAAAACCACTCCTTAGCTGGCAGTGATCCTCACTTGTCTGAACTGGAGATGCTCAGATACACAGTCAAGGAAAAAAGGCACAGCTGGGGGTGGGGAGCTGGGACAGGAAGGAAGAGAGTTTATATTGAATTGCCCTCACACAGTTCTTTTTCAGGGCAAGAGGGCTAAAAAAGGCCAGCTTCCTGTGGTTCACTACCCTCGAGTAAATAGCAATCATCTGCTGTTAAAAGTGAGAGCAAGGCACATTACAAAGTAAGCTTTGCATGTGTGTTTATTCAACTGCATACTATTCTAAAGCTGCTAAGGATAGTCTTGTGGCTAAGTTTTACCTTTAATCTTACTTTCCATTTCCAGCCCCTGTTGATTTTCCAGTCCACTGTCTTGCACAGCTTCACTTTGGTTTTCAACCACCATATTTTATTTATGGCACCAAGAAATCCTGTACCTTTCCTTCTTCTGACTTGGACTGCATGAAAAAGAATTGTAAAACCAGATTTGCAGAGAGAAGAAATGTGCATGCCATTTAGTGAGATTAGAAATATTGATTCAATTTTTCAGTGTCCTGATCAGATTGTATATATACTGTATCCTATCAGACAGTTTTCTATATATAGTTGTGTTGAAATCCCAGGAAATACTATGTCATTCATAAGGCTTATTTCCTATTCTAGTGAGAAAAATAAAAGTTTTCTCTGCACTTTACAAGCCTGGATATAGAGAAATAACTGTGTTAGTAAAGACAGTAGCATTTTTCCATTAGTTTTTGTCCTTATCCTTTTACAAAAATTTGCTCTGTGTGGAAAATGCAAGCTCAAGTGTTTGCACAGTGATATTTGACAATGATCTGAAATATATTTTCATGCTTTTTATCTTGAAGAAAAACAACTTAATGTGCAACCATCCCCCAGGGAATATGCTTGGACTGTAAACAAAACAAAAACTACACAAGAACCCCAAGGGACTTCCCGTTTCCTGGAAAGTTGTAACCCTGGAGGAGTGAAAAGCTGGAAGCAGACAAATAATTCAGCATGAACTCCCAGGGCAATGCTAGAACAGACGGGAGTCTTAGACTGCACAACCAGAGAAGTATCAAAGTGGGGAGATGATCTTAGTGTGTACACAGGCTGGTGAGACAGGCTGGAACACAGCCTGCCCTTTGGCTGTCTGAGTTGTAAAAACAATGTTGGACAGTTGGACAGAGAGCAGAAAAATATCAAAACAATTGAGTTTTTTCTTTGGAGGTTGTGGCTTGAGAAATAGAAGGGAGAGACAAAAAAAGCATGCAATGAGGGAATGTGATTTTTCTCACAAGAGATGTGAAAGGGTGATGGGATCACAATATTAAAACACCTTTAGAAAATGCTTGGTGCCAGAGAGGTCTTTTGTCTATTAAAAAAAGGCACAAAGAAAGCCAGCTGTTGAATGATGAAGACAAATTCAGCAGTGACACTAATTAACCACTGAAACCTGAAACCAGAGGAAATGGTGGCTTCTCTGCCCCTTAATATTTTCAAGACTTCATGCTTTTTTGGGAGATAAACTTTACCCCAAAGCCAGTAATGTTTTATCCCAGTGCAAATTACTGAGCTGCATTACACAGGTTGTCTGTGACACAGAAAAGGTCCTAGGAAATAATCCAGTGGTTACTCCTGCACTTGCACTCTATACATTTGGGATACAGATCTCAAAGCACTCTTAGACATGGCAGACCAAGGAGACACAGCCACTATCCATTGTGGCAGAAAATGAACGTGAGTCACAGATTGCTCCTTATCTACCTCATTTCAGAGTCCTAGTGATTGGAATAGCGTTCCTTTATGAGCATAAAGCTTGTTGAACTTGATCCACACACTCAAAGAGCTTGATCCTTTGGAGACAGTGAATGCCCCTTTAATTTCAGAAACAGTGGGAGTTGCTTGGCGTTGCCCAGATGATGCTCAGTACTAAAGTGAAAGCAGTTTGTAATGCATTCTTTTTGGGATCAGACTCAGAAAGCAGCCCTAGGGCCTATACATTCAGCAGGTTTATTTGCAAATCCCCAATGACAGAAAATTTGTCTTTCTTGAGCAATGAAGACTCTGCTAGTCACCCTCCCCTCACTGTGCTCTACAGCCATAAGACCTGAATTTAACTGATGGGAAGAATAATTAAAAGAGCTGTTCCCATCTCAGCTCTCAGTGACAAACTTTGTTTCCTCCCTAAGTTAGCATTATTATATGCTACCTCTGTGAAAAAACAAAGTTATCTTTCGGAAAATTGCAGATAATCCTCTAATGCCAGCAGTAGGTTCTTTTAAAGATGGTCTGTGAGGAATTACCTCTTGAATGTAGAGAAAAACCTTCTCAGACCTTGGCTGGAGTTTAGCAATCAAAGGAAATACACAGCACGTGTGCAGAATATCATTCTCTGAGGTCCCTGAACTCTAAGATAATTGTGATTAATCTAGTCCTCCTTAAAAATGTCTAACCCTTAATTCCTATCTTTTCTTCATGCTTAAAAGGTATGACAAAAGAATTCCTGAAAAGTAACCTCTCAAACCCATGTATCCAACTGCACTTGTGCCACTGGGTTGTTCAGCACTCCACCTGCAGCACAAAGGCATCAAGTGTATGAGATATAGATATAGATATAGATATAGATATAGATATAGATATAGATATAGATATAGATATAGATATAGATATAGATATAGATATAGATATAGATATAGATAGATATATCCTCGAACTCTCAGCACGCTGGAGTTCAGAAGCCAAGGTCAGTGTGGTTCACAGAGCAAAGATTTGGCCAGGATGCCAAAGGGCACACAAGAAACTTTAAAACCACACTGCTGTCACAGACATCACAGCTAGACAAGTGTGCAGTCTGAAGCAACATGAGTTTATGCATTCCAAGAGTGATCATTTCAGGATGGTTTGGCTGGCACTCATTTAGAGTATCTGGTTTCCAATTCCTCCTTTTCAGAGTCCAAAATGAAGGAGAGGTGGCAGTGGTAAGTTTCATTGTGCCTACAAGGGACACAAGGTTCTAGCCCAAAATAAAGGCACTATCCACAGCTTATAAAATTATACACAAAACTGCTGAGATCATTCAACCAGTGGTAATATTCCTGTCTTGATGCATGAAAATAAGGATTTAATTGGACTGCAACATTCCAGGTTACAATATAGTCAAAGAAGAAAATCTGATACTTATATTTTTATTCTCATCAGTTTGGAAAAGGGACTCCTATAACTGGAATGGGGTCTAGAGGGCAGAGTGAAGAATATTATACATTTATATATATGTATGTATGTTCTAAAAGGAAGTGACAGACTCGACTGATATTTCAAGCTGAACATATTTCTTGGGAAAAAGACAAGTATCATCAAGCCAAGATTATTCTTAGAGTTAAATCTGTTCCTTCAGAGAAGTCTTCTGAAAAAGACATGGACATCTGCTGTAGGACACAATATTAAATGTTTCAGTACAGTTTACCCCTCTTAGCAGGTTAATAGCACAGGTCAAACTCCCACATGATTGCACCTGCCCAGCTTCCATTCCAGAATTGTTTTGCATCTGTAAGCCTTGGAAGAAGAGCAAAGCAAGATCTCATCTGCCTGGAAAATATCACTGAGACAAATCTCAGTGGATGTGCAGATGCCTGCTCACAATTCTCATCTGACACCAGTGCAACCCAACCTCAAATATATCATTTCAAGGCCTCATTAAATTCCTTTATGCCTTAAAACACAAGTTCTTCTGAGGTTTCCTGATATGGAACTTAAATGTGCAAAACCACTTCTTTCCTCTAGCAATTGATAGCAATATTTGGTTTCTGTGAACTATATGTTCTGTGAACATATTTAGGTTTCCCAAAAATATGAGCTAACCTATTTTTTTTCTTTTTTTATAAGCTTCTATTTCTGCTAATTGCTCTGCAGTGCTTCTTGCTAGTTCAGGTATCTCAAGCACAGTGTGGCATGTGCAGTCTGGAGTCCTCTTCCCTACCAGACACTTTATTAGAAGTGAACTGCAAACGATTGGTTTTCAAATACAAATTTGTACACAAAAGTCCAAAATAAGAAAATACACAGTCTAAAGACAAAACTTTTACTCCCCCACAAATAAAAAAACAAAAAAGCAATGAAAATTTTTCTTGCACTATAAATAAATTAAATAATTGCTAAATTGTTACTGACATTAAGGCTCTTCTTCCTTTTCTTAGTGCATTGGTGGCTGTAAACAATTCTCAGTTTCAGAACAGGGAAGCAGTCCAGCCCTATTTGCAGTAACAGAATATGTTTCATTGCATTTTATAAACACCTATTTTGAGTTTCTGATGAACTATGGTCCAGATTTGTCTGCTGTTTGCTAAATATGTATGTAACAAACTAGCATAAAGGGCTTGCAAAAAACTCTTTCTCCATATGCTTAAAATTATCCTTGCCTAATTAAAGCTTTTTGCTTTGAGTGTCTAAAGTAAAATAAAATAGCAAATCACAACACCTTTCTGGTACTTATAATGCAGTTTTTAACTTTTTTCAAAGCATACTTTATTTCCACTTTCATGTTTTTTGCTTTTCCTTCTTAACCAGCCTTCTACCACTTTCTTACCTTTTTTCTCTCAGTGCCCCATTGTTAATAATCAGATCACCAGAATCATAATGCAGAGCACTGGACTCCTTTCAGATTGTCCTACACCTGCTGTATTGTATATTCCCATTTCTTTGGAAGGCAGAACCACCCAGGAAATCAATGGATGTCAATATTCTCACTTCTTTTGGAAGGCCTTGTATTGACTTATATGGTCAAAGATATGCTTTAGATATTAAAGATAAAAATTTCTGTATTTCCAAACCAGTAACTAGTTTGTCTGTTTGTTTTCTTTAATAAAACTAACAGTGTATTCTGCAACTCCATGAGTTCATTCCTCAGAATGGTCCTTGTGGAGCTGATGCCTTAATTTGGGCCTGCCTTGTTTTGACAAACTCTTTCTCCCTCCTCCCTTGTTTTATTTTGTGAACTGAGGGGAGAGGATAGGTTGGTGACTGGGGAGAGGGGAGTGGGGAATCTGCTTTGTTTGCTTTTTTTAAAATTATTGTTTTGGGGGAAGATTTTTATTATTGGGGGTTGTTGTTGTTGTGGGGGGGTGTTTGTTTGGGGTTTTTTGGGGTTTGTTTTGGTTTTGTTTTTTTTTGGCTGGCTTGGGGGTTTTTTTAAGGCATTTAATCATGATCAAGACACCAGTTATCAATTCATGAAACTATCTTTTGTATTTGATACAATTAATGTTCATCAGCCAATCTCCTGATGGCAGCATTCATCTCACCATGGATGGAGCAGTTACTCTTGAAAATAACAACCCCTCATTATTAATTCTTCTGATAATCCAATGAAACATTTAAACCATTGTAAATGAATTTGGCACTCATGAGGATGTAATTAATACAAATATGTATTTCCAAAAGAATTCATGAAAATCTAGTAATTAATCAATTCATATAGGTTCTAGTTCCCAAGGCACATAAACCAAATAAAACAAACATATATTCCCAAATATCAATTTCATTACAGGATTCTGTATTTAGACAAATAAATCCAACTAATATACTGATATTCTAGGGTTCCCCTTTGCCCCATTAAAAGAAATTCCTCAATTCTTTCCTTGAACATCCATTTTAACAATATGGAAATTCTCATGGAAATAGCATCCCCACAGCTGTGCTTACATAAATGCTTCCTAATAATGTTCAGTGTCCTAATACAGAGCACACTTCCAAAACGGAAATGTTGTTTGTTTACAGTTTCAGCATTTCGTAAATTCTCTGAGTTTGTGTATCAAAAGATAAGCCCATCATGTGAGTCCCTCCAAACATCAACATAACTGTACACAAGCTGTGACCAACCCAAAAATCACTTTATAAGGAGGTGAGAGCCTCTGTTCATAAATTTAATTTCAATAATAAATCTTACTCTTCTGAGTAGAATTGCCCTCTTCCCTGCCCTGCCTCTCTGGCCTCCCAGTATAATGCTTTAGAGGATAACACATGTCATTATAACGTTAGGCAAAATATTTCAAACCACATTTACACCAGAAGACTGCAGTTTTCTCGGTCATTACAATATAGGTGGAGCTCCAGACTAAATGACAGCATTACATTTACTTCATTACAATAAATACTTTCAGTATGTACTTGTGGAATTTTTTTTGTCAAAAAAGGGAATCAGATGTCACTGGTTGCTGTGCCTTCCAAGGTATCAATCCTCATTCTGTAAAATCACCCACCCAAAGACTGCCATCAAAAATTTCGACATTTAGTACCTACAAGTATGAGTGATATATATCCTACAACCCCCAGGCTCAGTGTGGATTTAGGGGAAATATGTGCCACACGTGGAGCAGGAGTGAGCAGGATGTGCCACTTTGGTTCTAGCTGAGGGCTCAGAGGAGGATGCCATTCTTGTCTCCAAACCAGGGAGGTGCTGGGGGAATCCTGTGGCTCAGTTACTGTGCCGCCTTTAAACCTCATTAAGGAACCAAAATTGTCTCATCTCTGTACTCATGGTTTTCCAAAATCACCCATTACAAACACAATTTTCATTCTGAGCGGCCACAAAGCCTGGAAAAAATCCTGGCTTCTCCATGTTTGACTTGGGTATTTCATTTTACCAAAAAGCTACAAAATTCTTGCCTGGAGAGATTTACCTGATACATTTTTTCTTACATTCAGATAAATAAGCCAGTATAGGAAAGATCTGGACCACTGGAAAAAAGTGTCAGTACCGTTGAAAAGAGATCCATTAATTGCAGAGAAGACCAAACAAAACAGCATGAAGTACTATTACTTTTTTCTGCTTTCTTTTTATTCAAGAGCAGCTACCCAGCAATATATTGGATGCAAAAACATAAATATTCTCTTTTATTTTAATTACTGTTGGTATTCTTCCTAACACCTGGGACAGCTCTCAAAAAGCTCAAATAATTTTGAAGGAAACAAATCACAAGAGGCAGGTCAGCTAATACAGAAACCTGGGGATGAGTGTCAGCAGCGGCATTTCAGGTTTCATGGGACACATCCAAACTATCCCAGTGGTCCCAGCTGAGCACCAGTTGAATGGTGGAGAAAAATCCCAGCCCTAAAAGAGCCCTGTGGCACAAGGTCCTCTGTGCAGGACAGCAACCACTCAACAGCAACAACTGCTCAACAGCAACTCCTGGGATCTGAAAGGATATCCTATAGTCAAGCAGCACACATTTCTGAAGAGGTATTTTTACTTTCTGGCTTTACTTATAAAGAATTTATTTTCCAAAGGAAATCATTGCAGATTATCTTGGGAAAAGTTGCCTACGCTGCCAAGATATTTTGTTTGCTGTCTGTCTCATGTTCTTCAGAAACCCACACACCATATCCTCTTAAAAGTCCTCCATTTCTTTCTGTTTACCACACTAGAAATTCCTCATTTTAAACTGATTGACATTCAGAAAACAGCCACACTACAAAGCTTAGCACAGCAAATCAGCCTGAAGTAGGTGTCTCACTGGACCAGGAACAACATGGAGATTTAATTTGTAAACTGGCTTCCACAGTCATAAATAAAATTTAAAAGGTCTGGAAGATAGTTCAGAAATTATTCGCATAATTTAAATCAACTCCTTTTCAGTGCTGAGATTTAGGAATGTTTGTGGAGTTTTGTTTTGCTGTTTTTATTTTAATTTATTGCTTCCTGCATGGTCACTCACAGAAAGAAAAAGATAAGCCAGCTATATACCATTGTACTTCAGACTTCAGAGAAAGGAAAAGAAGCTTCTGGGTTCACAACCAACATTTACCACTGGTAATAAGCACTGAATTACGTGCCACAGACTTCCAGCTCTGAACTCTTCACAAAAAGCCACTTGCTTTTCAGTGGCAAGACAGAAGCACTCCTGAAACCTTAATAGAGGTCAACAAATCGAAGTGGAAAAATTCATCAGGAACACAAATAACTTTGCAGGAAATTCATGGTAAGTGGAAAAACATTTAGTAACTCATAGAGTTACTGCAATCTTGGCCTGACATAAGGCTGAAGCTGTTGCAGTTTGAGATAGTTTCTGTTCATACAATACAACCAAATGATCCTTTCTATTTTGAAGTACTCCAAGGACCTCCTCAGAGGCCTATTGGGCACTGGGAGTGTTTGCTTTCAACCAATGTGAGGTACTTTTTCATATGCCTGTGGTGTGGCTGAGAAGGAAGGGCTGGCTTCAGGTCAGGGGCAATCTGGTCCAGCCAGGAATGGTTAAGGGGAGGAAGTTGTATAATCTCAGTCCTCTCCAGAAAAGATCTATAAGGAACAGTTCTATAAGAAATTTTAACCTAAATATTATGTGTCCCTTACCTAGATTTGGGTCGTAACCCAAACCACAAACCTCTGCTTTTGAGGTATTTTTGGCTCTCTACAATTATCTTCTTTGCATTCCTCCACGACGCCTGAAATCCTGCTGAAGGTGGCATCCAAGGGAAGACCCACCACTGCTGTCTGCAGGCTAGAAGTTTTTTATTTTATATAGGAGATCAAAGTGAGTTACACATGTGGTTTGTGGACTCCTCTGAGTGCAGAAAAATAAACCCAAGAGACCCTCAAACAATGTATGGAAAAGAAATTAAAGGGAAATGATAATAGGATTTTAGCTTGAATACATCTTAAGACAGCTAGAGAAGTCCGTGAGAGCATTATGTATATATTCCTACCCCATTATAACCCCAAATCTTAAAAATAGTATTTTTAACTATCACATTACATTTTGCAGATCTAGAAGAACCCCAAAATTAATGGTTCTAATCCAGATCCTTTCATCAACCAGAGATATGCAGACAAAAAAATCTACCACCCAGTAGTTCTTAGCTATTTTCCATTGACCTACAACCATTTCCTCTCTTTGAAATTCCCTATTAAGGCACCAAAAACTTTCACTGATACAGAAAATGTTCTACCCTTTTTTGAAGCTGCAAAGTTGTTTGCTCTTGTGAGTTTCAAAAAACCTCCAAAAACCCCCGAAACACACCAAAAAAGAACACAAAGAAAACTAAACAAAACCCAAAAACACACATACAAAGGGAAACAAAAAAACAAACAAAACAAAAACCACCAAAGAAACTGCAAACAAACCAAAACACCAAACACAAAAGAAACAGAAAAAAATGCTTTGTTCTCAAACCCGCTAACACCTAATGCAGGGCTCAGTAAATTATATTACACAGCTACAATTATATTTTTTTGGTAAGACCAAATTAATTCTTATACTTGCTACCCATTATCTACTGGAAGATCTTCTTCCATAGTAATTGTTCCTGAAAAGAAAAAATTAAGCTTTCAGAATATTGAAGATATACTTGTGCAACCCTTGTAACAGGTCTTTGCCCAAAATCCCTTTCTCAGGAATAGGAGCAGGCTCGGGAACATTCAGAGATCAGAAAACAGATTAGATGTCCAAATAGTTTATTTAAGTAACATTTTTTTTTTAATATATAGCCTAGATAAATGTTTCCATCTATATCATACCATCAAAGGAAATCAAATCTGAAAAATGTGTCTTTCTGGCCAAGTCATGTTATCACTTTAAGATTAATAGTTTTCTTTAATATGGTAAGTCTTTCAGAGCATAAAACTTGCATAATAACCAGGCCTTTAAAGACTGAGGCGTTTTTAGTCTACTGAATGTCAAACAGGGATATTCACCTTGTGATATGAAGTTCTACTACGAGTTCTTGAGAAAGGAGAGATAAAATTTGCTTCCAAGGTCTATTCAGCCCTATAATTGTTTCTCTGTGCAGGACTTCTTCCTCTTGCTAAAATTTCTGCTAGCAAGGTTGTGGTCCTACACAAATTAATAACTCATTGTTGAGCTAATATATGAAAATAACTCAAGAGAAAACACCTTAAAAGAAAATAAAAGAAAAATATATCTAGAAGATGAACTTATGCTTGTTATTTCAGCTACCAACATTTTCCTTTTTGTTGTTTTTTTTTTAATTACAAAGAATATATTTTGACAGTTCATGAAGTAAAAAGTTAAGGAGGAGATGGCAAATGTTATATTAAAACCACTCCTGTACACTAACCAGCATTTCACATCCTTGACCCTGTCCATGCCAAGGGCCTCCTGTTAAATAATTTTGTATAAACTCTCTTTATCAGATATGGAGTTTCCATTAAGCAAATACTTCCCACTTAGATGTTTCTTTCTTTGTCTTGCATTTTTTCTAGCTATGTATTAGCAACTTCTAAAGGGACTGCAGAAAGAAAATCTAATAAAAGTCTGGCTTAGCGTGATGCCCCTGATTAGGACCTGTAAAAAGAGGAAATTAAGGATGACAGTGACAGCTTGCTACTCTATATTCAATTAAGACTGGCCTCTTTGTGGCTATGGTTCATGCAGGATGTGCAGTTATCTAATACACCCCAATTCTGGCAGCAGAACAATTAGAATGAAAAGCATAACTTAAAACAGGCTCTGGCAGTGTTGGTTTTTTTTTTTCCTTTCCTTGTGATATCTTCAGCAGACTTTAAATGCAAGTCTTGAGACCATATACTATGCTGAAAACCAAAACTCATATTCTGAACCCAAATGCAGCTTTTAAAATACTTAATGATGTGAAAATTGAATACAGTAAGACTGCAGAAAGCAACTGGAGAAGGGCTTTACTGCCTACACAAAATCCAAGGAAAAGTAAGTGCTATATTTAAGCACTAAATCCTAAAACTGACCTCTGTTCTGTGGGTAGCTCAAGCCAGGCTCTTATGTCAATTAATACATCAATTATGTACTCAAGGTGGGCAAAGCTCAAGCACACCACTAACAATATTAAATCTGCATGTGTCCCTTTTTTTGAATGACTCATTTCTAGCCAAGAAAGACTATAAGAAGCCAAGACTATAAGAATCTGGCAAGATTTTCCTACCTAACAATAATCATCACCCTTTCTTCTCAGTTGGTCTGCAGGGCTTCCTGGTGAGGTAGCCACGCTGCAGAGTATAGCCCAAAGTCAAGTCACATGCAGATTAAAATACCTTTCTTCCTACACATTCCCACCCTGGGGCTATTTTTTCCTCCAGAAACATTCTTAAGCAACTTTCTGTTTCACTGATGATAGCTCAGGTACTTCAGTGACAGCCTGAATGGCAGTGGGAAGGAAACCCAACACCCAAACATCCTCCATCTCCGGAAGCCTGAAAACTGCCTCTGCCGAGGGCTAGGTGAGTGTACTGGAAAATATCCCTCTGGTTTGGCCTTATTATATTTTCCTGCAGTTGGGCACTGTTAGAGACAGCCTGCTGCCCTGGACTGATGATTGATTTGGGGACGTTCTTACATGTGTGTGCTGTGCTCCTGCACTCTGGTCTAACCATCTACTGCAAGGGGGAAAGAGTTAAATCCCCTTGTCTTTTCCTTTTGGTATAATCAGTATCATTTCATCCCTTCATTCTTAACTGGTAGAATTTCCGGAATTCCCAGCAGTTCTATTCTTCCTCCCAAGTTTTATGTTCAATTTACTATATCTCAATGTGATTTTCAATTTAAAAAAATTAAAACATACTTAAAAGAACATCAAGTCGGGCTGTTGGATGTTATCCAGTGACGAGAACTGTGGAGATTTTTGGTCATCTCAAACGCAGCCAATTAACAAGCTACAGTGACAAGCCAACCAAATACTTCTAGAAATTATCTATTTACCCTTTAGTTTGAGGTCCACATTGTGTCGCAGCCAGGGATAAACACCATAGTTGGACATATCTTCAGGAATGGGGTTATTATATATCCAACCATCACATGCAAATCGATAGAAGTTCTCACATGGATCTACAGATTGATTTATCTTGCTCAGGATGCCAGCAGCTGTAAAAAGACACTGCATTGATTTTGTGGAACACTTTTTCTTTAATAGAGAATTACACAAGGCTACAATCCAGAAATTATGATTAATGAGAAACAAACAAACAAGACAAAATATCTGCAATGAATCTTCTTGAGTGCCATACAGCAATGATGACTGAACTTAGCACTACATGAATATAAGATGTTGGAGACAGACACCTGAAGACAGGCTCTCCATTGTTGACATGATAGAATTAATTGCCTGAGGAATTTAGTAATGATATATATTAAGCAGATTGTAATTAGCATTTCAGTAACTATACAGTGTTTACATCTAGTTGAATACTGCACAAGAAAACAAATCAAATTCTGATCTACCATACATTGGAAAAGAGAATTGTATTTTCAGCTCCTTTTTGGGACTGCTTTCTTGCCAGTTACTATTGTCAGTGAAAGACAAGTGGTAAGAGAGAGATCAGTCTGACAAGCCCAAGACTTAGTAGCTTTTCAGTACCTAATCATAAAAATATAGAATTGTTTTGGTTGGAAGGAATCCTTAAAGGTCACTTAGCCCAACCTTCTGCAATAAGCAGGGACATTGTCAACTAGACCAGGTTGCTCAGAGTCCCATCTAACCTGCCCTTGAACACCTCCAGAATGGGGCATCCACAACTTCTCTGAGTCACCTGTACCAGTGTTTCACCACCCTCACCATAAAAATATTCTTCCATATAACTAATCTGAATCTACCCTCTTTTAATTTAAAATCATATAAAGTGTGTGCCAGATCTGGTACAAAATCATCTCTGTGCTTAACAATTCACTTGCTAGTTTTCTGATAACTGGAAAGGAGGCAACAAAATTGACCTGAAGGTCTAGTCACTTAACATTTTGTTTCCTATTAAAACAAAAGAAAAATAATCCCTATGGGAAACTTTGAGTCAACCTAGTTAGACTAGTATTAGACCAAATTAAAACATGAATTTTAATTGTACAAAATAAACAAAACTGAAATAACTTGAACAGTGACTTTTTTAAAAGTTTTGGGTTGTGGTTCTTTCTCCCTCATTAATTAAGCTTTCTGAGTAAAATGTATAATGGGAAAAAATTAAACAGCATAAATATCTCATTAACATACTATAATCAGGATATAATTGAGAGGATAAAATTGCTGCTTACCAGCTTCAATGCATTCTGCAGTCAAACAGTATTGTTGCTTTGGATGAAACTTTATAAGACCTTGGCTAACTGCAAAATAAAAAACCATAATGAGATCATTTGCAATGAATTTTGACAACCGCAGCCAAATGTTGTGTACTCGATCATTCCAATATCAGCCTCGGGTCCCAGAGCCTCTCTGACTGTATTGATTTAGAGCACTTAGAATGTATATAAGGTAAATATTTAGAATGTATATTATGTAAATACTGCAGCTTGTACAAGTAATTTTCCCCTCCTGCTTTTCCTTCCCCCTCTTTGCTCACGGGCAGCACAGAGCACGGGCTGTTTGCACAGTGCCTGGAGCAGAATCACCAGCCCCACTCACTGACAGTGAGCACCACCATGACACAAACAACTGAGCACTGTTATCATCCTCCAGAGCAGGAAACACAAGCAAATAGAATGGCTTGGGCTAGAAGAGACCTTAAAGATCCTCTAATTCCACTGCTCTGCCATGGGCAGGGACCCTCCACTAGAGCAGGTTACAGCGTCCGTGGTTGGAAATGCAATGGAGCAGTCCCACCAGCCTCTGAGGGTTTGCACAGCTGCCCTGAGCTGCAGGGCTCACACTGCTGCAGCTCTCAGTGCCCAGCATCAACAGGGCACTCCCAGGGTCTCCTTATTCCAGCCTGGAGCAAAGCAGATTGCAATGGGCACAAGGATAGCTGTGCTTTATAAGGCACAACCCAGTTTCTGTCTGAACTGTCTCCCAAAAGTATTGTAATTGCACTGGCTTCCAAAAGCCTTGCTGAGAAGAGGTATGAAATTGTCAGTTAATTTTGCTCATCTTTTAAAAACATGTATTACAACTGCCACTGAAATTTAAGCACAGGAATTGCTAATTTCATAACTGCTCTCAGGCAGAAAATATGCAGATAATTGATACTTGAGATTAGGAAGGGAGAATCCCAAGGGATAGGTGAAATAGTACTCATTAGATGTGCTCAGTAGGCATAAAGAAATGTCTCATTATATCCATTATCTTAATAACAGTCCAGGGCAAAAATAAAAAAAATCAAATAACACCGAACAAAAAACCCCAACAATGGAATATATTATGGTACCATAGCTTTAACTGTGCTGGTAGTTATAAAGCAATTTCTACTGTAGTTATATGTTGTTCAAAAGTGATAGAAAAATGTGAAATATCATTTCAGCCCAGGAAGTTTTTTTACAAAAAGTCCTAAAGCTAGAATTGAATATAAAGCTGTTTCATCTTGACCAGTCTCACAGTTTCAATGGCAATTAATGACAGATATAGCTGGATTTCAATCCAAGTTTCTCAGAAAATGGGAATGTAAAATTATTTCTGGACAGCTTTTCCAAAGCTTTCATTGGTTTAGTGAAACACAACACCTCAAACGCCTTTGTAAATTAGCCAAGAAATACACAAGATTTTGAGGCATACAGAGATTGAAACTGGAATACTGAAGAACAGGAGAAAATAGAGAAGTGGAGATCTCCAGAATATGTTTTTGAGCCACTACAAACATGAACTACAACTAATGGATAATGTCCCTTTTAATTGTTGCACTCCTCTCAGCTCACCTTTTTCCCTGATTAGAATTTAGCCCTTTAGAATGCATCTAGGTCTTGAGTGTTTGCTAGACTTTTTTCTTACCAAAGCAGAGAAAGGAGGGAAAAGCCCGGACATCATTTCATTCTTAATCTGAACCAGCCTTTGTGTTTTTGATACTTATAAACAAAAGCAAAACACCATTTAAACTGGGAAACTTACAAATTTATCATTTGAACAATTTTTTGGCAGTAACATTTCCATTTTAAGTAACAGCTGATTTTGACAGAAAAAACTTTGCACAGTTTTGTTCTCTTGCCTTTTTATTGTTAAGATAACTAATCATTACATCATTACTTAGAGTCATGGTTATAACCCTCAGCATCCTAGCTTTTCCCTTGACAAGCCTGTTTCCAGATTCTCAAGCAAATATGCACAACTGAGTTTAAAAAAAAATCTATAAGGGAAAAGGCATACAAATGTACAGAAACAAATAATGTGAATGTTCCTGTGATGTGAGAAGCTAAAGGACTACCAAGTAAGGAGGAGAGGCTCTCAAATTGAGATTCAAAGCTGCCTGACTTCTCACCCAAGGGAACTGGAGAGCAATCTGCTTCCTCCAAGGAGGAGGTGGCTCCTGTCCTGTCACAGCCCCCACTCCCACCAGAGTGTCACAGGCAGGACCCCAGGAATGCTGAGCCTCTGCCCTGGGAGCTCCCCACTGCAGTCACAGTGAGGGCACAGCCAGCACGAGCAAGGAACAGTAAAAACAAAACCTGATTCTCCCACATCCTCCTTGGACTTGGAGCATCTATGAGAAGAAGAAAGCAAGAGAAAGCTACATTTCAGTCCTCAGGCTGGAAAATTGATTTCAGGTGTACCAGAAACAGCAAGTTTTGCAGACTAAATGAAAACTGAAGAAAAATGAACATTTTGAGGTGCCTGATATGTTTCATATGGACAGGAAAAATTACGTCCATTTCTGTGGTTCAATAAAACTAAAAAAATTAAGCTCAAACTTACAAACAAAACCATGTCATAATGAAGCATGGAAATATCTAACTGAAAAATGTTAAAGCAAAACAATATAAGTTTTTTTCCTTGGTTCTTTAGGTTGAAAATTTCAGACAAATTCCAAACAAATCCTAAAGGTATTTTGGTTGACCCAAGGCCAGCAGTTATGCCAATGAAAATTTTGACACTGAATCCCAGCCTACAGAACATGCCACAGGCACACTTGGAAAACTGTCTGCAAGGATTAATGTATTCCCTTGAATTTTCACACCTGGCCTATGGATAGAGCAGTTCTATCTCTGAGAAGCTGTGGTAGTAAATGTCTATTGCTTTTATTGCTCTAAGCAATGAACAAACAAATCTAGTGCAGGCAAAAAGAAATAAGGTCTCTCCATTATTACTCCCTGGTGTTTATACTGCTTTCTTTAAGTGAAAAACTTTTTTTTATTTAGAAATTTGAAGATTCAAACTCACTCATGGTTATAAAAAGTTTGTTGACTTGACTGGGATCACTAACACAGAAGTTATTTGCCTGCAAATGTTGCAGAAATTGCTCCAGCGCAGAAAAACTCTAACCAAGAGTGACCCTGGGGCTTTAAATATTCTATAGAAAATCTGACATTGTTTTCTATGTCATTACTATAAACAAAGCAGACCTTTCAAACAAGATCACAATATCCTAAAAGACTGAAGGAAAGCAAAAGATGTGCTTAGAGGCAAGGTTTCTACCAATCTAGGGAAATCTGTGTTGGTCTAAAGAAACAGAAAGTTGGGCTGAATTGTTCCAAAAGAGGATCTAACTCTGCAAAGTTCTTACAGGATACAACACAGCTTCCTCTTTGGTTGGAGTTTTTGGGCATATTTATACTTCTACACATAATTTCAGAAGTGTAGGCATATGCTTTCAAGTGTTACTCTAACAAAACTAATCTACAGGTAATTCCAAATCTGAGAGAGGAAAAACTAATTTCTTCTCTGTCTGTTGCTAGTTACAATTTATATATTTGACAAAAATATTTCAATTTCATCCTAGATGCACTTTTCAGGACTTTTGTAATGGCAACTTTGCAATTCATCATAGAAGAACAGAAAGATCTAAAAAATGTGCACACATATGCACTATTGAAGCTTCCTACAGGAATTTTAATCGAGCCCTAAATGAAAACCAAATGAAGGAAAATCCAAAAGATTCCATAAAAATGTGTGCACTACACAGATTCATTTTCAGGAAAGACAAATATCACTCCACATGGGTCACAACCAGTGAATCCATAATCAGTGTAATCCCACCTGTTTCTCTCCATCCTGTGAAAGAACCCAGTTCTGGTCAGAACACATTCAACTGATTATGCAAATTTAATTTCAGCATTCAAAAATGTTACATGAGTTCACATTGCATCTCCTAGCTCAAGGATTCCCACAACAAGAACTCCTTTACTGATACACATCCCTTTCAGGATAAATATAAAAAGGGGGGAAAGAAAAGGAGATTTTCACCAAAAGACGTCATGAGGCACAAACACGGGCACCCAGCAGACAGGCTGGGGAGGGCTGTGCTCAGGTTAGTGCCAACGCTTTCACTTACCCAGGAAAAGAGCGGTGCCAAGCACAACAGTGCCACTCACAAAGACACCCAGGGCGATCCGAGTGGCTCTGCTGGCTGCTCCTCTGGCCTCGGGGGCTGCCTCTCCTTCCATCAGGACAGCTTAGGACGTGCTTGCTCTCGCAGAAGTCTGGTTTTCCCCTGCTGCTGTTGTGTCAGTGTTTCAACTGTTCACAAACTGTGCCCATGAGCTCTCCTCCTCCTCCTCTCTCCTATTTAAAACTCCAGGTTTCTGTCATGAACCATTTCCTAGGCACTTCCTGCTCTCTCCCTCTCAAAGCAAAGTCACATGTAAAATAGTAGCTGTCTCCTGTGTTTTGCTCTGGCCAGGAGGAGGAAAGGCAAGCGGTGGCCTCAGTTTGTGCAGCTCTTGCTGCCTGTGGAGCTCTACGAGCCAAGCGCTCAGCAGTCCCCCTTATCAGGGGTTCCCAACACGAGCGTTTCACAACGTCGCTGAACAGATGTTTTAACTATTCAAAGAGCTGCACACCCTCTCCAATCAAAGCAGAATTGCTGACAACTTCTACAAACACCAGTCTGATGGAAGGTCTTCTTTTTTTCTCCTTGCACTTATTTAAAAAGAATAATTATCTGCTGACTAAAGTTTTCTCCTTTTAAACCATTGCTGCTGCATCATTTGGCTTCACCAGAAGAGGTACCCACTCAGCAGACAAATCCCTTTTTAAAGCTTCCCAAGAACTCTCAGAATATCATGTAGCATTTTATTTCGGGAATTTGGTATGTGACGCTGTGTGCCAAAAATCACAGTCAAGCAGCACAAAGCAATAATCAGCACAACCTACAGAAGAGTGCTGCTCTAAGAGCTAGATCTGTTTTTTTCCAGGCTAGATATTTCAGTCCTTGCTAGTACACAACACATTTTAAGAGATGATCCTATGCTTGCAAGTCAAGTATTACTATGAGTTTAGTGGAAAGGTATCAATTTGGCACTTAAAGATGGTGGGGGATTAAAAAAAATCTTATTTATATGGATTTCTCAGTGGAGTAGACTTGACAGTTCTCTCTCCATGTAGCAAACTTTCTCCATTCATCAAGTAAAAAAATCAGCCATTTCAGGATGAATTCTCTGAGCTGAGTGTGACATTCAGCCCTCTGAAGAGCTCTTGCTTTCTCAAGAGCTGGACTCTCATACAAAACATAAGGATGCAGGGAGAGGCAGCACCATGCTCATGCTGAGAGCCTGAGTTATTTACTTTTATGAGGACTTTGAAGTCCTCATCTTGGCCCCCAACCATTCCTATAAAAAATTGCACAAGCAGAGAGAAGAAAGACATGTATGTGTCACAAAATGTGTGTGATGGCAGTTATCAGTTTGGAGACTGAAACCTCTTTCCATGTGAGCACCTGCACACAAGTTGTCCTGGATGTCACATGGACATAAAGGGAAAGTCCACTCTATCTAAGAAGACTTAAAGTTTGAAGGTCCTGGAATCCTCATTTCTCAGCCTCCTCTACTGCCTCGTTGGGGTCCTGCAAACAAAATACCCTCAAGTTCTTATTCCTGTCCCTCTTCACCAGGAAGCTTCAAGAGGACATTCTTACCTCTGCTTCATGCAGAACAGGAAAAAAAGCATTTACTCCTTTTCACCTGCCTACTGTTCAACATATAACCCACGATTTTGACATCCACCAGCTGAGACAGGAGAGGGAAATGATGCTGCAGAGTCAGGAGGACCACATGCCTTCCCTTCCAGTACAAAAATTCCCAATCATGCATGAATGACTCCATGGGTGTGAGCAGATATCTGGTTATAAGAAATACTCAGCACAAAACTGTTATCAGCACAGGTTTGGGAAGATATTTGTGTGATGTTGGTGCAGTTGAGTACTCATATCAGAAATCAGTATGATCTCAAAGGCGCTGCCAAAAGAGCAGGGTATTGACCCAGCAAATGCATGGACACAGTGTGATCTCAACACTTAATCCACTGTGTCCATGATCTGAACGCTGAGTAAACCTCAGAAGGACCTTTAGACAAGTATTTGCTGTTGGTTACCTGATAGTTTTTCTACTGAACCCCAACACTACAAATGCTGAGCTATTAGACCTATTCATACTGTCAGCTTTGTCCCCCCAAGCAACACTGAATTATCATATGCTTATTCTATTTCTGCATAATTTCTAAATTTCAGGTTCTTCTCCCTTGAGAAGTACTAGTGTGTACTGAACATCATGCTCTGTCAGTGCTTCACTAGCAGGATTCTGCTTTCATTGATCATTGCATATATGTAAAGCCTTACAAAATAAGAGCCTTGTTACCCTTGTAAAATCACGGCTCAGGCCTGCTGCTTAGGCCAAGTAAAATGAAACTGTGGGAGAGTGACTCCTCTGGAACAGGGGTAGAGAGATGTGAGAGACGTGTGAGACCTGCTGTGTGACAGCCGTGCTGTGTGACCCCGTCCATGTCGTGGACTGGGGCTTGCTGTGCCTTAAAACCATGCAAAACTGATAACTGGCAAACTGCTTAAAAAGGCTTGGGTTTTACTATAAAGCAGCTCTCCTTTGCACTGCCTGGGGGCTCTGCATGGCTCTGCATCAAGCCAGAAACCAAAATCAGCTTTCAACAGACAAGCAGCAACCAGTTATTTCTCTTTGGAAATCTGTGTCAGGGGAAGAGGGAAAGGAAAGATAGGGAAGGAGCAGGGAGAAACTGGACAGTTCATTCACCTCTCCCAAACACCGGGTGAGGACTATGGGAATATGGAGCTACCCCAACAAAATCCAGCAAGCTCCAAATACAGGAGTCCTCTGGTGAGTCAGCTCCAAGCAGCAACTAATCCTTGTGGCAATAAAAATCACAAATCAGCTGTTGGCAACAGAATTACTTTTCCATGTTTGGTTTGTGGGCTTATTTACATTGTGGCATACTATAAAGTGTCCTTCCCTCTGGCTGTAGAGTCTGCCTGTAGTCAATAACCCATCTTGGTTTCTCCAGCATGTACAGAACTATGAAATTACAGCTAAACCATAAACAGCTGCAGGCAACAGCTGCAGAGGTCCATTTCTGGCAGTGCTTGAAAAGGTGCACAGAGCACACGTAAGTTCCTGATATTGATGATCTGTGACGGAAGCCTGTGGAATTTAATTCGCATTTTTGATGAGCATTCTAGGATTTGGTTGCCTTACTCATCCCAAGTCCAGCAGCTCTTTAGCAGGTACAGGATACACAGCCACACCTCCTGCTGGAGCTGCTAACAGCACTCCTGGCCATTGCAGCCCAATAAGGCACTTAATGAGGCTGTGCAAAGATTCTACTGAACATTCATAAAACATTGAACAGACAGAGGGGGTAAAAAAGTAATAACTAAATGCTACATGCTCCAAACTATGCTTCATTCACTCAGAATTCCACCTGACCAAGATCCAACTCAAACAATGGAATCACTCCAGCACTTATAAAAAAGCCAGGACAATGCAGAAAAAAATCTATCCATGGTCATATTCCAGAGCTGCCAAGCCCTCTGGAACATGCTCTGGGCTGAACTACAGCAGGTGTCCCAGCCTCCAGAAAAGGTCTGTCTGTGAATGTAAGTGTGTGTGTGTGCATGCATGTGAATGCACACTCACAAACACACATGGGTGTGTGTTATCCTGCTCTTCCACAAGCAGACACAATTCTCACTTGCAGCCATTATGTCAGTCAGAGAAAAGCATTTATCAGAGCTAAAATCAATAGGACCGTGTCAGCTTCTCCTCATATGGCATGGCCCAAGGAAGTGAGGTTTGATTATTCAACTGAGCAACAAAATCACACATATTGCCCAGTTTTCACTGGACCAGCCAAAACCAGTTGCATAGGTGTTGGTGAATGTCTGGAATAGCAAAACAACCTGAGATCAGCACATGGTCAGCCCAAGCTTGCTTAAAGAACCTGTGTGCAATGAGCCTGAGCCAAATTTTTAATCTTTCTGACATTTATAAATTCAGAACATATTAAACCAATCACTGATACTTTTTATACATAGAGAAAAAAAACTCCCAGTTCAGTTCTAGGTATAGACCTCAGTGTAACACTGGTTAATATCTTAGATTACACCGTGAGTTACAGGCATTGCCTTGGAGGACACAGTCCTCATGGTGCACATTAAAGACTTGCCCTATTAGGGAGGTGCCCACTGCATGTTAGTGCAAGTACAGCTTAACAAAAGCAGTCCACAATCACAGCATCACAGCTTTGGGGAGGAACTATTGAGAATTTTTAGCCCATGGAAAAAGGAAAATACAGCCACCATCATGCTGATGGATGCAGTCACCAGATACAGCATGAGTGGCTTCCTCATGGAAACAGAGGTATATGCTGACTTCACTGAAAGAGATAATTTAGTGTGGGTCAGAGTAAAGGCTATATTCCATCCCATTTCAAGGGTTTCACCCTGGGCCTTGAATTGTTTCTTTGAACTACACAGCTGTTGTAGCCAGAACTGGGCTTTACGTACACAAAGAGTTCTCAAGAAAAGCCCAACAGGTTGCATATGAAGACAACTTGACCAGTTGTCATCAGATCTCTGAATTTTTTAAATTACACTCCCTTGGCTACAAAAGCTGTCAGATTTCTGTGCTGCAGCCAACAGAAACCACACTCTGGCACTACTTCATGTCCTTTATTCATGGGACATATACAGCTGGAAATAAATTACTCTATTGTTTTCCACTCATACAGCCACATCACAGAAGGCCTCAGTGCATCTGTGAGAATGTGGGTCATTAATTAGGAGTCAATACTGAGCCAACAGGATTTGCAGGCCTCCAAACACTGCTGGTGGCAAGCTTTCCACTAGCTATAACTGCAACTGGAAGGAGAACACCCTGCAAAGCAGAAAACTTTGTTCTCCAACATTTAATACCCCAAATCATATTTTTCTTTTTCAATTCCAAGTAGACTAAGCTATTCTCATTACTCCAAGAAAAAATTTTCCCTGCTGCAGGAAACATTGCAGTCTCTGACCAAAAGGTGCTTATATCTAACCCAAACAGCAGCTGACTATGAAACCGAACATCTGGAATGATTAAAGTTACGCCACTCAAGTTTGCAAGCTTTTTATTTGCTGCCTTTGAAAAAGCACTTTAATGAAGCAATGCATATGTTCTCAAGCAGAAGGAACTGCTTTAGGTCTTCCGGCAATTTTTCGTCAAGAAGCACATTAAATTCCAGCTAAACCAAACACTACTTCTCCTAAAGACCACATTGACACTACAGCCAGAGAGTGTTTAGACAGAGCCATCACATGGGCATCCTTCCCATATGTCATCCTGCTGAATAGATTAAACAAGGGTGCATGTTGACATGGGCTGTAGAAAGGCATTTCAGTTGGGGATTAAGATATACACAAGATACTCTGGCATAATTCAGAGCAAATTTTTGCACTTTTTCATATAATCTAAGCACATAGGCTGTAAAGAGACTGAAAAAAGGCATTGCTGGGAAATGTCTCTTTTCCAGTGATCACAGCTGTAGGTGCAGGGAGATAGAACACAAATAAGTATCTGTGTTTCCTTAAAATATTGCATCATTCCACCAGAGCTTTACCCACTTACTTTGCTTTGTCCAGATGTCTGCTCACAGCTGTCAGTCTATTTATATGAGTGGAACCAAGAAGCTTGGTTACCAAGGCATTTGTGTCCTGTGGATGAATTTCCAGGCATGCAATGAGACACACATTCACTGGCATTTTAAATTAAAAGAGGAGAGCCACCAGTCCTGCACGTGACTGCTTTCAGCATCTGCCAAAGAGATCCCTCCACTGTGACCTCTTGTCTCTCAGAGAAGCATGACTGCAAAGGGGATGATTGCTGCCTGCTCTCCCACTTGGATCTCCAGCAGCAACAAATCTGCCCTTGGCAGCAACAGAGCTCAGAGGCAGCTGCAGCCAGGAGCAGAGCAATCGCTCCACAGAGGTGCCACTGAACAGGTAACAGGCACTCTGTCACTGCTATCTACTCAGAGCTTGCTTGTGCTAACTTTTGTAGGAAACCAAAAGAAGTGAAGCAAAAGCTCCTCCTTTAAGCCCAAGGCAGCAGAGTTCAGCAGTCCTGTCAGGCACAAGCTCTGCAGAAGTTCTTCTCACACAAGGGCTGTTGAGTCACATCTCTCTGCACAACAAATGCACCAACCAAGGGCTTGTAGCAGAAACAAGACACCTTTTCATCCAGGCAAAGACTTGTCAGAATTAATATCTTTGAACCTAAATCCCCTCTGTCAAATTTGACTGAAATTGGCTGGCAAGGTCCAGCATTACTTAGCAAGGCTGGGTGGGAGAGAGGGGCCACAGAAACAGGAAAGCACAAGTGCATAATCTCTGTTTTCAGAAGAAATCAGTCTGGCAAAAAATCTCCCAAAACCAAGAAAACCACCAACAAAGAAACCCCACCGACAAACTTGGAAAAACAAATCCTGCTCTTCCACAGTATTGCTACAGCCAGCTCAGGGTCTTCATGAGGTTAGTTTTATTTCAAAGCATTTTATTCCACTGAGTTATGTTTCTTCTTCTTCATCTCAAAATGAGATTAAAATTCACTTTGCACACAGCTAAGAGCCAGAAAAATCACGCATTTAATATGATGTCCTAAATAAAAAGCCCCTTGACAACATGAGATTTTGTGTGTATTAATTCAGTGGAGGTATTTCTAGATATTGTCTGTTCTTGTCCCTATCTTGGTGCAACTCCAGTAACTATGTACATATCTAATAACATTAAACAGCAGCCCCTCAGCACAGTTTAAATGTATTTAGCCAGCAAGTTCTCTGTAAAGGGGAGACCAAAGTCAGATCAGGTTGAAACCACAGCATGAGGCCCCATGGGACAAGATCATTAAGACCAAATTTGCTTTCCTGAAGCTGCAGAAATTCTCAAAAATCAGTTAGACACCAACTATAATTATCTTTACAAGTCAAATTGCTATGTCTCTGACAGCACTTCCCTTAAGTTTCCAATATCTCTAATTCAAATATACCTTTGTTGTCTTTACTTTTAACACAAGGTTTTAGAACAGAATAAGGATCTCTGTACTGTCAAACATACCCAAACTACTTGTTATAGATCAAAAGCTGGATCATTAAATGGTATTGCTCCCCATAAATTTTCACTTACCTTAGTACAAGTAGCTGTGTTAGGTAAACTGATGAAAGAGCCTCAGTACGGCTCTAACTAGCTACTCTTAGACATTTTAAATAACCATGGAAAGAAATTAGCAATATTGTTAGCAAAGTTAATAACAAAATCAAAAATAGTCATGACCAAGCTTGCTTGAAGGGAAGGAAAATTATGCTGACTAGAACTAAACCCTTGCCTACAACTTGCAGAAAGGATCACGCTCTTCTGAAAGAGTTTCCTTAGCTTCTTCAATAGGCACTTCCCAAGACAATGACAGAATCTTAGTCCACTAAAAGACTAGATCAATTCATAGTTTTTTAGTAATTTAATGCTGTTGCTGTTGCTAATTCTTTGAAATTGCTGCAAACATGATCAGCCTCTTCCTTGGTTGAACTGGTTGACTGAAATGGGACAATTCATTATCCAACTTTAAAACAACACTCAAGTAAAACTTCCATGAAGATTGTGCTTTTAATAAAAAAGTGATAGATATGCTACGTGTCTTGCAATTTGGACTATCGACAGAATTCAGATTGGCCAGAACATACAGCATCTGCTTTACCTAAGCAAAAGTCTGCAGGCTGGTAGTAAGTTTCTAAAAGCAAACTAGGAGCATCCTGGCTTTTGAAGCAGCAATTAATGAGAGCAAAAAGCCTGGAGAGGCATATTCCATCTCCCCAAAACAGAGAGAAATTACTCACAGCCAGACTACATTTGGACTAGGACACACAAAAGAATTTCCTCCTGGCTTCCCATACCTGACTCAACTGCGCATCTGGGCACAGCCCCCACCATGTTCAGGGCAGTTCGGGACAGAACAACACTGGCAAGAGCTTGAGGAGAATTGCCATGTGGCCGGGGCATCAGAGAGATCAGGATCCCAGGCTGGGCTGCAGCCAGCCAGAATGTGGTCCCATAGCCCAGGATATCAGCTGTTTTAAGTGAAAGCCCTCCATTTCCTCACAGGTCTTTCTTACACTTCCTAGAGGCTGACCTGCTCCTCTTACACAGGCCTTTCCTAACTTTCTTTGGTTCCAAGTCTTTTCCTGTAAAAGCAGTCTAAAAAAATGCAGTGCTATGCTCCTGCTCTTCACCAAGGTGCTGACCATTGCTGAAACGAATTCATTCCCTGTGCTGTCACTACTCACACTTTGCAGAGCTCCAGAACACATTACCAGGAATGATGCAAATGCAGCTCACTGCACTCTGAGTCAATCAGATAAACTCACATTCCTGTCTAGGCTTGCACAGTGTGATGCCGTGACTACATTTTCTTGGGGAACTGCAGTCTTTGCCTTTGGAAAACACACTCTTAAGAGCTATGGAATGTTTTCATCCTCATTTCATAAAAACATTTATGGCTTACTGCTTTTGTTTTAACCATGTATTTTTCTTCCCTATATCTGGGCATAAAAGCAAATATAAAACATAATTTTAAGCTAAATAAAATACTGAATGAAACTCATCTGTTGAGTTTCATTGAGCATGAATCTGGATGCACCGTAAAATATTTAAAGCTATTTAAATATATTTTGATCAGCATGACATAAAATGTATTTTAGTGTGTTTGAAGTTCAGATGTCTTTGAGTATCATTTCTTCACAATTAAATGCTTAAAAATTGTGAAATTCCTGTTCAATGGAAAAACTCTTCACTGATGCCACCAAACAGCCAAGCAGGTGCTGGAAAGCCAGGTCCCAAGCATGATCCAGATCCAGACCCAGACCATGTTGTTCTGCTCTCCCAAATAATACACACTCGGTACAGAAAAACGTGTCTGGATGAAGGAGCTCACTGTGGCCCACACAGGTGCCCTCCCACTGTAACTCACTGAGCAGGGGCTTGCCTTTGAACATATAGCAGCACTCCTCTGGACACACTTCTCCTGTGTCCAAAACCCCACTGCTGATTCTGCTTGTAGTAAAAATAGAATTAAATAATGGCCTCACATGTCTTTCTTTTTAAAGAACAGAGCAAAGAAGGTTAAGAGCCAGGAAGCTCATGTTGTATGAAACGGGTGCTGTCCCCATATTCTTTAAAACAAATTCCTTGGAGAAAATGTATCTAAAACTTGAGTAAAATGTTATCATATTTTAATCTAACCTCAGATGAACAGAAGAAAATCAGTCCATGTAACCAAAATCAACTGGGACAGCCAAATTGGGGACATAAAATTTTATTTTAAAGTTTTGAAGGTATGAATGGCAACAAGTAACTGAAGAACAACACATAAAAACCTAAAAAGCTACAGCACCAGCAGAGTACTGACACAGATAAAGCTTTTAATTCCCACCACATCAAAGTTACTATGTCACCTTTTACATGCTCTCAAAAGCTCAAACAATTTGAAACTTCTGGATGACTGATATCATAATACCATATATCTCATAATGCCATCTTTAGTTGGAAGGGACCCATAAGTAATTCAGTAGATGTGGTCAGAAAAAACAAGAAAAAAACAAGGGGCAGCCCCCTTAACAATTCTCCATATTTCCAAAGCAAGTATAAACCACGATGCTCTCCAGCCTTTCCTTTAAACATTTTCCCCATATCCTACATCTGGCATGACTTGCTCCTTAATCCCACCACCAGTTCCCATTCCTGCTCCATTCCAGACCACTGAAGTCTGCCAGCACATGAGGAGCTGGTTTGAAGCAAGGTCTGTTTGAAGCACAGACAGCTTTTTCATCCATTCATTTCAGCAGTGTAGCTGAGCAACATCAGTTTCCCATTTCCCTTTAAATCTCTGCTTGCCTGTTTTTAACCCACTTGGCTGGTCACATAGCCATGGGAAAGCTCCCTGAAACTCTCATGACAGAGGGAATAACACAAGGTGAGGCCAAAGCACTGAGAGTGCAGAGATAGCTGGGACCATTCACATGGCACAGCTTTCGGAATAAATGACCTCACAGCAACCCTCTCCCATGAGCTGTGGCATTGTGGGGACTGGGTTAAACAGACCTTAGAAAACACTCCAGAGTCAAGAAAGTCTGAAGTTTTTGAGAAGTTACAGCTAATTAAGTTTCCATATATCTCATAAGCATTTGCAGCACTTCTAGAAACGTAAGTTTACAGAGACAGTGGACAAGAGGAACTCTACTTTCTAGTCTCAGCAAAAATAAGGGTTAGGTCTGTATTGGGAGCAAGCTCTTAAAATACTTCTAGCACAATCCCTAGGCTGACAACACACACTGCAACAGAAAGGCTTTGGCAGTAGTTTGGCTCTTTTGATTTAGCTCAAGATAACACCCTCTTTCATTGTTCCAGAAGTTCCAAAAGTTGTTCATATTTTCATGCCTCCAGGCTAAGCAGTCAGCAACGTGAAAATTGTTTGGACTGCTCGGTTTTAATGAGGCTATCTCTTGACCCACTTACCTAGAAGAGCACTAAATTCCTCTCTTGTTTTCCCAGTCATATCTAATGTGTTATCACTTTTTTTTTAAGGTTGAAGGTGTTCCAGGGAGATGTAAGAAAAGCGTCCATCCTACAGGCCTCCTGGAGAGGTGGTGAGTGCCTCAAACCTGTCAGCATTTAAGAGGCATTTGGGCGATGCCCTTTAACATGCTCTAGCTTCTGGTCACTGTCGTGGTCAGGAAATTGGACTAGATGTTCCCTCCAGCTGAGCTTCCATTCCATTCATCATTTCACCAGTTATCAAATTTGATGTGTTGCCAGTTAAAAATGCAGGGAAGTGAGAAACAAAGATTAAACACCTCTTACACCCAAAGTCCTTTTTCTTGGGCTCAAGTTCACTCCTGCCCTTTCCTTGCCTTGCTCCCCTGAGAGGTCCAAGGCAGCGAGTTGGGCTCAGTCACCACCACCAGTTCCACCCAGCTGCTCCATCTTCCATACACGGTTCCCTTGCTCCAGAGTGGGATCCCAGCCAAGGGCCAGTCCTTCAGGATAAACCTGCTGCCAGAGGGGCTGCAGCTCCCCAGGGCAGGTCCTGTGGACAGCAGTGTGGATCCCTACCCAGCCCAGTTCCCTCCCAGGGCTGCAGGGAAGTCCATGCCCCACTGGAGTCCAGCCCAGGGCAGCAGGGCAATCCCTCCCCTGGTGCCTGCAGCACTTTCTCCCTCCCCTCCTCCTCTCACCTTGCTGCTCACAGGGCTGTTCCTAACTCCATTATGCAGCACCCCAGCCACTTCACTGCTACTGGGCCCAAACACCCGGGCCAAAGACACTGGTTTATTTACCTGCACCATGAGCCACCTCTGCCGCTGCCTGGGAGACACAGGCACTCCTACTTTGGTGCAGTGCAGAAAGAAAAGCAAAAACCAGCAGTGTCTGCACACAAGGCCCTCCCCCAGGAGCCATTGAACTGCATGCAGAGGTGGTGAGGCCCCAGCCACGGGGGAAGATCTGACAGGAACAGAGGAACCCGGGGCCTCTGCAGGCCTGAGGGGTTCACTCTGGGGGCCCTAAAGCACAAACCTCAGGAGGAGCAGCTGAGGAGAGAGGGTTTCTCCAGCCTTGAAAAAAGACTGGGGAGACTTTATTGTGCTCTTTAACCACCTGAAAGCAGGCTGTAGTGAGGCAGGGGTCACTCTTTTCTCACAAGTAATAAATAGTAGGTCAAGAGTCAATGTCTTCACTTAGAGCCACAAGCAGTTTACACTGGCTATTACTAGAATTATCTGCATTGGAAGCATTGTGAAGCACTGGAAGGCTGTGCAGGGAAGCAGCTGAGTCACCATCCATGAAGCAGCTATGGCACTCAGGGACATGGGATAGTGATGGCAGTGGTAGGTTAATGGTTAATTATCTTCATGCTTCTGTTAAGTGCACCTTGACTGTAACTTAAGCCACATGGCTGTCTGCAAATCAGCTCCAGAAAAGGCTAACAGGTAACTTCCCTCTTCTTAGTATTTAACTGTTACATATAATGTAAGAACTCTACAATTGTAGTAGAAACATTTTAATTCAAGACATAGGTGAAAATTTCTGACAGTATCTGATCCTTTCTAAAAAGAAAAGTCAATGCATGTTCCTGTAAGTATTCTGTCTTCATTGTGATTTTAAACAATGAGCTGTCAAAAAATTCTTTCTCGAAAAAAAAACCTGTCATCCTTCCACCCCAATTAGCTAACCAGTGGTTATAAAAAACATTGAAAACAGCAGTGTTACAAGACATGGCAATCACTAGGATGTCTCAGTGAGGAGCTTAAGTGCTGAATCAGGATAAAGCACAGAATAAAATATTTTTAAAAAATCAAACTCATCAGGTTTGAACATTAATTAAATTTAAATGGGGAAGCATTAGATTAACACTAGCAGCTACCAGGACAGCAAAAGGCCTCACAGAGCTGTACATGCTCATCTTTGCTATTCCCATCTACTAAAACTATTGTTTTATTCCACTGGTGCATTTCTGTGCCTATACAAAGAACAGTTGCATAATGTTTCCATTATATACCAATAAAATACTTTTGTATTTGGGTGCTCCACAGGGAATATGGCACATTCATTGCTGAGTCATGAAACATCCTCCCAAGTGACACACAAAGCTATCATGGCATGTTGAAGTCAGATGGCTGTAGCAGGGCCTTTTAATTATCATACCTTTGCCAGTTCTGATTGGTATTTCCAGTTCCATGAGCTGAAGACAGCAGAGATGCCACTGCTATCCTGCCTTCCATGTGCAGTGACAGTCCATGATAGTTAAATCCCACAGCTGCCTTAGCTTTGGACTTCATGAATTGTCTTTATTGCTTCAGTAATCAGTCTACCCTTAAACACTCCTTAATCTGAAGTTTCCTTTTAGTCTTCATTTAATTTCCAGCAGTTAAGCTCTTTTCCTTCTAAAATACTTAGAAGACATCTTGCCCTTATTACTCAGTCAAAAGAAAACCAACAAAACAAACCCAAATGTTTCCAATTTCTCTTCCATCTCTGTCCAATACCCTCAGAGGACAGGCTGGGCAGTGTGACTGGCACTTTTTTTGTATGTCCAGATGTGTTCCCCAAATCCCCACACCACATCTGTTGTGCTGTCCAGCTTCTTGGTTCCTCCCTCTTGGCTCATTTCCCCAGTTCCTTTCCAACTTAATGCCACTTGTCTCTGCATCCTTTCCACTCTTGACACTGCACAGAAATACTTCTCATCACACTTCCAATTATGAAATTAATTTCACATTTTACTTTTCCTTCTTTCTACCTTCTCCACTTCTACTTCCAAAGTTCAAGTTCCCTGCAACATATGACCACGGTATGAACTTCTTCATATCCTCCCAGCTCCCACTCTACATTCCTCATTCCTTGCTTCCTAAAGCATTCCACATTTTAAAAAGACACTTCTAAGCTGCTCAATGTTATTATTAATCACTGCAGCAGTTGCCTACTTTGCTACTTCTCTCAGTTGCTCCCTAGGCACCTCTAATAACTCCAACTATTCCACTCTCTGTGGGCAAAGTTTGTCAGCTTTCTCCTATTGCCCACAGGCAACATCATCTGCAGTTTCCTATTCCTCAATTAAAATAAGAAATTGAGTTCTCTTCCTCTCACCCATCCCCTTGCCTTGTTCCCTCCAGCAAGCTGTCAACATCTCACTCTCAGACAGCAAAAATAAAAACCCAAGATACCTATCTTCTCTACTGTGCACATAGGCGCTGCAAAATTACTCCTTATTCTACTCTCAGTCTACATGTGAGACTTTTTTCCTCTTTTAAGTTAAGCCTTCCTCCTTTCCTCTTCCCAACTAGCAACTCTTCTGCTATTACTGTACTTAATGCAGATGTAAATACTTCTCTTTTCCGGTTAGCTGGAATTCATGAAAATCTATTTTCTGAATGTTTTTCTTTCATTGTATGACATTATTCTGGGGTGTGATTTGCTAAGATTAGTAATTTCTTTGATGGTCCCGTCCTGTTTGTGCCCTTCTCCCTTGTTTCCTAAACTTCTGTGCCCATTTCCATCATTCTCAATGTCACACTGACTTCTCCTAAGCCTGTCTTTCTCTGTGCCACACAATGAGTCACACTGTCACCCAAAGCCAACTTACTGCTTTAGCAGAAAAACTCAAACTTCCACTTATAGACCTTCAAAGAAATCACATCTAAAATGCTGTACAGAAAATTAACTCTTTCTAGGCAAATATCACTGAAGTCTCAAGTGATTCCCCTCATTACAAATATCAGTGTGCTGTTCCATACTACAGAGTATCTTATCTGAGCATTTATTATATGGAAGATAACTGAGTTTATTCATCTGAGACTGAAAAGATGCTCAATAAAAGGACCAGGAAGTACCTTTATGTGACAAGGAAAAAGGAGTTACAATGGTAAGCATTATAGCCATCAATTCTGTGATTTGAACACCGAATCCACAATAGATTTCACAATTCAAACACACAAGTAATGACAGCGTACCTTTATTTTAACATGTGCATTGCACTGATGCAGTAGATACAATGCCAGCAGTCTTCTCCTTGCACAAACTACTGTCAGTCTGTAACTTCTAGGTGGAAGCAGCATTTAATGCAAAGAATAATTAAGAAACCTCTAATGTTAATCACTTTCTTGGGAACTGTTTGCATACATAGTGCAGCAATCATAGCCATTTCCCAACTGGCCCTAAACATTGAAGACTGATCAGCTATAGCAGTTTGCATTTGAAAATTCTAACACAGAGACTTGTTTTTCTTTTTAAAAAATCTACACTACAGCAACAAATAAATAAAGACTAACGATGTGTATATATTTGCTCAGAATCAATTCAGCAACTTAAAAAAAATATCATGTTCAGTGTTTGCTGAATTGCTTTATACTGCATCTATCACTTCAAAACACTACGTTAAAAAGTTATAGAAAAAAAATTCTTCCAACTCTCTCCATACCCTAGGAGTTGAAAAGTTTGCAAGCGCTGCTGCCTCTTAGCTATTAATATGCAATTCAGGTCCCCTGGTCATTTTGGGAATCTTAACAGAGCAGCAGCCCCCTGTGCAGTGATGCTAAAGGGAAGCACAAGCCCTGGTACAGAACAGATCAAGTCATGACTCCTTGCTAAAAACCAAACCATTCCCACTTGTGACTGATTTCTACATCTGCCAAGCTCACCCATGAACAGAGATGCTCTGAGCTCTGTCCCTGTGTGCTTCACTTCACCTACAGCAGTAATCACACTAAGAACCAATGGAAATATTCATGCTTGCAAAGCCATGGATATACCTGTTCACAGGTTATCTGCATTCATCTGTAGCTAGACAATAACTGACTGCAGCCCGGGATCATAAATGATGAGTCTCTACTAGATTATAGGTAATAATATCAAAGTATTTTCTGGGATGCCTACAACAGAGCTAGAACACGGAGGAAAATACAGGAAACTTTATTCCACTTAGAGGGAAGCTCTGTTGTTTGGGAGCATTCAGTGATTCACAAGTTGCAGGCCATGGAAGAACTGCACTCTGTGTATATTAGAGAATTAACTGAGATAATTTAAAATAGTCAGACTGAAAAATTCTTCTATTGGCTATCCAAACTGAAAAGATTTGAACAGAATTAGACCAATTATAGACAAAAGGAAAAGCAAATTTTGGCACATTTTCTAGTATCAGTCTGGATTTCTGCATAGGCTAATCAGATTCCATGAAGAGTTTATATATGTGGGATGCAATAGAATTTTTCTTTATGTATCATTTAAGAACAAAGGACAGCTTTTGTTTGGTTTTCATTAACAGTATCTTGGCAGGGCCAATCAACTCTCTCCAGCAAAACTAAGAAAATGTTGAATGGGTGTTGAATGAAACATCATTATTCAGGATTAGAGTGTTTAGGGAAATAGTGCATGTTTTATTCTACCTTGGAAAAGCAAAAAATGCACAGATTGATCATATCCTTCCTATTTCCTTTCAAATAGGATTTTTAAACAAATATTCTAGTTGATACATAGCAAACTCTTACAAAAATATAACTTTTGACAGCATGAGAAACTGCTCAAGAAAAATGCATCTTCTTTCAGAACAGAACTACAATGCACCCCAGCTTCTACTGATTTTTACACTGCAAGTGAATCTGAGCAAGAGCCTCACACAGTGTGGGCCATCTGTGCCAGTACAACCATCACTGACCCTACTGAAGCACACACACACTTGCTCCAAAACACGGAGTACAGGTGCACATAAAGGTAGAACACATCACACCCACATTTCTTCATCCTCTAAGCCAACCTTTACCTCAAAAATCTAGTGCTTCCCACAAGGCTAGGGAGAAGATATGCCCACATGAACCTCACTACCCTCAATTTTTTGCACTGTGGTGGAATAAAAACTCAGCCTTGACTTTCTTGTTTCAGTACAAAGCTACTGTCAAATCTATATCAGAATCCAAATTATCAATATGGCAACGACTGAAGAATTCCAGGAGGTAAAAGGCAAAAGATTCTTCTGCAGCAGTGATTACAGCAATGATGAATGAAACTAGGGTAAATAAAAATTTAAGACTGGCTCTCTTCCCTTTGCAACACAGGACTTGTGGTATTCTCTTGAAAGATTTTTTTTCTTTTTAGTTATGCCCTTCTCTATATGGAAGCACTGCAGTGTTCATTAAAAAAACCCAAAACCACACAAAAACCCTCTCCCACTTTTAAAAAGCACCATAAATGAAACATCTGTTGGAAAAACAAGAACAACAAAAACCATGGACCACCCTTCAGTGATGAAATGCTAAAGATGTCTGTTTTAATCAACCAGTTTGTGAAGATCTACAAAAAAATAAAAAGGATCACATTCTAAAGGTTCAGTGCAGTCAGCAGCTATATAGTTTTGCTGCTTATTCATCTTTAAGTTGACGTTCAAAAATAACACCCTAGCCTGTCAAAATATACATTTTCCATTTGCTTTTAAATTAAAATAATAATAAAAAAAATTAAAGAATTCACAATCAATAGCATGACTAAGTTTCAGGATCATCTACAGCATATAATTTAAAGGTTCAAGATGCCAATATGCAGCATGTGGCAGGCCTATATGCTCCATGCAGCATGTACACTTAGGATAATTTCAAATAATCTTGATGTTCAGATGCCAGTCTGTTTCTTCCAAATCGTGTAGAATACCCATCTGGAGAAATGAACAGTTAAGGAAAAAAAAGGCAAAACTTATACACAGTTACTTATATTTAAATTCTGAAAACTTCTGGTAGCTCATAAAGGGTAGGCAAAACACTCAAAAGTGAAATCTCCCTGGATTCTCTTCTTGACTCAGCAGTGCAAAGATGCCTACTCTTCAAATCACACACATGTTCCATTAAGGCCTGGCAGTTGTAAAGGGAAAAATAACCATTTTCTCTGAAACTGTAAGCTTTAAGGGCAAGTATCTTGACATCCTTCACATTCTTTTGTCTTGAAAATGCGAGGTCAAATCTGCACTCCTCAAAGAGCTGACAGTAATGAGAAGCAGGAGGAGCTGTGGAGGCTGCAGCACTGAACGCTACCAGGCTTAGAGACACAGAAGGGAGGCAAATGAACACACACAGCAGAAGAGAGGCTGTGCCAGGATCATGTGCTTAATGTATTATGAATAAAAAGATCGTGGAGAGATGTCTCCTTGTCAAGAGAGACAGCCACAGCAGGCTTCACCCTGCAGAATCATTTCCAGGGAGATCCCACAAAAGCAGCAAACACAAGGCAAATGCAGCTGGCAGAACCACTTCACAGCAGATCAAAAATGCCCCTTTCACACTAACGGCTTGAAGTTTAAACTTCTAGGCTCCTTATGTAACTTCCTTGACATTCACTAATGGAAAAAAAAACTGAAGGATTATTTTTGGGAATGGGGTGTTGCTGAGAATATGCATATCCCTCTACCTGGAATATTTTTTTTCCAGTAACACTAATAATGATTGTTAGGAATCACTCTTCCCCATTCCCCAGCCTTAAAATCAAGTCTGAGCTGTATGTTCAAGAATAGCTCTATCAGACAATATTTAAAGATCTGTATCATGCTAATCTCTATGAAGTTAGTTTCTTATTTTTGTAAAAGAAAAAAAGGAAAATAAGAAGATATAGCCTTGTCAGAACTCCCAGGCAGCATTAGCCTTATCATACAGTTTATCCTACTTCACAGACACCACTCAAAAACATTAACAAAAACACAGCCTGTTCATGAAAGGTGCTGCTCATTTCATCAGCTGTGAATTTATAGCACTTTTAGAAAACTATTCCTATAATTATCCTCAAAACAAAACTGCAGTAGTTTATTTTCTATGAAAAAAGCTTACAGTGTTTAAATCAGAACTGCCTTTCTGCTTGAGTTCATTACCTCCAACCAATCTATGCTTGCTTGATTTATTAATATACACTCTGCAGTCTTCTTCAGTCTTTAAGGATACAATTCCATGTAGGAGGGAACACACACAGTTTCTTTTGAAAACTCCACAGGACAATAAAGCCTGCTAAGCTGTTCTTCATACAGAGTCAAGGCATCAGTCAGATTGATACAGTTTCCCTGAAAAAAAAAAAAAAGTCCCAGTCATAATCAAGCAAATAAGCAAAATTTCAGATGAATATATACATTTTGACATTACTGCAAGACTCCCACATACTTCAGAACCAGATACATGCTGATCTTAATATTTAATATTTACAAAGCAAACACTGAACAGCTTGTCTTCATTCTGCCTACAGCCAACAACAATTTGTATCCTTTCAAGAAAGGGTAAGTATAGGGGGATTATCTATATTCTCATTAGTAGAAGCAACCATTATATGAGGGCTTCCAGTTAAAACAGACCACCATGTGTTGTTTGCCTATAACATAAACTTCATAACCATTTTCTTTATGATTGCTTAAGTGTATTAGTAAACAGTATTACAACATCCAGATTTTTCTCAGTTATTTAACATTGCCTAGATCTTACAATGTTTAAATGCTCTATTAAAAAACTATGGCCTATTAATTTTTAACAGATTCCTCCACAAAGCAAAATGACAAAATACATCAAATTATACAGAACTTCTCTGGCTGTGGGCTACATTGTCTTGACTTTCCACATGTTATGCTTCTGAAAAGGAAGAGATTCCTACAACACTTTTTTGTCTGAGGGATAAAATAACATATCTTTCTTGGAATACAAAGACATCAAGGATTACAAAGAGTGAGGAATTCAAAAAACAACCCAAGAAACAAATATCCCACCCCCTGCAAAAAACCCTAAGCCTAAAACCACCCCCAAAAAACCAGACACCCACTACCTCCCCCCAAAAAATAAAACAAAAAACCCCACCCAACTCTCCCCGCAAGCAAGTCCTATTTGCAAGCATTACCTTGTCCCAAGCTAAAGTATTAATAAGAAGCAGAAGTTACTGCAATGTATACCTGGGATGCCCATAGGGAGAAAGCTCTAATTACAAGTCTGAATTCTCCATATCTGTAACACGTTTCAATATTTAGTGGTTACAGTGAGCTCACCAGAACACCAGATTGAACACAGACCAACTACCCAAAGCAATAAAAGTCAGTTGTGTAAATTCAATCAGAAAGAAAACTTTGTCAAGTTTCTTGACTAGTAGACTAGCAAATTATTTACCTTAAAAAACCTCTTGAATTCAATGGTCTTGGGAAAAGTGTGGCAAATACAAATTTTTTGGACACTAATTTGAAGTTAAGTTGGATACAGTCACCACTGCATGGTCTAAAAATCACTCAGGTTGTTTTTTTCCAGGCATGAGGCACTGAATGAAGACTCACCAAAAAGAAGTATTCTGTTGCTGTGACACAGCAGAGATAACTCTGTGTCTGTGGTCAAGGTGGAGATATTGTTAAAGGCCCTTGGCACACTGACAGCCAAATGAATTGATTGGTGATGATCTACTTCCACCACTTTCCTGAGGCATCTTCAGTTCAGCCTATAGACCCCAAACATGATAAACCAGCCATCTGTAACACTACACATCCACAGCAAGTTATACGATGACTACGAATCTCTCCTGCCCACACAGTATGTGCCAGTCTGGCCATACATAGGGCAGGATGAGATCTTCAGGAGATGCTTGTCCCCATCCTCCCCTAATGGCTGGGTTTATAGCATACAGTATAAATATCTTTACAGTGATCTAGCACAGAGCCTGCTTTCCTCTTCTGATTTCTGAACAGTAGATAGGGAAGCATTAACTAGCATTTTCCAGAGTTACCCTCAATATAAAAATCCTCAGCTTTCCCACACATTTTACCACTTCTAGTGGAGGAACATTTGCCACAGAAGACAAAAAGGAGAATAAAACCAAAATTTTTATGTTAATGAATACACAGTTCCTAATGATTCAGCAGAAGCACCGAAGCCCCACAAAATGATGGCAAGAAATGCAAGGCATAGAAGTTGTGTTAGAAAGAAAAGGAGTCTAAAGCATCTATGGAATGACAGGATCCTCCTGCTGCTCTGAATGACTTTGGGAAGTGTTTGTGTGTACACACAAGTACACATAATTTGGGGGGTTTTTTAACTGACCATTGAATGCAGCATCTTGTTCATTCCTGCCATTCAGTAACGTGTAACCTGCACCTGACTGTGAAAGAATGCAGATGGCTCAATTAGGAAGAGCTGATTCTAATGAAAAAAATTAGCTCCCTTACAGTCACACCTCATTCAATATTTTAGGACCTCTAACTCGAAATGAGGACTCCAGGAACCAAGGTCTTACTCAATGCTTCCTAAGTGTCTGACTGCCTACATTTCACACATTGTGTTGCTCTGCTATGACACTGCAAAACTTTTAAACCCAGGAGCAGAGTCTTTATGAAAGACTTGTTTTACTGTGCAGCTTATTTTTGATGCTCACAGATTTTTTTTAATGGCCTTAAAATTATTACATGTGCACGGATGCAACTGGAAGTTAATTTTCACAAAACAAGAAACTAAGTACAACAGGCAGAGGCCAAAACAAGCAGAGGTCACATTTGAAATCAGTATTTCAGAACAGCTCCATTTACATTGCTTTTTCCATGTAACATCAGATGATAACTAGAAGTGTAAAGTGTAAAATGTACATTCTGACTTTGGGATTTATACTATTTTTCCTACTTTTTATTGGTAGGATTTTTTCACAGTGTATTTAAAACATTTCTATTTCCAGAGGAAGTGAAAAGAGAATTCATGCCATTTATCTTCCTCTGAATTTTTTGCATCCTGCACAGTTTTTTTTTGGACTGTGCTCAAGTTTTCACAAGTAGAAGAAATCTCAACTTAAAAAAAAATCTTTACACAGCACCTGAACAAAAGTCTCAGGTATATGATGTAATTCTTGGGATTGTCCTGTACAGGGCCAGGAGCTGGACTTTGATGGTGGCTGTGGGCCCCTTCCAACACCAGGAAATCCCATGACTCCACTCTATTCTATCACTCTCTTATCTTTTAAAAATCATATTTGGGAAAGCATCCCTTCAAAAGAACTTGCATAAAACATGTTTGATTATAATTTTGATCATATTGCACAAACAAATCAGTACTTGTTTATTTGGTAAAGGAAGGTGATATGCTGGATATAGAATTTTTCATATTTGGGTTTGGGTATCAGAAAAAAAAATGAGACTTGTAAAAAGGTAGGTAAGAAGACTAACTCTAATTGAGCTCAATGAACAAGACTGCTGCAGTACTTGTATAGCAACCTGTTATTATCCAAGAGATTGTGGTGAGTTTTTTTGGTTCATCTGCCCTTTACCAAACATATAATTTTGTTTCAACATCAGACTGAATGCAAAAGAAAAGTTAAAAACAACCTGTGTATGTAATTTGAGTCATAAATAGAAACACTGCTAGGTAATTTACAGAGCACACCACTATTATGCAGGAAGTTGAATAGGATACAGAATGATAGAAGAGTATCCAGTTTCCCAGACTGTCGCTTCAGTATTTCATCATTTCCCCCTCCTCTAGCAAGAGACAAATCACTGCAGACACCATGGAAAACAAATTACAGGAACAATGAACATGCCAAGAAACAATTTTTACTTTTCAAACCCAGAACTCCCCAATCTCCAAATCAAGATCTTGCCTAAAGGTTCAGACAACTCTCACTTGGCTCTCTATCAATCTTTCTTCTGGAGAAGTATTACAGGAATTTTATAGTTCTGCATAGTTGTTATCTTTTTAACTGTCTGGCTTTACTCAACACAAAGTTAAGCTCTCCAAAAATCAAATCTACTTAAGGCTTATTTCAATAAACTTTCTGAAAAATCACTATTATTAAAACCTCCATTAAAACATGGCCTGCTACATTAACTAAGACTACCAAATGTTAGTAACAATGTCAATCACATTTAGATGTTCCAGTATCACTAAAATGCCACAGGGAACCAAGCCCAGAATGTAACACAGATCTGTCCAATAACCTGTGTTCACTCCCTCTGCCTAATTAAGAGTTATATGGCAGAGCAATGCATTGTTTGGTCTGAACAGACACCATATAACTCAAACAATAGCTAATACTGAATGCTGTTAATAAGGTTTAAAGCAGATGACTCACCAATTACACGCTTTCAAAAAGCAACATCACTTTCTTTTGTCTCCCACATGGTTCAGCCAAATTTTCAACATATACAAAAATCCCTACCAAATTCCTCTGCCCAGCCCCCCTCACCTAATCTCTGTTCCATGTCAAACAATTTGACAAGTAAGAACTAGGAGAATGATGAAGTTTTTTTTATCCCTTAAAATGCATCTTTTGGACACAAAAGTACTTTAGGCACTTTGAGATGAACAAATCTTAATCTCTAAAACCTTGCTTAAGACAGATGACTCCTGAACTGTTTCACAGCCTTCTCACTTCAACAGCTCATGCCCATCTCCCAACATCCATTTTTCTGGGATCCCACAAGGTGTAAGTTCTGTAGTTCCATGAGCTTAGTTTTTTGGTTTATACAGGACAATGCACCACAAATTTAAATAACAGGTACAGTTTGGACAGACAAAAAACATTCCTTAAAGTAAGTAGCAAAAACATTGTTTAACCCTGTAAGTTCCAGTTAACTCTGCCCATCTATAAAGTGGATGTGTCCATTAACTGGTTACAGGCTGAACCTAGGCCACCACTATGCTTCCTCCAACCCTCAGAAAGTAAACTAGTGCATTGAAAGCAGGTGAAAAGGTCCCTTTTCCATACTTGCCCATTTCTTATGTCTTACCCCATATGTCATTGTCACTGGACACCTTTGTCTGTAACTGTATGCCAGAAAAACTTAATTTTTATTTTCAGCATGGGTTTTCATTTTTATTCTATAATGATGTGCCAGAATTGGACATGTTAAGGTTGGGTTTTATCCTTCCTCACTTCAGAGTGACTGATAAGCCGTGACACACGGTATGAAACACACAGCACCAAAGCCAGCCTTAGGTTTTGGGGGACAGGGAGGGCTGTTAAGGAAACAATGGAGGCAAACCCGACTGTAAGTACCTCCACTGGCTGAACTCTCAGTAACAAAAGGAATGAAAATGTCTGTTTCTTAAAAGTCTCTCAAACTACCAAGAAATCACAGAAGCTCAAACAGGGACATACAGCCATTCTTCCAGTCTCCTTTCATGGTTCAGTCATGGAGAATCTTGCTCCCTCATTGGAAGTGCTAATTAGAAAGCCCACACAGCAGCCAAAAAAAGGAGTCTAACTATGGAGCAACATGATGATTGTCTGGACATTTAGAGGGCTGTATAAGAGTGGCCAGGAAGTTTAGTGAAGGGCCACATGTTGATGTGAGAGACACATGATCCCTTGCACCAGGGTCAGTGCTGTTTACTGGAACCTGTGAGTGGTCTGAGTTTCTATCCTGCCTAGGCTGAGTGACCCCAACCAGGAAGTCACAAATTCCTGTTCAGAGGTATTTTTAAAGGTTCTACTACATAAACAGACTGAAAATGATAGCCTTCTCAACCTCAAAATTAGATCAACAGAACAAAAACCTAGCACAGAAAAAGGCCTTTTCTTAGCTATACATAATCCACTGACACTCAGAGAGAACCTTACAACCATCTCAGCATCTGATAGAACATGATTTCACAGCTCTTGGGACAATCCTCACACACTTCTTTGAAGACACAAGAGAGTGATGGTTTAGAAAAACATATGCCACATGTCATGCCGATATCTACAAGTATATATACTCACTTGAAAGAAATCACTTGGGCCATCTAAAAAAACATACTTTTAGGAAGTCCAATACTGTAAAAACACTTCACGTGTTCAAAAACAAGTTGCTAGGAAGGTATTTAGAGATGAAAGTGGACCTCAGGATATACCAAGGTCTTACATCCTCATCAACTCCCATTTCTCTCCCCTGTGATGGCTGGGAGCCTGTACCTCTGCCGACCTCTCCTTGGAGAACATAACACCAAGCACCTCACAGATATGGCTCTGTATTACCTATCATATCAATTAACACTTCAAAGCACCAGCTTCAGAAGAAGAAGAATAGAAATAAGAGCATGCTATATGATCATTCAACCTCAGAGTGGTGGGATTATGTTTATCAGTGAGTCTTCACAAACAAGCTTCAAGTCTTAAACTTAGAAAGAGGTTTGCAAGTCCTGCAGGTTAAGGGCCCTAAAGCTCACGTCTCTCTTTGCAGATCCTGTGTAGGCTACAAGACTCAATAGGGATGATGCAGCTAGAAAAGCATGGCTGCTACTCAGACAAGTTTTTGTTCTAAGCTGTGATTATCACTTGCACAAAGAAAGTATGGAAGCATTTTTCCTCAAACACACTCAGACACAAACTTAAAGCAGAAGAGAATGACATCCATTAACTGCCCTTTTATATTTTTCCAGAGCTGCAAAAAAGGAAGACGTCCCTCCTGCATCTTAAAATTGGCCACATAAGTTCTTATATCCCTTAGGAATACAAATAAATAGTCTGAAAAATCTTTCACAGGCAGAATCTCTATAAATATTAATGAACTGCCAGGCAACAGCAGTTACCTGCCTCCACCTAGTGGTGACAGGACATTCTGCAGCAGCATTTGGAGACCACTTCAAGAATCACCAAGGAATCCCGAGGGAACCACCAGGTGTGTTAAGAGCAGCATGCCAGAAAAAATTCTTTTTATAATCTCAGATAAGTTATATCCAGCTGGAGTTAGACAGCACTAGACTCTGCCTGCTGACAATTCACATGCAGATCAGAACATTTTCCAAAACTTGTGCAGAGCTCAATGAAGAGGTGAGGAGCATTCCTCCCCTTTATTAACCCCAGCAGTGGCATTTAGACACCCAGGCAGCAACACAGTATGAGAAAGGATGGCATTCTGTGAACACAATTCCAATTTTGGGTAAAGCCTTTCTTTGGCATTGAAATAAATGACATCCTAACTAGATGCACATGATTCTGTTCAGGGTGCACGGGGACAGACTATAAAGGACAGAAATTTTCAGTGTTAGTACAACAATGTCAAGGCAGAAGAGGGAACTGTAATTACTGGCTAGTAGCCACTAGACAACAATCCTTTTTCTGCGTTTTTCTTGTGAGACATTTCCTCATCATAGCTAAGATGAGGCTCTAACAAGCAAGTGGACATTCCCTCAGTCACTTTTCTTGATGATATTTAAAGTTTTATTGTTTTAGAGAACCAAAGTGCAAAGAAGAGCTGGGGGCATATGAAGTCTTGCATTTTAAAAACAACTGCCTTAAAAAGCACATGATTTCTTCAGCAAGGCCTGCTATGTAACATTAAGCATCCTCAAAATAGATAGTTGGATGAAAAGTAACCTAAATTCCCAATGTTAATACACAGAGCTAAAACCACTGTCACTTACCAGCAAACACAACAGAATATTCAAAGTCTTATGAGTTCCCCATGTGTGACTGAGCTGCCAAAGTTGGTAGTAGTCATGTTTAAACTTCTGTCTATAGCCTAACCAATCCTCCGAATAGCCAGCTTCAGTTAGTTTAATTCAATTTAAATTTAAGTAATTTAAACAAAATTATAGACAGGTAATTTTATTTAAAGCATCCCAATAGTCTGCTCATTCTAGGGCCAGACTGTTCAGTTGTCTGAGGGTGTGGTGGATTGACCCTGGCTCGATGCCAGGTGCCTACAAAAACACACAGTCACTCCCCTGCTCAGCTGGACAGAGGGGAGAAAATATATCAAAGGCTCATGGGCTGAGAGAAGGATGGGGAGAGAACACTCACCAGCTACCTTCACAAGCAAACAGACCTCACTTGGATAATAAACTCAATTTCCTCATCAAATCAGAGTGGGAGGATAAGAAATAAACCCAAATTTTAATAACACCTACCCCTCTTTTCTCCTCAGGCTGACCTTTACTGACAAATTCTCTACCTCCTCCCCCACTGCACTGATGGGGGATGGGGATTCATCCCATGTTATTTCTGCTGCTCTTTCCTCCTCACACTCTGCTCCGCTCCAGTGTGGAGACAGTCTTCCAATGAACTTCTCCAACATGAGTCCCTCCATGGGTTGAAGTTTTTCATTAACTGCTGCAGCATGGGTCCCCTGCAGGGTCACAAGTGCTGCCAGGAAGCCTGCTTGACTGTGGGCTTCCCAGAGGATCACAGAATCCTTCAGGTACCACACATGCTCCACCATGGGGTCCTCCAGGGGCTGCAGGAGGGTCTCCCCATCCTTCATGGGCTGCAGGAGCACAGCCTGCTACACCATGGTCTTCATCATGGGCTGCAGGGGAATCCTACACTGGTACCTGGAGCATCTCCTGCCTCTCCTTCTTCAGTGACCTTGGAGTCTGCAGAGCTGTTTCTCTCACATGTTCTCACTTCTCTCTCTGGCTGCAACTGCTGTTGTGCAACAACTTTTGGCCCTTCAAAAATCTTATCCCAGACACACTACCACAGTCACTGATGGGCCCCACCTTGGCCAGGAGCAGGTAGATCTTGGAGCCAGCTTGCATTGGCTCTATTGGACATGGGGAGCCCCTTCCACTACCCCCCACTACCAAAACCAGACCATATAAAGACAATAGAAAGGGTTATTCCATTTTCACAGAAGACTATATTTTGTTTTTTCAGGCCCAGCTGGGAAGTGGCTACAAGGACCATGAAATGGGCTGAGTAGTGTATCAATAGAGTATCAAAAGCTCTGACAGCTGCCTGCCCCAGTATTAACTGTCCTTTCTTCAACATCTTCAGGAAGATAAAATTGCTAGAGAACACTGCTTCCATACTCTAGCCCTTGCACTGGATACCCATTAGGGCTCTAATTCCAACTTCAAGCCACGTCCATTTTTATATTGTTTCTTTGCCATCCTGCCATGTACCACCTTGTTGCTTTGGGACCACAAAATATAACATTGCATAGTTTCACAACAGTTAAACCCCACCACGGCTGGTTCAGGATCACTATCCTTTCTTTCTGTGCAAGCAGATGCTGGAGAGCTGACTTACCTCCTCCCACGAGGACAAAACAAGCAGCAGGGGCTGCACCAGTCTCCACCTCAGCTGCTTCCAGCTGACACAGAACAACCCCCCTGCCCTCTGACTGCAGCACAGCCAGCATTTCAGCTTTCAGCACAAGCTTCTTCTCAAGAGTCCTTCTGCAAAGTCCAACAAAACCTGTCTCCAGATATACATTTACCCTCACACCAATAGGGCAAGCTACTATCACTGTGTATGCTACAAGTATGCTGCTTCTTAAAATTATGCTTTTAAACTCTGGACAAAAGCACTACATATTGAGCTGAAATAATGAAAAAAGACAAGTCAGTTAGCAAATCCTAACTTTCATGTAAAATGCCTGGTAAGTCATTAAAGGGAGAAAACCAGCTTGAAGTAGATTTTTAGTTAGTTTTGTCCTTTTTATTTAACTGAAAATATGCAAATTGCAACAGATACAATGCAGTGCTTTGTTACATCCAAGTATCATACCTGTGTGAAGTATTTTCCATCTTGTTTCAGGACTTTCATTGAAAGGTCAAGAATCAACCGCAGAAATTCCCATGTGGAATCTGCATATGGGGAATGATTGAAAAACAGAACAGCACATCATTGGCTTGTTTACTTATTACATATTCAAGAGTTGAAAAGTTTTAAAAAAAAAATAAAGCCTGGATTAAAAAAACAAATGCAAACCATACACAATGACAATGATGGCAGGAGTATTGTTTTTCTTCACCAGAATTCTCTTGAAGTTTCCAATAAATTATGCAGTGAGGAGAATTTACTGGAGTATGAACTCCAAATACTTCTCAAGAACTACATGAATTTGTATTATTCTGGAATAAGAGATTTAAAAGTGTTAGGCACTTGCTAGTTTTTTCTAATAGTCAAAAACATTTAAAAACCCAGATGGCTTTTTTTCCTCTCAGATTTGCTTTCTAAATGGAAAAAAATGAAAGCATTATGCTGCAAGACTATTATGCACCAGAAGGACAGAAATGTTGAAAATTCTCAGAAGTTTAAGCAAATACATTAGAAGGTTTACCTTCTTCTGGAGATGTGGAGATTGGAACAGCTGTCAGATCATTAATTACATAATCAAACATTCTTCCTTCTTTGGCATACCTCTTCAGTACAGGAATACAGTCTTCAATTAGAACCTGTAAGAACAAAACATTGTTGCTAGTCCTAAAAATACCTTAAAACTGACCAGGTAAAAGGGAACAAATGTGGATTCACAGAAATTAAGATAGAAAAATTACAAAATTAAATGCATGTTTAATTTTAGGCTCCACTTTCAACTTTTTACATCATACAGAAAGGAGGAACTTTGTAGGAATTGTGACAGTGAAAACACAAGCATTCCAGGACTGAAGTTCCTAGATCTATGATCATGCTCTTCCTACCAAATGCTGACAACAGTTAGCAGTTTCAACAAATGAGTTAAACCAGGTATTTGTATGAAGGGCCACTGATTTCCACAGAGTAGCATGTGACTTCTCTGTTAATTTTTGTGTGTGTTTTTACTAGATCCCTCCTGTAAGTTAATAACTGTGACAACATCTAAGGGCCAGTAATGAAAACATAAACATGTCAAATTACACTTAGGCTCATTTTTAAGTTCTGTCCAATGCAGCACAAAGACCTCAGCTGCAGGGATGCATGATAATGGTTGGAGTTTTAAATTTTAATATAATAGTAGTGTAATACTAGGGGATTTTGCCTGTATGTTAAAAATAATTATTAAATCTGTATTACAAATTCAGGTATTTTCAACAGTACAGAACAACTAAGAAAGGTACATTTCTATCTTTTTAATGGTATAAGGAATGATGTTAAATACTACATTCTCACAGCTATCTCCTATTCATTTCTAAGTTACAGCAAACATTTTCCTATTTCACATTGCTTAAAAGCTACATAGGCAATTAATTTTACAAGTCTGAAGATGGAAAGTTAAAATACTTCCAACATGAACTCCAGTTAATAAAATATGCAAGTGTCATACAAAAGGAGACAAAGCTTCCCAAACTTGAGTCCGAAGACTGGTCCCCAAAACATTGCCAGAGCAGTCTTCCAGACTAGGTCTACACCTATTTGAAATACAACTTGTAATGAAATAAAAACAAAACATTACCTGGTAGCACTCTCCTCTCAGATTGTCTAAGACATCTCCGCACGTTTTACGCATGTGTTTTCTACACCCGTCAATCACCATTTGGTCAATGTTTGAAGCTTGTCAAGGCATAATACATCCCAGAAATAATACAGGCAAGATTCTACTTCTTCAGAAACAAGTTCTCAAAGAGGCATTCACAAAAAAAGTAATTAGAAGTGCTTATTGGTATATATCCTGCAATAGCCAACCTTTTGTGCTGACTTCCAGATTCAATTAGATGATTACGAAGTGCTGATTTTTGGTTTTAACCGGTATTTTTGATACCTTAGGTTATCATTATGCTGAAATGGGAACTGTAAGACTATTGAAAACTCCATTAAGTTAAACTAGGCTGAGATTTTAACCTACATTTTTAAAACAATTATTTTCAGTCTTAGCAAAGCGATCCCAAAACCTAGGATGATCAAGATCTCATATGGCTAACACTGGTTTACATTACAAACTGTATGAACTACAGAATGTTGAAAGCTTGATTTGTATTGGTATTTTTAAAACAGGGTTGGTCAATTTATCAATACAGTTCATCAAACTGTGACATTCCTATTGATTAAATTTTTTTGCTCCTAGGCACTCTTTTTTTATAGCTTTCTCTAGGAAAACAGATGAACTCAAGAAGGCAGAAGTGAGCCCAAAGCACAAACCTGACAGACCTGTCTTGTGTTATTAGAGAAAGCATCAGTCTGCTGACAGAGGCATTCCTTTCCAGCCTTACACAAACTGCTACTCAGAGTTATGGTATGGATTTGGAACCTGAAAGCAGGTGTTGCATAATGATGCACAAACATGTGGTCACTGGGTCTCCCTAAGCTGACAAAAAGATTTCATTTCAGACGCTATCTCCTCATGTAAATCAGAACCAGACAGGTAGCTTTGCTCAGTGCTAAGGTATCAGCAGAAGGCTCAGGTTGATATGAATGATGGGCCATTTGTCAAAGGATATCTCTACCATAGTAACCATCTTTGGCTTCAGTTTGACTATCTCATACAGTATACCTCCATCACCACCTCCTAGGATCAGCACTTCCTTCCCAGTGTAATCTTCCTTTCCACTGCCCATTATGGCTTGAGTATACGCCAGGTCACTTTCTGCCAGATCTGAATGGAAGAAAGAGAATTGGATAGAAACATTAAATCTTCAGTTGTTCTCATTAACTGGTATTAATCCAGAGGTGATACAATACAGACCAAAGCAAGAACATCTACAGAAACAAGCCGGCTCTCAGAGACAGTCCAAGTAATGAGATTCATCTCAGAATCCCACACAGGATTTCTCCAGTTCTCCATGAACCCAACAATGCCCAGCTCAGCACTGGGAAGCACCATGTGCCAAGAGAAAAAATAGCAGAGCAAAACCATCAGTTTTTGTAACTTGATGCTCACACTTGTCACTTCAGTGGGTTTTTATCTCAGACTCATCCTGCAAGATACAGATCTGGAAATTTTTGAAAATCCACTGTGCACCCCACCTAAACAGAGCAACCTAGATGCACACCAGTGGATCCCTGCACAGAAACAACTATGACCATTAACACCCAGGTGCTGACAGGCCCTGCAGCTTGCCTGCTGCCAGCATTAGCTTCAGAGCAGGCAGTGACACTCCCAAGCGGGAACAAGAGATCTGCAATGCAAGGGCCAAGCTTTGTGCAGCAGCACACTGTGGTATATCCTGTCATTCTGCCTGGAAATCACCACCTCACTTATGAGTGCACAGGAACAAAATGAGACAAAGCATTATTTCAAAATCCCATGGAAGGGAAATAACTAATGGCATATTCCCCTTTCTACAGGGCCCACTGTCATAATGTTAAAGCAAAATCTCATCTCCATATTAAACTCTGATGAAAATTTCTGGCTAGAAGTACTGAATACCCAAGTTTGATGATTTCTAATACAATTCTATCTGGATTAGAAAATACCTTGCTAATGAATTCAGTAACAGTGCTTTTCAGCTGCCATCTGCACAGAAGCCCGCTTGACAATTGTAGAAAAGTTAATTGAATTGTTAGAGGTATTTCCAATGATTTCAAAAAGCTGTATTTCAATTTCTTAATTACTCTGCCATTAGAGTGAAGATAGGCATTCTATCCCTGGACAGCAATGTCCCTCATTTACCAGAGTCAGTCCTTTTCAACATTAAGAATGAAGATTTTACAAAGCATAGTCATTTTATTGCCTAGATTTTTCAGCAAACAGCAATCTCCACCTTTAAAGAACAGTAGCCCATCTTCTCCTAAGTTCACTTTCAAAAATACAAAGGTCAGCAGGCACAAAATACTACATATATAAAAACACTCATATAAAGGCTGGGTCACTATTTAGATTAACTGAAGAGTTCAAGTTCTATTATTTTGAAGAAGAGTCAAAAGATGTTCACAAATAAAGCAGCTAAATGGTTTGAGATACAGCTGTCCTACACCTCACCAAGCAGGAAATTCCCTTAGAGAACCAAGGGAACAGCAGGATTATACACACACACACGCCAGGTCCCGTTTCATATTTCTTTAGAACTCCATTATGTTTTGAAGACTGACCAAGTAGCTAGTTTTATTGTCAAAAAGAAGGTCTCAGAAGGTTGGACTGGCAACAAACAGAGAAAAGCTCATATAGAAAAATGGAGGAAAGCAAGCTCTGCGTTAGAACACCATCTTCTATTTTCCCAGGCCACTTTCTGCAGCAAAGACACTAACTCCGGAAAAATAATTTTTTTTTTAAGCCCTAGATTTTACACTGGTCAGCCTGATTTACAACAGTCTTAATACACAGGAACAGATATATGTGTACGTGCACAAACAGTTTCTAGCATCTGCACCATGACACTTAGACATCCATTAAAACTGCCATAGCAGGACAGAAAACAACACTGCTGACATTTTCATGACAGAAATCCTTAAATGAGATGATACTTACTAACATCCCCACTGAGAATAAGAATATTTCCAAATTGTTTTGAATGCAGAATTTTAATATTCTGAAAAGGTGAATCTTCATCATAAACAACTTCATCTATGTCATACTCCACCAGGCGCCCATCAGCTGTGGGCCAGTATCTATCAATGACACCTCCCCTCAAAATGGCTGGCAACCTAAAAAATAATATGAAAGAAGTTTATAAAAATTTTCAGTGTTTATTTAAAAAAAAATCCACTTTAAACACAGTGTGGATTCACCACAATAAATAATATTTACAAGAGCAATCTAAGAAAACTTGCCACATTTAACACTTAACAGATATAAGAAATCTACCAGTCATATGTTAAATATACATAATTTGCTAAGGAACAGATAATATACATGGCTCTTCTTTATATACAACTTCTAAAATGTACCTGTGAATTTCTCTGTATTCTAAGACACAGGATTTATATAATGTATGAGCCTCTGTAGAAGAATCAGCTCATGACTAGAAATTGATACAATACTAAAACAGAATACAGGCAAAAAAACCATGACAAAACCTCTTCCCATCTTCAGTTCAGTTAATAATACCATTTCTCTGAGATTAAATGGACCTCACTCTGAAGCTATACTGAGACACATTTTAATACATAGAGAAACAACAAAAGAACTATTACAGTACTTCAAACTGAGCTGGGTCAGCTTGCAGTACATAAACACAATCCTTGATATAACTAGATAGTCTGAATTACTTTTTAAAAAGTGGTTCAAGTATCTGCTAAGATTGTTTTGGGTTTGCTGTTTGTGGGTTTTAGCCTTTTTTTAAATTCCATAGAGATGCACCTTGGTTCAAAGCGGTATTTCACCTGTAAAGACAAACTGTCTTTGAAATGACAGCAAGCACTCAAAAGGATTGTGTTTAGGCAAAATGTGCAGGCACAGAGTTCATCAGATCTCCCACACACATTTCAAAGAATTAAAAGGGGGTTTTTTTCCCGAAGAAAGAGCAGACACAGGCAAGTTTCTTCCAAATTCCCCAGTGATTCCCAATCAACATTCCAGAAACACTTCCTACCCTCAGCGAGCCGCCAGATGGCAGCACACGATGGGAGCAAGAGCAACCTTGCCTTACAACAAGGCAGGGTAAACTTCTCCAGCTACACTCATCCTACTGTAACTGACACCAAAACCATGCAAAACAACTTTAAAAAGAACAGCCCCTCAAAAAAACCCAAAAATCAAACGAAAACACACAAAAACACACAAACCAAAAACAAGCAAAAAAAGACACTGAGGAGCGCGTGACAAGATCCACGCCAGATGCACTGTTCCAGGAGATTCATCTTCCTGTATTAAGGTAACCAAAAGATCTAGACCACTCCACACACACTCAGGTGTTGTCCTGATCAGTTTAAGAAATTCCATTCATACCTTCATACTCCAGGTTATTCACTGCATTACAGCAAAGCTTAACTTGATTATCTCTAGTAATTATGCAGAAAAGCCACATACAGAAGCAGAGGTACAAACTCACCGTTTCACCCTTTTTATGTTACCATGAAACAATTCTTTCATTCTTTCTTCTACTTTGTTTAGAAGCTGCAAAACAATAGTAAACGAGAGGTAGAATTTGTAGATCAGCACTTAATGCAAAGTAACTTAAATCAGTCTACCTGGAAGTCAATAGAACACAGCACCTGCTATGAAAAGGCTTTGAAATGTAACATGAGAAGCCCATGAGTAACTAGCTGGCCTCCTCTGTCTTGTTACTAGCAAGAATGTGCACATTTCAGCAGCTGTCATCACTGCATTTAGCTGTTCTCCAGGACAGCACAGCCAAAGAGGGAACACAAGAACCACTTAAAAGTTCCATTCCTGCTATTAGCAGTGGCCTCTTTCCCTGCAAAATTCAATTCTAGAGCCTTCACGCCGGGGAAGATAAAGTTCTTTTTCTCCATTGGGCAAAGGATTGAGTATGGAGGCTCCCCATCCCTCAGAACAGAGAATATGAAGGAGTCTCACACTAGCACACCAGGCTGCAGACTGAGTATCTCATGTCCTCCCTCACTGCCCTGGGTAGCTGAAGAAGCTCTAACCAAGGCTGCTGCATCTTTACAACTTTTACAAAGGACACAAGGCACAGTACTTGCAGAAGTGTGTGTGCATTCATGTGCACAACTTCAACAGGTGCTACTGTTCTTCATTTGTGAGCAACCAGATCTAAAAAAAAGGGGCTCCTCAACAGTTTGGTAATCCTAGTAAAATAAGCACCATTCATACCTGATCAACTTCTTCTCTTCCTTTCACGTCATCATTGTAGCTCTGCAGATCCACCAGCACTAATCCATGAGGGTGAATTCTCAAGTTGGCAAAACTACAACAGAGACAGTGGTGACAAATTTATTATCAAAAGTCGGTAAGGACAAAAAATCTAAAACAAGTTAGATTAAAATTCAGAATTAATATGTTTTTCCCCAGCACCTTTAACTGTTGGCTGTGCCAGCTCAAGTCTTCCTCTGCAAGTCACAAAGAGCAAACAAAGCTGCAAGAACTTGCCTATCACTACACAACTAATAAAACCAACAGGAAGCAAGGCAGTGAAACAAGCTGTTATACACCACAACAGCTGGACATTTTCCTTCCCCTATATTTTCCTTTTCACTTCTGGGGATGTGTGTCTGTTTTGTTTTGCAGGCAGGATAGTTGGGGATGGTGGTGGGTTTTCTTTTTTTTTGTTTTTTTGGTGGTTGGTTTTTTTTTGCTTTTGGGGTTTGTTTTGGGGGTTTTTTTTTAAATTTTTTTTTATAGTAACTACTCACATTGATCACATTCAAAGCTGAATAAAAATTCTAAGTGAGAAAAAATAAACATCCTGGAGCAAACCACAGTTTTGGTAAAGAAACTGGAGCATCAAACTTTCATTGATAAATACATATGCAAAGTCAACAAAACTCCTATTGTATATTTACTACAGGAACATCTAAAGACCAAAGAGCAAAGCTCTGCCATGCTAAGTACATTAGATAAACAAACAGTGAATCTTGGAGAACTTGCAACAAAGAGTACAAGAGCTAAGGGAAGGACACAAGAAAAAGTGTAGCAGAGGCAATATCCTTCCCATTCTGAGGGGAGAAGACAAAAAGAAACAGGCTACAAGGGGATTACATAAAGGAAGCAGAGGAGAAAAACATACACTGGAAAATAGTGCAGAAGAGGGGATGAGAACAGGAATGAGTGAACAAAGAAAGAAGGGTATTCAGGGATAGAAATGCTCTAGTACAACACAGAAACCTCAGATAAAGCTGTATCATTCTCTGAATGCTCCATTCTTTGCCTGTCTACTCTTATCACCCCACACAGCCCCAAAGGAATACAGAAGCCAGCTCTTGTTGTGACAAAGCTTCTATGACCTTTCATGTCCCTACAACTCACATCATTTTGTCTCTTCCAGAGCTCCTTTTGCAAACTGTCAGCCCTCAATAGGAACACCACCTCCCCCATGATGCTGGAACCCTCAGCTCCCGGCTGCAGTCAGAGATAAAACCCTGAATATATTCTGTGTTATCTGAAGATAACTTCTGGTAACTGTGAAACAATCAAATTATGAAACTGACTGAAGCAATTCACAAATAAAAACACCTTGCTGGTTTTGGAACAGCAGTGCCCTGCAGCTCTCATGTGTTACTACTGTCACCCAGTTCTCTTCAGAGGACAGGTCTGGGTAGTCTGAGTCTTTCCTCAAGACTACAGACAGATCTTGCCCCCAGGAAGAAAAGGTGTTCCTGTTTACTGCACACATGCACACGCAGAGCCCCACAGACTGTCACCACCTTGGAGCAACCCTCCCTCCATCCCAGAGCTTCCCCACTAGGTGTCCTCCAACACAGGTTTTTGGTTAGGGAACATAAAAGTCTACCAGGATTCTTTTACATGATGATTTGGATTTTTTAAAAGGAGAGAAAGACAAAGGAGCAGAATTCAGAAGACAGAAGTACTGGTCTCTCCAATAGGTTTTGGACATGACCATTCACACTCCACAGGCACTCTGAGCTGCAGCACTACACACAGAAATATGTACATGAAGTTCATAAGACAGCTCTGTAATTTGACGTCCTGAAAACTGGCATGGTGTTCGAAATATTTTCACTGTTAGAAAAACTTTTTATCAGTTTATTTCCATATTTTGGGAGTTGTTGCTGACATAAATAAGCAACAGATTGACTGCCCCATGACTTAAGAGTTCTCTTTGAAATTCATTTCGTACAAGAATTGCGTATCTGTGGTAAGATTTGTCAGCTGACACCTTCACTTCCCCTGTGACTCCACCAGAGCCTCAGTAGGGGATGTTCCCGCCCCTGCTTTGAGGTGGGAGGCAGAGAGGACAGCTGCTCTGAAAGTACAGCCATACAACTTCAGATTTGTAAGTGATATGACAACATTAGAATACAGAGACAACAGCACCGCAGAACCAACCATTCATCCAAGTGTCACCTCTAGCAGACTAACAGGCTCCTGGCACCTGGGGCAAGAGGGAAGAGATGAAAAGCAGGCAGCAGGCTGTGTAATGGGACAAAAATTCAAGTTCCAGGCTGATATTCTCGGCTAGTTTATGGTAAAAAAACTTTAAACTTGATTAAATTCAAAATTCTCAAAAATAATACAGGTTTGTTATACACTGGCTATAAGTTACATGGATGAAAAAAGACACCTAAAATAAGCTAAAATGCCTGTAAAGATTTAAGCACAAAGCCAAAGTACAAGTGTACTTAAAAAAGTGAACAGTCCAGTATTAGGTAGTATTAGGGCAGTAGTGGTAAGTTCAAAGTTTTTTGAACTCACAAAAGAATGACTAGTTTCAGTCAGCAGAAGGCTATGCAGAAGCAGAAGCCAGGCTATGCTGGCTTTTGTCACCTTACATTTGTCTGCTTGGCAGAACATGTACGAACACAGGTTTTTATCAGCAGCACCTCTTTTAATATGTGGAAGAGGATTCCTTAAAACAATGCAAATAGTTTCCATTTTCTACCTATGAAAATACAGGAAAAAATATTTCAGAATCCAAATGAGGGGAAAAATAAAGTTTGATTCAAAATTAGCCCCTCCTGTCTCATATTTCTGAAAAATATAATACCTGTTTTAAAAAACAAGCCCCCGCCACACTTTTGGTGTGGGCTTGCATGTAATTTCATAAAAGTAGCACAGGGTAAAAAGCTCAGTGAGGAGGTATCCTCTTCCTTTCCATCTGGCAAGGAAGTCTGAAAAGCAGCCCTCACTGTAGGAACGCTCCACTTGTTGCTGCACCTGCACATCCATCACATCTATCACATCCTCCAAGGCAGTACTCAAGCTCTTTGTGCTCGTGCAAACAGGTGTCACCTACAGACAATTCTATGGAGTGCTGCATCTTTGCACCTGAACATCAGAAAACATCAGATGGCAACAAATAATTCCTAACTGCACAAATCAAAAAGTAACTGCTGGAAACAGAACTAGGAAGCAGAGATCAAAATATTCTAACCCAAAAATCTATCATGCTGCCTTAGTTACTTGTACTGCAATGTATGAAACATTGCAACCCTACATACCAAGAAAGGATTTCCCAAACCACCACACCCAGAGGGTAAAGCTGGATGCACAGGTACCTACAAACTCTGCTCTACCCATCAAAGCTTTTATCTGCTGACTAACTTTGAGTCGCTATAAAATAGAATAGTTCAAGTTCAAGCATTTCAAAAACAGCTTGCCATCAAATGCATCACCCAGCAAACTACTCAAAGAGGGAGGAAATAAAAATTTGCTTATACTAGGAAAACATAAAATTCTACAAAATGGTATGACATTGTTTCACTAAGACATACTCTTTTATAAAGTGTTCTTCAGTTTAATTACAAAGTTCTTAAGGGACATTAAGGAGCTGGGAAACCACATTTCCTCATTATACCTTTAGTCCAGTTCTCTTTTTACAGAGCAAGAAAATTCAACCAATGAAAGCTACCATGGTAGCTGTTGTTGATTCCTATCAACTGCTTCCTATTCTTCAGCCCATTTTTACACTCTGAGTCACATCATAGGAAACTACAACATTTTAGCCAGAAATACAGCACTGAGGAATGTTCATCCTGCTCCTTTAAAATATGCTGCCTAGCATACACAGTAGTTAGCAAAAGACTAACAAAGAAAAGAAAAAAGTAAACACTTCCCTCTCCCTCCACTGTGTTACCATATTCATCAGCATCTGTGACACACAAACCAAACTTAACTGGGTAAAGCTTGCACTGCTGTGAACAGTGAAGTCAAATGCCAGTAGGATTATACTTCTCTAAACAAGAATTCAGACAATGAAGTTAAAAATGAATATGTATGTAGGAGAGGTCAAAGCTTTTTTAAAAGACATTCTTGTACTATAGAAACAATGACTCAAGTTTGGGGGTTTTTTAAGAACTGCAAGATGGAACATGACAAAAGAAGGAGCATTACGTGTACAAGGAAAAAGGTCTCATAGCTCTATGCAGTATAATAAAAGGCTACTTGCTCACAAACAATGTAATGAGATTAAAATAAAGTATTAGATGAAAGGATATCAGTTTCCAAAGATTAGCTTCATTAGATTTTTCTCCTTAACTTAGATGTAGTAACACTTCTCAGTCTGTTGAAATATACTGGGCACTGACTCTGTACTGTCACATATATATTAAATAAGATAAAATCTTCACATGTTTTAAACCTAACTTTTAACTGTTTAATCCAAGATAGTGACATTTCATTAAAAGTATGCTCCTTAATGTGACCCTACAAACCACTCCACAAGGACTTTAAAAACACACAGATCAGAAAAACAAGACTAAAAATGCAAGAGACAGAGGTCTACTCCAGCACATGTTCTCCAAGCAGTGTTTGGGCAAGGGGGCTGGCAAAGCAGAGGAAAGCATCCATCCTCACCACTTCAGAGAAGAACTTGAGTGGCTCCAGTGAGCCATTCCCTGCCCCACTCCAGAGCCTTGTGCTGACAACCCCATTAGTAAATGTCTTCAGCTGAACCTCCCTCAATTAGGCTCTTTGTCAGAACAAATCACAAAGTAAATGGACCAGGTAGAGTTGCCACATACGACTTTTGTTTGCTTAGCTTTGGACAAAAGAGAACAGGGATCTGTTGCTTTGGCAATGACAACAGGAAAGCAGGTCTTAATCCCCAAATCAGCTCCAATCCATTCAACCAGCACAGCCCTCCATGGGGCTGTTCACAAGGCAGCTTTGTCAGAGACAGTTTAGTCAACAGCAGTGCCCACAATTCCAGACTGTAGCCCAGGGCACCCTGCCGACTATGGGGGTTATCTCAGCAAACTCTGGAGTGTAGACACTGTTTAGCAACATATTACTATCTCATCTGAAATATTTTTTCCCAGGGATTAGTACCCAGCTTGTTACATCAACTGCACACCTGTCTTGCAATAGCTCAGTCACCTTTGGCTGGCTAAAAACATGTTTGTGTGCACATGTTCACAAAACCCTCACAGCATCCACTCTATCTCTCCCAGGGAACTTGTGACAAGTTGCAGCCAGCCATCCTTACAAGAACTGCTCATGACATACCTACCCCTCCATCACAATTCTTTTTTTCCAAGTTTTACCACAAGCTGCTGCTGAAAATGAAGTACACTCACTGTTTTGCAGGGAAAGAAGAGGAAAAATCTATATGCTGTGGCTATTTTCTCCTTGTTGTGTCAGGTAGTATTTTTATGCTAACTAAAAATGCATGCTACTTCAGAGCACTAAGATGAAGTGCAGACAAGCTTGCTGGTATTAAAATAAAGCCTATTTAGTAAGTATGAAATCCTCCATATGCTCATCAATTCACTCTTACAACTTGTGAAGTGTGTTTGTTTTGCAAGGTTTTTTAACTGTCCAGTCTGTTGGGTTTTATGGGTTTACAACCTCATTTGTTTAAGTTAACTGAAACAACATTAAACAAATACAAACTACACTAGCAGAAATACTGTTTAGGGCTACCTTAAAAAAGTATTCAGGCTTCTTCCTTAACCAGAGGAAACAAAACTGCTGAGGTCCCAAAACTCACAGAAAGTTCTTCTGTGCACATGTTTAGTTGACTGTAACAAAAGCAATCAAGTCAAGTATTTTAAAATGTAGGTTTTTTTAAGAACCTTTCTCAGAGATATTTCCAGGTGCCAGTTCACTTATCTCCTGGAAAAGTTATTCACCAAATGACTGTTTTCTAGAAGAAGTTCCTGGAACACCTCAAAAGACAGGCAATTTAACTCTTAACTGCTCCTTTAGAAGAGGCTGTCATCTTAAGGTAAATGATCAGATGAATTCACAAAGAGAAAACCCAGAGAGAGAATTGACATCTCATGTCCCTCTAAAACTCAAGGAGATGCAGGAAAGCAACATAGGGCCCTGTAATCAAATATACCCAATCTTTTAATCTTCTAACTTTTTACTTTTAGGTATATTATCTTATCTTTTTATGAGAATTACATGAAAGCTTAACTCAATAGAAAGGAAGGATTGAACCAGAGTAGAAAATCATCAACTTCGCTATCTTTTCACCAACTCAGAGACAAAAGTTACCAGAACTGCAATGTTTATCTAACTATTCAAGAAGAACATAAAAGCACATGTAACTAAAGACAGACTAAACAAGGCTGTACAAAAAGATACAACAGGTTTTTTTCTAGGCTCATCAAGTATAAAAACCAAAAAATTTTGAGTAGAAAAAGCCAGTGCCACATTTGAAAAGCTAACTGAAATATACTAAAAACTTCATACAGCACAACTGAGAATGATAAACATAGAAATACTCACAATCCACTTATTTATTACCTTAGTTTGGGTCCCAAAAACCCCCAACAAATAACATCCCATCAAACAAACAGAAAGAAACCACCAGGCAAAACAAATCCAACAAAAAACAAACAACTCCAAAGCAGCAACTGCCACAATTATGTCAAGAACAGGCAACTGAATAACCATAAAGAAGTGAAGTGCAATAAAATCACAGTAGTTACTTATAAAATGGACTAGATTAACGTATACTTTAATCAACTAACCCTCACACTGTAAAGCAGCATGAGGAAATAAAGTGAATGTAGTTTAGTTTATCAGTGTGTCCCAGCAGACTCAGCTTTTGTTTCACTAATGACACCAGCCACCCTTATCATGCTGTTAATTATTTCAGAAGCTTCTTGAGAATTTGAAGCACATACCAGCATGTAAATACAGACAGACACAAAGCTGTCATTGTTCACATGCTAAGGTTAGACTCCAACAAGTTTAGACATATTTAATGGTCAGAAAAATTACAAATACATTGAACTGACTTGAGCTGTCCTGCATCTGGAAGGACTAGTGCTGAGACCAAGGCACCGTTCTATGGTACAGACCAGATTGAGCAGTTCAACCTTCTGATATCCAAACTAAAAGATGACATAGTCCAGATTAGAAACAATACTCTGCTTTATCATAGCTACTTCATACACAAGGCTGATAAACAGAAAGCTTGCCCTATAAACACTACAGGAGGTCGAATAGAGGGAGAAATAAATATTTTAAGGAAGGGCAGTGAAGACATAATCAAAAGAAAATCCACTCACCTGCCATTTTTTTTGATGTAGGTTACTAAATAACCATGGTCTTCCCAGTTATGAACTGTTTCTGTCATTCCCTGCTCCTGAAAAATGGGCTGTAGAGCTTTAAGAATGGCATTACAATCAGCTGCAAGATTAAGAGAAAAAATAATCAGTGAGGATTTTCTACTCAAGTTACTTCTGCCTTTTTTTAGAGGCTGGAAAGTTTTTCTTAGCAGCCTGAATTAATTTTTCTTTAAGCACCAATTGAATAATGATACTCTTTCGTGTATCTTCTCTTCTGCCCATCCTCATCTCCCCAGAGATATTCCTCAGTGCATGGGTATCCAAACAACTTTCTTTTAAATCAGTTTTCACACCTGAGCAAAAGCAGATATCACTATGGATAGGAGTACTTTTATTGATCATATACTGTATCACAATCCACACAAGTCTTTACGCACATAATTCCTTTTAAAATCACTTAACACACAAACAGCAAACCCCCCCCAAAAAACCCACAGCACTGGCACAAAACCTTAAAAAATGTTCAGCTGTAATACTGGATAACTAGAAAGGCATTGAAGACTAACCTATTTACTCTACTCCTACACAAATATCCTTTTTTCTAACATCCAGGCCAGAGCAAGTCACCAGTTGAAATACTCATGATATTACAGAAAAGATTTCTAAGAAGAGCACACAAAAACTGACTCAGAAATAACTGACATTACTCTGGTAAAACTACCTTCAAAAGCAAGCAGATAATTTGTCCATAAAGATATTTCTTCAGTCAGAATATGCTAAGTTCAGAAGTCTCAAGTTTGCTGTACGGTTTTGTAGGGGGTTTGTTACAACATAGCTTTAATGAACTATTTCAATTTCTTCAAGTGTCTCAAAAACCAGTTACAAGTTTTGCCCATTTTTTTTGGAGTTGACAAGATGAATTAGTGGAGGATGCTCCTAAAACTGCACTTAGCAGAACAGGAACAAAACTGGAAAGACTCACACCAGTGTCAGTGAGGAGACCTAACAAATCATTAATCTACAGGCTGTCTCTGTAAGGCAAGTAGCATCACTTCTACTTGACAAAACACAGAACTAAGCCACTATGGTCAGCACAGATCTTCCCCAGAGTGACTTTCTTGAAGAGTTATTCCCAAGGTACTTATTTTGTTTTACCCCTGCTCCCAAAATGCACATACATTTGAAAGTAAAGGTAGCCTGCAGACATAACCAGCAATAGTTTTCAGGATAAGGAGTTGTACAAGCTACAAAGAACTGAAAAAAAGATCCATACCAAATAAATCCAAGTTCGTCAATCACCTGCATCCAACTCCACAGAAGGCTAAGCTAAAAATCTAATTGCTTGAAACTTATGTTTGCCCATCTATAAACCCCAGACTTGAATTACCCCTGAATGTTTCAACCAGACAGACTCAAGTAACTGACAGAGTATTTACTTTTCTTCAAATACAAAGAGCAAGCCAATTCTCCAGCAGCCAAGGATATCTAATAAAAGTTGGAGGGCTTTGCTTATTACTCATACTATCTGATCTTGATGCATGTTCTGAGATAGATTTATTTTTCACCTTTTACATCTCACTCATTAACTCCACTTTGCAAACTACAGGCAATGAGAACCAACAAAATTTAATTCTGTTAGACCACAGTGAATTATTTAACTGCTGGCTCCTTCTTAGTCAGGAGCACCACTGATGAAACACCACAGTCCACTACCACCATGAAACTTCCTCCTTCTCCTATCTTCCAGTAATAATCTGGATCATCTATACCAGTAAGATTTTAGACTTCCTATCCAGTGTCAGGTTCTACTACAGAATAGGCAATAATTAAGGCTAAGAATACATGCCCAGTAACCATGGTTACAGTAGTAATAAATGGGCAAGTAATCAAACCAACATGTTTTTCAGACATCAAAAGAATAGATAAATAGGGCCATAACTATGAGCCACAGTTCTTAAACTGGTTCTAACCTCTGCAGCCTTGCAATGGGAAGGGTACTTTGCAATGCTCACTTTCAATTTGCAGCTTCTGGCAGGCATCAGCCCTTTTTGGGGAAGTCAAGGGGAGCTGCTCCAATGCCAGCACATGCACAAAGAATTTTGGTCACTTCCGATATGCAGTCCCCACTTCCTCAGCAGCATTTGCTTCCTGGCCTAAACTCTTTACCTTCTCCATCGTTTTCAAAACAAATGCCCATTTCCATCCTTTATTTCTTAAGTCACTCCCACAAGAACAATAAAGAACTCTGTTTACTAATGCATGCCAGGGCCAAGAGTAAAATGACATGAAACCCAAGTTGCACTAGTGTCCAATCAACTCCCAAAGCACTTCAGTTGTACAGGTCCTGCAAGAAAGCAGTAAGGTGGTGAACAGACTGAAAGAACTGAAGCAGTCATACCACATTTAGCCTGTTTTTAACAGCTTTAAGGAATCCTTCTGGGTGCATCTTGGCAGACACTGCAGGACAAATCATCACTGATTATTTTTCTGCTCCATGAACATACCAACCCCTCACATACGGCTCATCACTCAGCTGCAGAGCTCTTTGCTAAGAACCCAGGCACAAGCTTGATGAAGCTCTCCCTATTATGCTATTAACTTTAGGAAATTAAAACAACATGCTCTTTCACCAGGTATCCCTTGAGTTATACCACACAAGATTTGCCTTGGAGGGTTAATTAATTCTCCCAAGTTGGAGATTCCTTTATAAAATGTTCAAGGCTTAAGTGGTTGCTTGAAGGCATCAGGAAGTTTCAGCAATCTCAGGATTTCTCCTTCAAATCAATTTGTCACCACCTCACTCCAAGCTCAGATATGCTCTTATCAAGCACTGATAAGCAAATAGGACAATGGTGATTAAAACATTAGCAACATCTTTGCATCTACATCTATCTGTTTATTCAAGTAGTCATTACCTTTTTTTGGTTCAGAAACAAAAGAAACACTCTGGATACCAAGTATAAAATACTGGTTTAGGTATTTGATAATTATTTGCCAGAAGGAATGAAAAATGCCCAGAGTTTCAACCTTAGAGAACAGGAACAAAACTCACTATGTACAGGATTTGAAACACATGTATTTTTCAGGAGAGTTAATGCCCAGTTTAGCCAGAACATTTTTGAACCCTAGCACATCTGAAGACTTGCAGCAGCTGCAGAGGTTCCTCTGAATTTGAGCAATAAAGAAGTCAGCACTTGACAGTAATCCGTGAACAGGAGAGCAAAGTCTGGAGTCACCGTAAGCATCAAGTCTGGCCTCAGCTAGTTCCAGCCTGATACTTGAGCTCAGTGTTGGAGTCATCTGCTATTGAGCCAGAGTCTCTCTAGAGATATTCTGGTTTAAGACTTCTTCATGCCCTATGATTAACAAAATTCCAGTAAGCTACGGGAACAGATTAATCCTCATTTGAAAATATTCACCCCATTCCCAACTCTGAATTTTTCTTACCCTGCTTTTCAATCATTTCTTCTAACAAGTGAGAATACAGCATAACCAAAATAATAGAACACATCAAAGCACTTATATACGATTCTGCATCCAATGAATTTTCCCTTGGTAGCTAAATATTCAATAGAGAAAGGTGAAGAAAACAAATCAAACTAAGTGCTTCATTAAGAATACAATAAAGAGTTAGCATACATTAGGAATCAAGATGCAGAATATGCTAGTAAATAGCAGCAACCTAAACTGCTGGCATATTGTTTTAGTTCAGAGCTGTTTAGGTTGTTTCAATGTAATAAATCCTTGTGTTTTGCAAGTCTGAGTTCCTTGCACACAGGCCTATCAAACACCAGTTCTTCAAAAATCTTACAGGAAAAAGAAATACAGAGACAGGGAGGGCACCACATTACAAGTGATGAAGGGAACACACCTGACAGGAGAGATTCATTTCTAGGCAGCTGAGGTCCAGGGACAGTTCAAGAAGAGCAGCAGGAGCAGGTGCCTTCCACCTTCTACAGCTGCATGCCTGACTGCTCTGGCACTGCACCCACTACAGTCAAACTGGTGGCCCTCTCCACCACCACCTCTGACTGGAAACAGTGTCCTCAGGCTTGAAGGTGTACAGGGAATCTCTCATTCACGGACTAATCCAAGGCATTTTTCCAATGCCAATATTGTATCTCAATCTTAACCACAAAAATACTGCAGAGTTAAGAGGTGTGCAGCAGAAATGTTTAGTAGCAAGTTTTTCATAAAATTTAAAAATCCAGAGCCAAGGAGTAGCTTCAGGCACCCATGAATTTTCCATGTCCTAGATTTCCTTTAGCACTTGGAAAATAGAAATAAAAAATGAAACCATCTGAAAGTCACAATAATTTATAGAAAGTCAACAGCTGCCTCCTCCTAAGTCCTCCTCTCCATTGTACACAAGAAGACACAGAAGCACAATAGTTTGCAGATAACTTGTTATCACTTAGTCATCAACTCCTGCATGGCAATCTTCTTCTTAGAACTAGAAAACTTAAGAATTGTACTTATTTTGTCCTAGTTAAAAGCATTTGCCTCAATGGAAAGTGAGTGAGCAGAGCACACTGATGTTTTAAACAGACTATCTAGAGGAGTTTTCACAGCAGCATCACAGGCTCAACTGAAGTCAGAATGCCAACAGTCACCTATGCTGAGCCTTGTCCCCCAACAACAAAATAACCCCACACCTCACAAGAATGAAAGTACCCCCTCCAAGCATACTCCATATACTGCTTTCATAACTGCCCAGAACAAATCAGGTAGTTCCTTCCTGACATGTTAATGGATGCAAATGAATAGCAACTGGCTTTAGCAACATAGACCTTCTGGGTATTCAGTCTCCCCTCAGAACACACACACAGGAAAAATCCTTTGTTTTGTGCTTTCCAGCTCTGCAAAAGAACAAAACAGCAGGAAGCAGAAAATTATACTAAAATTACTACTTTCAATCAATTTGCACCCATGAGGACCATCCTTATTATGTTGACTTAGACACAGAAGTCAACAAATCATGCATGGCATGAGGCTTAAGGGGGCAGCAGGTGGAAATAGTCATCTCCTACTCATTCATCCATGAGAAAACACATCATCAAGTTTCCTAGTGCACTCACTTTATTGCATTATCTATTGCACAAGGTTAAGAGAAGAAGGCTGCTTTTTCCAAAGGTTTCCACATAACACCTCCCACACTCCTATTTTTCAGGATTTCTAGCTACATGCCGAATACAGACAAATCCAGCTACACTGTGTCACACCAGCAAGTGCATGAACCTACTGGCACTTCCATGTGATCACCACAGCCAATGGGAGTCACTCCGTGCATCCAAGCATCCTTCAGGAAATTGTGAGTAAAACAACCACGATGAGAATGAGCTCTCAAACTATTAACAATACCCAGCCACAAAAAGGAGAATTCAACTCTCTCCTCCCCTGCACTACTACTACCTTAGTATTAGCTCCCTAATCACTTGCAAGGTAGAATTCCACAGATCTTCAATTCTCAGCAAATATAGATCTATGAGACCCATCCACTTCCATAATGGGATTAACACGTTAAAAATGAGTTATTCCTTCACCCTTTCTCTACTTTATTTGCTATTTTAGGGCAACGGAAAATCTCATTTATGGATTTTTCTATACAGAGGCACAAATACAGGGTGCCTCTGCTTGTGGATTCATCAATATCTGAAGGCTCACTCCCAATAACTCCTGCAGCACAATGTAGTAAGGAAGATTAAAAAAAAAAAATCCCCCACAGAGACCTGTGAGAGGGGTTTTCCCTTGTTAGTTTTCGGCAAAATGTTAGAAAACCATCATTGATGCCAGAAGCACATTGGGGACCATATTTTCAATCACTATTAGAGTCTCCCTCATTCATTCAGACACTTACAAATTATTTCTTTCTCCATTTTTAATTAAATATGTGATTTAAAAGTATTTTCCTATACCTGGCATCTAATTGCAGCTAGTACTGATATGGCATCCTACTGCAGTTAACTTTTTAAATGCCCATCCTCTGGAAATGTGCACAGCAGATCACAAAGCAATTCTCTGGTAACTCCAAAGAAAACCCAGAACAACACAGGCCTACACTTGAGCCTTAGTATCAACAAATATAGTTTCAACACCTTAACAAACTTCATTTGTCTCCCAGCAATACACAACTGAAGTCCACCAACTGGCATACAAGGACAGTTCACATTTTAAGCCTTAGCATCTGTTGAAATACCTGTAGCCCTACACAAAAAAGCTGTAGAGAAGAAAATACACTTGGTAATGGAATTTATTATGTCCAAATAATATCAGCTCTTGTGGTGACTTGCATCTTTCAAGCCACTTTAATCACCTACGACCTGACCATCTTCTAGAGAAATCGTAAGCATAGTACTTGTCCTATATACTTTCCTTTCCTTTCAAGGATTTTGATATTTAAGAGGCCTAGTCAGAGAAATGTATCTGAAATGGGAAATACTGATGTGTCAAATGCAGTCTTCATTTCCAGCAGGAATTTGCTCTACAGCCTCAAACCAGGGCCACACGAAAAACATCTCCCACACTCTCAGCCTTCACCTCTGCAAGTGACAGTTCCTTCATGTCTGAGCAAGCAGCCACTGAGAACTTGACATCATGCTGGAGAATCAGATAATTATATCTTCAGCATTCCAGTCATAAAGCATTTTAATCTTCAAAACTCAAAACCAACAAAAGCAGGGAATGAGTTCAAAACAGTCCTTACTGCTAAAAATGGAAAGCTCTTAATAACCTGTATTAACACCTCCTGACAAGCCCCATTTGTTCTCTGACACTCAGCAGGCCAGTTCTGGGTCCAGGCCTGCCAGAACGAGACTGTGGAGACCTGCAGGGCTCAGCTCACAACAGCCCAGACAAAGGCACAGCCTGAGCCCACAACGCTCATGGAGGCTGCTAAGGAAACACAACCAAAACAGAGCCATTCCTGAACTGCAGTTGCAAACACACCTTTAGCTAAGGGTGATAACACAGCTGCAAGCTCCTGAGACATGAGCCTTGTTTAATCCTTATTTACGTGGTCTTCACATACAGATCATAGCTAAGGAGTCAGCAAATTTTGTTCACATACCATAAATCAATAAGGCAAGGAGATAAGCCTATCATCTGCATGTTATCATTACAATCAGACATTTCAGCACTTCAGACAATCCAGTGCTTGACAGAACCAGTCAAATTCAGCTACAAGGACCAGAGATACTATTTCCTCAAGAAGTTCAAATACACTTATATGTGTTTTTACAGCTAACTGCAGCCAGCTCCAGCCACAAAAGCAAAATCTGTCTCACAGGATAAAATAAAAAAAGCCCTAGCATCTCTAGTACATCAGGTAACAAAAGCACCCACCAGAGAACATCAAATTAAAATTAATTCTCTACATAGGTAAGTGCTCAAATTTGGCATAGGTAAGTGCTTTTATTGACGAGTTTAATTTATAATCTTAGGCTAAAACTAATACTGAACTTGACTCCTTCATACACAAGATTGTCTAGAGAAAGAAATCACAAATTTTCAAGAACAATATCATGTTTTCAACGCCAGCCATCTCTTCCTGCATTATCTGCTATTTCCACACTTACTATGGGATGAACAATGATTCAACATCTAGAACTGCTGCTTATCTGCTAAATAAACCAAACTAGCACCTGTTCCAAATTATCTTTACTACAGAAGACACACAGATCAAAACACACAAGCAAACTGAACTCGTGCAGCATTTTCCCAGGTCAAAAGTAGGGTAGAGACTTCAGAAATGGTACCAAGAAAGAGCCAATACAGCACACCTCACCCCTCCACCCCCACATTTAGCTCTCTTTAACTCTCCTTTTCCTGGGAAATTACCCTTTCAGAAAGCCATTTCCTTAATTCGTTCTTAAAGTAAGGGAACTCAAAAAAGCTTGTCAAGTCTTTTCCCCCCTTCAAAAGTTTAGAACACCACAGCCAAAAATAAGCACATAAAACTTTAGGACTGCTCCACAAGGAACATTAAGACTTCCAATCCAAACAAAGACAAGAATTAAATTATTTTAACTGCATTCAGTTCAAATATTTAACAATTTGATAGCCTAAGTAGAAATTTCCATACTGAAAGAATATTTAGGAGTAACTCAGAACCCCTGATAGTTAAGATTTTTCTTCCCTGCAGTGTCAGAATTGAGCAGTGGAACCAACCTTGCAGACAGGAAGCTACTGACAGAGGATGCTCAGCCCACAAAAGGTCATTCCCTTCTTTCTATCTCCTTGAAAACATTCATTTGAGGAAAACCAGATCATCTGCACACACACATTCACTTAAAATTTTTCTTCAAAATTTAAGCATTGTCCTCCCTGCACTCACTCCAACCCCAGCATTCCCAGAGTGTGTAATTCATCCAAGAGCTTCCCAATCATTTGTTTTAATAACTGTGCCATCTAAGGTTATCACTGCTCTCCTCCACCACTCACTCATCTGTGCCCCAGCCCTGAGTATTATGGGCACAACTATTTGTGCCACTGTACTATGAACTATATATAATCCCCCAGCAATAATCCCAAACAGCAAACGTGGAGAAATTCAAAATGATTTCCAACTGATTTGCCTTTCAAAGCAACCTTCTGAAGCAAAGAACCCAAGTCTCACAAGGGTCTCCATATTATCTCTCTCCCCACCCTTAGAGAAACCTGAAGAACATTAATCAGTTCAATACTTAACAACCAAGAGACTAAGCTTAGTTGACACATCCATGCATGGATGGAAAAACTTCCACATGCAAACTGATTTACAACATATGGTAAATCTAAAATCAACCCTGTACAGGTATCAGGCATCAAATATCTATATACTTTCATAATCAAGTCCTCAAACTAAGTAACTTGAGTGGTCTCAAATTCTGCCCTTCTGACTAACAAAAAGACACAACTAAAGCTTTCTATGCCCCAATTAAAGAAGGCCAGCAAGCAGTGTCCATTTTTATAAATTTTAAAGTAGTCTTTTTGTATTTTAGGATAGGGAACACTATGCTCTTTGACTGCTAAAGTTGTCTGTTTATCTCCAGGGTCACAGATAAGCAAAATACTTCTGTTGAAAGGGCTGAGCTCTAGAGTTGCTAATTTAATCAGCTCTTGAGAAGACCATCACTGAAAGCCAGGCTATGTTATTCAGCTATCAAAGTTTCACCCCTGCTTATATTTAACTGACTATTATTACTCCTAAAAAACTAATGAGATGCCTAATTAGAGGAAATAAGTTATAAAGACAGGCAAAAAGGTCTTTTTTAACTATATACAGATTTTTATAGTATACGAAAAAATTTATTGCAAAGTTTGAATAAACTGGAAGCTTTTAGCAGAAGTACAAAGCTTTAATCATCTCATGCAGCCTCATTCCAAGGCAGTACTGTGTTCCCCATCTCAAACCAATACAGGAGGACTTGTTTTCTCTTAACTCCCCAGACTCACTGCAGCATTTCTAGCAACCTTACAGAAGAGATGACTGCAAACACTAAGAAAAGGCTACATAAGAGTTATCATTCTCTGGATCCTTGCTGAGTACATTTGAGTCCTGAAGAACGTACATGACCAGCTCCACAGTCCAATACTCCAAGGCAACTGGACCGCCTGAAGCAACCAGGGCTGTTACTGAAAGGGTTTGTAATATGCCAGCCAAGCAAGTCAGCCAGTGAGAACAACCCACCAGAATCCACACCTTCTCCAGCACATGCATTTGTTAACAGCTGCACAGGTATTAATACATGACAAAATCCCATCTTCCTCCTGCAGAGCTGTGTCCTGTGGATCTCTTCCCTGCTAGCAACAAAGACAGCCTCCATCCTTTACTCAGAGAGAACCTCAGAAAACCGAGGATAAAGACAAGTCACACATACCAGAGAACAAAGTAATAAACAGATCCCAGAGAACCATTAACATCTCACCCCTTGTAACCATTTTCAGTCTTGATGGTAGACAACTACAATACCTTTGGATAGCTGCTATGTTAAAAGTGATTATTTCAACCATGTATAATGACTCTCAGACCAAGCAAATTCTTAAAAAAAAACAAAAAAAAAAACCCACCATTACCACATATGGTTATTGCAAGATGCATTGCAATGAAACAAACTATTGTACAAGCTTTCTACAAAGTCAGATGCTGTTTATCTGGACTTCTGTAAAGCCCTTAACACAAGCCCCCACAACATCCTTCTTTCTAAACTGGCAAGAGCTGGACTCAGTGGGTGAACTGTTCAGTGCATAAGAAAGTGGTTGGATGGTCACATCCAGAGGGTTGTGGTCAGTGGCTCGGAGTTCCCCTGGACATTAGTAACAAGAGGTGCCCTCAGGGGTCCACATTGGCACCAGTCATTTAATATCTTCATTAACCACACAGACAAAGGGATCAGTTGCAGATGGCACCAAGCTGAGTGATGTGGTTGCCATACCTGAAGGATGGGATGGCATCCAAGGGGAGCTGGGCAAGCTTGAGAAGTGGCTACTGAGCATCTTATAAGGTTTAACAAGACCAAGTGCAAGAGGCTGCACCCAGGTCTGGGAAACTCTTTCTATCAACAAAGGCTGGCGATGAACACATCAAGAGCAGCCCTGCCTAGAAGGCCTTGGGGGTGCTGGTGGGTGAGAGGCTGGACATGACCCAGCAACAGGGATTTGCAGCCCAAAAAAAAAATCAAACTGTATTCTGGGCTGCATCCAAAGTACTGAGGGCAACAGGGTGTGGAAGGTGATTCAGCCCCTCTGCTCTGGTGGGACCCCAGCTGCAGTGCTACCTCCAGTTCTGGGGTCCCAGCACACCAGGACATGGACTTGTTAGAGCAAGTCCAGAGGAGGCCACCAAGATCATCAGAGAGACAGAGAATCTCTTCTGCAAGGAAAGGCTGAGAGAATTGGGATTGTTCAGTCTGTAAAAGAAAAGGCTTTGAGGTGACCTAATCACAGCTTTCCAGTACCTGAAAGGAACTTAAAAGAAAGCTGGAGAGAGACTTTCAAAAGAGCCTGGAGTGACTTGGGGGAACAGCTTCAAACTGAAAGAGAACAGGGTTTGGTTAGATGTTAGCAAAACATTCTTTACCGTGTGGGTGATGAAGCATTGAGAGGGAATGCCCAGAGAAGCTGTGGATACCACATCCCTGAAAGTGTCCAAAGCCAGGTTGGATGGTGCTCAGTGCAACTTGACTTAGCCCAAGGTGTAGCTGCCCATGGCAGGGAGCTTGGAGTAGATAACCCCTGAGGTCCCTTTTAACCCATCTGTGATAAGTTGGCAACTTTTGTTACATTAATACCTATACAAAAATACACATTTGTCAAAAACAAGGACACGGTTAATGTTTTGAGGAACAAGGAGTATGCACTTACTAAGTTTACAGATTCTGCCTTCTCCAGAATGAAGAAAGATGCAACAGCTTTAGCTGAGACCTAGAAATAACGTGTTATCCTCACAAGACCTGAAGGTCCAAAACCACACATTTAATTTTACTAAATGCTATTTCATGGCACTCCAGACCATTCAGAAGTCTAACTGTCCAGCTAAATTAGAGAAAAAAATTCAATTAGTTAACAATCTATGATTAAGCTATAAGGTTTAATTTCTGTAACGCAAACTAGACATGCACATTCACCATTTTTTTCTATTTAGATGCCTCTGTGCTTTGAACTATAGATACCAGATGAGAGGAAAATGCCACATAAAAAGTACAAACCAACTACTCAGCTATCACAACTGAAAAAAAGTTCTTCACATTTCACTGAATACATCTGCTTTGCTGAGACAAACATAGGGGAAAAATTCATCTTCCTTTGATCTGCACAGCAACACTTCTACAGTGGGTCCATCAACCCATCCCGACTGGCTGATGAATTAGACATGCATCTTGGTCAGAGAAAGATGCAAACACTGTCCTCAAAAGTAAAGGCAAGTGGAAAAGCCTACCTAAAATCAATGCAATATTTAAGATCCTTACCACATTCTCTAATTAACAGCACTGCTTTTTATATCATAGAGGAGCTAACGCAGCTATAGCATATTATCAATACATCTGATTTATCCCAGGCAATTTTGACCCTTCTGCATAAGCCAGTCATTGTTGTAACTCTTGGACGCATGATAGTTCAGGGAACTACAGCGGCAAAGAGGTCACTGCCGGGGCTGGCTGGTTTCTATGAAACTAGTTTTTACACTAGCCTAGCTTGCCAATTCTGCTCATACTAGGTTAGTCAAGCACAAGGTACAAGGAAAATAGCAGGACTGTTTCATTTGCCGTTAGGTCACCATTACAGTGGCTAACCCAGCCTGAAAAACACTCAGTGTAAAAAGGAAACCGAAAGATTTTTCACTGTGATAACAGAATACACGATCCTAAAGCACACTCCATGGGAACAGCTGCAGTAACACCTTCCCCTCCCTGCTCCCGACTCTCCGAAGTGCACATGCAGCAATGCCACAAAGGGTACAGCTCGCAGCAAAGCCCCTGTGGTCAGGAATCTCCTTCTCAGAGGACAATTTTTAACAAAATTTTGTCTGCAGATGCACGGAACTGCTTTCACACCAACCTGGGAAGGAGAAAGGGGTTCGACACCGGAGCCAGGCCGGCCCAGGCCCAGGGGCGGGTGCCGGGCGCGGGAAGGCCACACCGAGCCCGCGGCCTGGCTCAGCCCTCAGCGAGGCGCTTTGGCGCCCACGGCAGCTCCCCCCTTCCCCCATCAAACCCTTCCACCCAGCTCGGCCGCCGCGAAACGTGGTTGTGGCCGCAGCTCCCGACCCGAACGCACCCCCGGCAGATACCCGCGGGTCAGGCCCTGCCCCAGCCCGGCGCTGCAGCCCCAGCCCTCCAGGCGGGTCGGGCAGCCCCGCAGCGGCACCGCGCTCCCGCCTCGCTCGGCGGCAGCCCCAGCCCGGTTCGGAGCCCTTGGGGGTGGGACTCACCCGCGCCCACCCCCTGAAATCCCCTGATGGTGGCCTGGCGGCGAGGCCTCGGAGCGGTGCCAGCGGCAGCAGCGATGGGGCTGCCGTGTGTCACCTGCTGCCCGCCGTGGGCACGGAGGGGCCCCCCTGGCCCTCCCTGAAGAGGGACCACCACCAGGGAGTCTTTAAAGACTTTTGTTTAATGTCTTTTTTATTCATAACGGGTAAAACAAGCGTGCTGAAGCCACAAATAACATTAATCACATGCAATTATAAGCCCAAAAAAGTAGTATCCAGAGGCAGGTAGGTACAGGACTGATCACAGCATCACAGCATCATAGAATCAATTAGGTTGGTAAAGACCTCTGAGGTCATCGAATCTGACCTGTGACTGGCCACCACCGTGTCAACTAGACCATGGCACTGAGGGCCACGTCCAGTCTTCCCTTAGAAACACCCAGGGATGGTAACTCCACCACCCCTCTGGGCAGCCCGTTCCATTCACCTTTCTGTGAAGAAACTCCTCCGAATGTCCAGCCTGAATCTCCCCAGGTGCAGCTTAAGACTCCTCTCATCCTGTCGCAGGCTGCCTGGCAGAAGAGGCCGAGTCCCATCTGTCCACAGCCTCCTTTCAGGGAATAGTAGAGAGCATAAGGTCACCTCTGTCTCCTTTTCTCCAAACAACCCGGGCTTCCTCTGCTGCTCCTCACCAGACCTGTGCTCCAGAACTTCCCCTGCTCTGTTGCCCTTCTCTGGACACGCTCCAGCCCCTCACTGTCCTTCCTGGACTGGACACAGGACTCCAGGTGTGGCCTCACCAGTGCTGAGAGCAGGGAAAGAGGTTCGGCTGTATCAGTTACTAGGAGCTTTGCCAGCTGGCAAATTTAATTTTATTGCATGAATGAGAGTGGATTTGCACAATGCCATGGCATCAATGGTTTCACATGATTCCACAATTAAATAAAGAGATTTACAAGTAATTGTTAGTGTGTAATCTAATGTGCTACCGGGATTATTTCCATAACTTTCAAAGAGTTTTTTTCAGGGCAAACTTACAGTATCCTTGTTTTGAATAGCTATAGTTCCACACAGGCACCCTGAGCAAAACAGAAACATTCACTGGAAATGTGCAGAAGTCATAAGGTCTGCAGTAACTATAATTTCTTCAGAGGGTCTTCATTTAACACAGCTCATGCATGAGAGGCTGGGGGGTTTTATGATTAATTAGCTAAAATATACAGCTTTGCAGGTTCCCATTCAATGTCTTTGATCCAGTCCTGGATGTTATAGGGGATTACATAGTTCTGTTTGGGTGGTTTGTTGCCATTCCATCAGGAATTCTGATTTTTCTTAGTGCCATCTCCTTTTTTTTTTTTTTTTTTAATTTAACCAAAATCAATACTTCCTTGCTGCTGACTTCAATCTCTATTTTTTTTTTGGCCAGACATGTAACTGCCATGAGACAGCCAGTAAAATCCCTGTCTCTTACATCTCTCACCTTTGCTTGTGGCTGCTGCAATGGTTTCAGTTACCTCATTCCATAAACGACTTTACTGGATTGATTTTTACTCTCTTCAGTGGGAGCAACACCTTGTGCTCTGTTCAACCTATTACATTGTCTTTCCATTGTGGGATAATTAGAAGAAGGTAATAGTGATGCTGCAACCTAAGTACCTTCAAATGTATTTGTTCATATGTGCCAAGTGTCTTGCTAAATTATGCCCTTACATATACATGAACAACTTCCTGGGTTTACAGGGAAAAAAAAAGAAAGGAACATCAATATGTCATCCAAATCTTTTCCTGGCATTAGTTTTGCAATTTAAGGCCAACCATTTCAGACTGGCACTTAGAGAAAGTTGAAACATCTTTTTAATTAAATTTGCCATGGGAAAAAAGAACAGTGGTCTAACTGTGTCCTTTTTATATGATGAGAATTGTATGGCTTCATAGTGGGCTGAAGAGCTGAAAAGGCTAATGAATTATTACAAAGAACAGTATGAAGTCTTTCTTTCTTAAACTTTGACTTAAAGGACAGTTACTATCCATACATAAGTGGCTTTTGCAGCTACTCATTGGGTTAGGTGGAACTGGGAAAGCTGGCAAAACAACATGAACAATTCAATAAAGGGTGGGAAAGAAGAAAAAGATTCATCTTGGAAACTTTGATAGAGCTGTAGGAAAACATCCAACAAGAGGAAGAAACATCAATATGTAGAAGTGAAAGCAAACAGTAAATTACATACAGTTTTACAGAAAAGCATAAAAACAAAGCCCACAGAATTTAAGCCTCTGTGAAATGGGTCCCATCACTGAGGAAGGAACTAACACAATTCTCTTCCACTTCTTTGGCATGACTACTCTGTGCATACTACTTAACTAGGTCATGCCTGGGATATTTTTGGGAATCTTCCTGTTAGAAAATTACACTCTAGGGAATTTTAAAAAGAGCAATTAAAATAATTAAAGAGATGAAGGGATTGATTTATAAGACAAGATCAAAAGATCTGGAATATTAAAACATGTTTCTCAAATGCTGTGGAGTTTGGATGACATCACGTTGTTAAGATTAGCACAGACTGTTTGGAAAGAGTTTATTCAGTGTGAGATTATGCGCGTATTTTGAAAAAATAAGTTAAAAACTGCAAAACTGGGGGGAAAAAGGTTGAGGCACCAGTGCTTGAAAAGCTTTGTGCTGAAAACCAAGGGCAGAGACGATACCCTCTACAGGTAGATTGGACAGATTAGATAAAAGATACCAGCTGAAGGGAACAATCTTGCACTGGCAAATAGTTGGGAAAAAGGCTTTGCACAGTATGCAGTAACCTGCACTAGATGTGTGTTTTAGCCTGCACAACCTCTGTTCTTCACACAGGACCACAGCATGCTGAAATACAAAGTGTTTCACGTCTCAGGTTTTTTTTAAGCAGGTTGTAATGGCATTTTTAACCACAGGTTTCCTGTTCATCCTCTCTGACTACATTCACCTCTGTTCATTTTTCACCTACAACTGCCACAATCCAAAGTTCATCTCAGGAATGAAAGTCAAACCCAACTTCTTCTCACAGAACTAAGAAACATCCTTTAAGAAAAAGATTTTTTTCCCTCATGTTTATAACCAATCCAGAAATTCATTAACTTCACGTCCTTCTGAGTCAGCCTAGGGTTCACCAGGGTTGTTTAACAACAGTAGACTTTTTTTCCTGAATGACTAAAAAGTTTCTGAAGTGATGACACATTTAAGACAAGAGTTCACAAAGGTTGTGTTAGCCCTTGTTTAAGAACACTTATATATCTCATGGCTTTATCACTTGGGAATAATGTGGCCATCTCATAATGCTGATTGAAACCTTGAATTTAAGCATATCTATCTAAAATATACATACACATGGGTTCTCTCTCCATGCCTGGTTCTGTATATTCAAAGTATTGTTAAACATCAATGCAATACATTTAAATAAGCAGAATAACATGTGGAAATACATAACCCCAAGCTGAAGTGCCTGCTAAAAGATAGTACCAAAATGAGAAAAGCAGGGGCTGCAAACAGGAGAGAGGTAGAACTTGATGCAACCCCCTGAAAGTGCTTTCAATATCTTCACTGTTCGTATATCTGGATCAGTTTTTCCCTAGAAATTTTGTTTTTTTGAACACAGCTCTTGTTCTTAAGTATTTGTTTATCATTGACAGAAGTCATGGTAAATTTTAAGAGGTAGGAGAGGGAAAATAATACTTCATTTGACAAAAATATTAGTGGGGTGGGGTGAAAAAGGGTCTTTCAGGTTAATGGTTGTTTTAGAAATTATTTGAGGTGACAATGTGGTATCACAATTGTGACCAAACATGAAATTCACCACTTTGCAAAATAGCATTATCTTATTATATAAGAGGAATTTCGTGTTTTCTAGAGGTTAACAACTATTCAATACAGCTAAGAAAACTAGAACTGATTATTTTAATGAATTTACTTCTTTAATTCATATTTCTGCTTTTGTGCCTGAGCATGTTACTGTTTACTAAAACAAATACAGTTTATCCCCCCTATCTTGGATGCTTTCTATCCAATATGTAGGCTTGCTGGGGCATAGCTCTAGAGGCTTTAAAAGAAGATAGCAAACTGTCCATTTCAAATTAAATTGAGGCAGTGTGGAGTTTACATCTTACTGGAAATTATGAGAAAAATCTTCAACTTTGAAAACGAGCATATAGAGTTCAACAGGAAACTTACTCAGGTAGATTACAAGATGAATAAAGACTCCTTTTTTTTCCTTTTTTTTTTTTTTTTTTTTCTTTTTATCTCTCCAAAGAAAGACCCTGGAGAGTCAAATTATATCATAGGATGTAAGACTTCTCACAGAACAAGAGAATAATTTCAGGAAGTTAGCAAACTCAGATAAGAGTTAATTACTTAAATAAGTGCTACCATAAATTATAGCAGCTATTATATTCCCTGCATTTTGAGAACCCTCTGGTGGATTTCAGTCAGAGTGCTGTGTGTGAACCCTTGGTATTTCCTTTGGTCCAAATAGACTCCAGTCTGTTTCCTTTGGGCAGAGCATATCTTCCATGGAAGTGAGACCTCCAGTCATCCCAGGATCCAGGCCATCCTCTACATCTTCAGGGACACCTTACTTGTGGTAAAACACTCACTAAGCAGGTTTCAGTCTTGTCAGAAACTAAAACATTCTTTTGATAACACTGAGAAGTAGCCACAGAAACCATTTACAGACCCTTCCTTACCCTTGCCTTCCCAGCAGCATCCTCTAAGCTCAGCCATGTCGTGCCTCTAACATAATGGGAGATTTGGGGCTGGGGTTTTTTCCTAATTGCCAAAATGCCACAGACCTGACAGGGTTTCTTTCTGTGTTTCTCTATAGATGTTTGACCAGTCGACAGAATTCCCCAGAATACTAATGAGTATTTCCTCACTCCCAAACCAAATACGAGGAAAGGCTAGATGAACACTGCTTTGCCATCCCAACCACAGTCTTGCCTGTGAACTCACCACATGATGCAGCAACATTTGATCAAGCTTTTCCTTAACATCTGTGTCATTTCTCAGAACAATTATATCCTCTAAGAAGTCCCTCTTGGTGTTTAAAAATAGTCTTTGAGGAACCTTTTAACTCCTATCAGATGATACCCCCTCTTTGCTCTTTGTCTCCAGTCATCATCTGATCCCGTGGGCAGCTCATCAGGTGATTCCCAGTACCACATCAGATGATCATAATCCTGAATAACAACCAAAGGACTTGCCTGGTTTGTCCACCTTCCATCATGCCTGTCACATTGTCTGGAGGCATCTCCTCAGGCATGGAGAGGGCCTGCCACTACTAGTCTACTTTTGTGACCTAAGTCATAGAAGTTATTTCTGATGGCTGAATCAGCTTGTTAGAATATCTAAACCACTGCCAAGGGGTGGCTTAGAGTGTGCAGGACGGGACCTGTGGTTCACATTCAAAAAGAATATAACAGAAAAAATTGGATTCTGATGCCTCATTTCCCAGCACACAAAGCAGAATGACAGCAGCTCAGGTGAGCTCAGATAACCAGTGCTAGGGGTGGCTCTGTGTGACATGGCTGGGACTTTGGGATAGACCTTGTTTCCACCAGCAATACAACAGAATCATTTTTCCATTACATTAAGCTAGTTCTGGTTTTTTGCTTTGAGTTTTCTTTTCTGTTCTCCTTCTATTTTGTTTATATTTCCTAATAATTGCTGTCACAAAACCAGTAGTGCACAGGTTTCTCCAATCCCTTCAAGTTACAGCATCCTGTAACCTGTAAATTATAGTTTCCACGGTGTGCAGGTGACTTCAGGAAGAGGTAACCCCTAGATATCAGAAAACTGAATAGGTAACTCTCCTCTTTTTCATCCCAGCACTCTGTATCCAGTGGACACCATTCTCCCTTCTTACAACCAATATTAGCAGCAAATATTATAGCAAACCATAAACAACCTGATCAGGGCAAAAGGATTTATTTCATACCTTGTAAAACTCTTTATATCAGGTAAAAATATATATGAGTTGATAATTTGTAATCTTAACCTCTCATAACATGAAGAAAATAATATTCTTTCTGATCAAAGTTTTCTTATGGAGGGAGGGAATCCCTGTACAGAGAAGAATGGATGGTAAATTGATTAAAATTAGAGTAATGAATTCATCCAGACATCATGGAGGCAGTAGAACAGATGAGCAAAAGAGAGGGAGTGTAAAAAGGCCCACAATGGAAAAGATGTTTTACCCTAACTAAACATCAGTAAGATATACTTTATATGCATATTTTTACAATATTATTTCTCATAAAGTTGTTGTTTTTAGTTACCTTTTCCAATTCTGAGTGATGATGCCTCAGCTTGCACTTTTGTGAGAAATGCTGATAAATGATAGTGTGAATTTTATTCTCATATCTGTATTATATACGGCATTCAGGGCTTCTTACATGAAATTCTGGCACTGAAGTCAAAGAGAGATTTAATGCTACCTTCAAGGGAGCCAGAATGTTGTTATTTGTCTGGTGCATTGCAGACAAGGTTAGACCAATACTCTTTTTCACCTGGTAGTTTGACTTTCCAGGCAGAATTGTATGTAACAGCATTCAAAATATAAAACCAAGGAGAATGAACAAAATGCTTAAATGCCTGCCAATAACTCACACTAGCTACAATTAAGTCATAAACTAAATTCTGCCCTTCAGAACTCTATAAGGAGTATTACTTAACTGATGAGTTCAGCTTTCTTATTGTGAGACAAGGTATTACCATTATGCCTGTCATGAGTGCACCTTTTGATTGCAAGTGCAGTACGAATCCCAAGTCAGAGAATGATCTCTTCTGTAAAGGGATTTCCAGATTAAAGAAAGGTCCTGTCTAAATAGGCCAGGGTGCCAGTGCAGAACAGCTGCTGCACAGGCTCTCCTGTGCACCCTGTGCACGAAGCTCATCTCCTCTGGCTCAGATGTCTACAATCCAGAAGCCTCTATTTGATCTGGTTGTCTTGACTGCATTTAGAAACAGCAGAGAGCCACTTTTAAGATGCAGTTATCTCACCTGCAGTTTAAACCAGATCAGATAAAATGTGTTCTGCTTCTATCTGTTGCCTATGAACAGTTCAGGTGAATTCCACATTTGTGGAGAGCTTTGAACAGACTGAATTTATTTCCTTCTATTCAGTGATACTCTCAACATGAAATAAGAATTGCCACGTGGGGATGAAAACCATGATTACTTTTTTTCAAGTTTTCTCCTTAACAGAAACTTTTGTACAAACTTCTCCATTTTCTATTGTAAATAAGAAACAGCATGTGCTTCGGAAAGAGAGATGAGTTTTGCAGGGAAAAAAACAATACAGTAAGATAATACTGATCAACTCAGCTGGCCATGATCTCATTTCATTTTCTGTCAGACCATCTTTAAGTTCATTAAATAACATCACAGAAAAAATTGAAAGAACTTCGTAAAAGACTTTCTGGTTTTTCACAGTCAGTTCCTCTAAGAGGTTGTCAGGTAATATCTAATCATAAATTTGTATGTTTTTTCAATGCAGTGTAAATCAAAATGTAGAGTCAAGAATATAATCCAAAGTTATTGATCTATAGCTCATCTAAGTACTTTCACAATTAGAGCTAAAACAGATAAACCAAATTTGGAGCAACAGACAAAAGTCTAGTAGTTAATCCCCTAAAACCTACATAAAAATACTGACCCCATTAACAATGTAACACAGTAATAATGTATTGCTCTCTGTTACCAAAACTTCACCAGAACTCAATAAAATAGTAATTGACAGTAATTACAGCAATGTGCCTTTTGGAATTGATATAAAAATTTTCCGCCTGAAACAGGCTGTTGTAAACATCAGAAAACTTATGTGTCCTTGCAACTCAGAAGTTGTCAGGTAAGATATCCTGACTGCAGAATTTAGTCCCCACTGGTACCAGCTCAGTCGTAACTAAAATATCTCAGCTGGTACTTTGAGAGAAACTTTGAGAGCAGTAGGTTAGGAGTCAGGAGATCAGTGTTTTAACTCTTAAGTTGTTAATGGTTATTCCACTCAACCATTGGTAGTAACAGTACTTTCTTTCTCTGTTAGTTTGTACACTCATGAGGATGAAAATTGTTTCAGCTGTGACATTTTAAAAAATACAAATTCAACAGGTAGCTCTAAATTCCTCTTGTGAATAATGTATATGGTATTCTACACAAATTTTCCATAATGGTTCCTTATTACTTCCTTATATTATTACTTGCCTTACATTATCTGAGTGATTCTTTACACAGTCTTTAATACGTTCTCCAGTTATTTAACAGCTTGGTTTAGATTTCATTTTTTAGGTTTTATTCTTTACTCTGTTAATTTTAAACTGAAAGAACTTCTGATGAACACAGAATGGCATGTAAAGATATTGTCAATGGGAGAGCAGTTGTTCAAAAGATAACGTAGTTTGCTTAGAGGTTTTGGCTGCAACACATATAATGACTATTACTGCCAGCATCATGAACCTCAAATACAAGAAAATCAGAAAAGTAATCAGATAGAAATACTTACTATATGAAAAGTTTAAATGCAGGTGGTTCTTTTTTTTTTTTTTCCCCAGCATAGAATTCTGGAAGGTTTTCTTCAAAGAGGTGAGAGGTGAAAATTGTGAGAGGGAAGATTTTCAAATTTTTAAGGGGATTTCCAGTAGAACCTGCAGCTACTGGTAACACCTGAGGATAATTTTCAAAGGCAGGACTTTGGAGTACTGTATCTATTTTGACTTTTGGGCTGAAAATTGTGAAAGAAATGCAGACTTGGAAAAAGAGACAGATAAAAATAATTTCTTCTTATAAAGAATTCAAATTGCCATTAATTTCCTCTGTCTGGACAAAATTGGCAGAAAAAACTCCCTTGATGAGATTTATGTCAAAGCATAGGCACTGAAGATGCCAGTTGCTTCAACAGAGAAAGGTTTTTCAGCTACATGAAGGAAGGATATTCATACAGTGTTCTGTAATCTAAGGACTTCAAGTACCTTGGAATAAGACGGAATAAGATACAATTGTATTTTCTTTATTTTTAAGTTTATCAGTTCAGGGTCTTACTTTTGTGAGTGCATTAATCCTGGGAAAAAAGCAAGTAGCTATTTTATTTCCTGTCATTTCCCAACCCCAACGTTACCAGAATGACATGCAAAATTAAAAACATAAGTGAATAGGTAATGTTGTTAGAATTTCTGGTGTGGAAACATTTTAATTTTTCAATTAAAACTTGACAGAAAGGTTGCTTTTATGACCTAAAGCAAATGGTGGGTAATTTAGTTTGGTCTGGCTCCTATGCTTTCAGTGTTTTGGGATTGCTGCTATGCAGGGGTCAAGCTGTAAGAAGAAAAGAATGTATTGTCCTACCTGCAGGGTACTGGAAATCCTGGTTAGGTTTCTCTTCTGATCTAGGCAGTGATACGGTGGCCTTGTTTTTGTACTCTGATGAATTCAAGCTGCTGTATTCTGAGTGCTCACTACTTCCTGACCTTTTTTCTATTTTGCCCTGTTTTCAAGGGCTACATCTGTCATAATCAATGATACTGTGTTTCATTGTACCAAAAGAGCTCAAGCTGGTGTCTTGCCAATGCTAAAAGACAGTGATTCAAAAAGATATTTGAGAATGCTGAAATGAAACCCTTGGACTACACTTTTTTCCTGATTCCTGTTTTAAATTGTGCACTATTGTATTTCTCTTCATCACATACTCAAACTGACAGAGCCCCATGTAACAATAAACAATACTGAACTGCCAGCCTTTAACTTTTACTTTTTTTTAGGAAGTGTGTGGGAACTAATGAGAAAGTGTATAAGTTCAATTTTTGACCAACAAATGCTGAAAAACAGATTTTGCAACAAAAATGGCTCAGGAAAAGACAAGATACATTTTCTGTGTGACAGCCACTTTTGGGTATGTCAAACAAAGCTGTAAAACTTAACCAGTATGTCATGCACACTTCTTGGAAGCTGCCTGACTCCATTCTTTCAGAAGAGCTCTCCCCAGGTTTGACTGCCCTGTGACATGGTTACACTGCAGCACTGAGGGTCCCTGGCACAAGGAGCCCAGGGCTCTCCTGGTGGATGGGACCAGTTTTCCTTTGTGCCATGGGCAGCTCAGTGCAGCCACACCTCGTGTGGAGCTTTGCTGGCTGCAGCACTGCAGCAGTGTAGAAGCAGCACCCAGCTCTGCCTTCCCTCACACTGTCCTGCACTGAAACTAAGCAGATGGATTAAAAGAGTTGGCCCTAGGAGATAACAGCTCATCTTGTCATAAACCAGGCCTGAGTGCTGATGTTGGGGTCCCTCTGATCCCCAGGCACAGCGCTTGCTGTAGTGCTTCCTGCTGGTGTGGAAACAATCCCATGGGATCACACAGGAGGGGCTGCTATAGAGGAAGCCAAGATGGTCAGAGGAAATACTAGTAAGCACCTTATTCTTTAAGTGTTCTTCTTCCCTGAAAATATTTTCTTGTCAGCATTTCTACTCTTGGATCCTTTCTTGTTATGAGACCACATGACTGAGGTTTTGCAGGGTTAACCCAAGGGACTCTGAAAAATTTCTTTGATTTCTGGACAAGAGAGCAAGCCCATTATTACCTGCATATAGGACTGTTTGGACTACTGACCACTTGGCAACAAATTTGCTTTACTTTCAATTAGATTTGAGGTGCTGGAGCAAGTCCAGAGAAGGGAAATAGAGCTGGTGAGGGGTCTGGAGCATAAGTCTTGTGATGAGCATCTGAGAGAGCTGGGGTTTTTCAGCCTGGAGAAAGAGTCTCTGGGGAGACCCCATATGTTCTCTTGAACTGCTTGAAAGGAGGTTGTAGCCAGGTGAGGGCTGGTCTCTTCTCCCAGGTAGCAAGTGATAGGACAAAACAAAATGGTTTTGAGTTGCACTAGAGTGGTTTAGATTGATATTAGGAAATAGATAGATATTAGATTATTAGATATTAGATATTAGATAATTAGATAGATACTAGGAAAAATTTTCTTCACTAAAAGCATTGTAAGGCATTAAAGCAGGCTAACCAGGGAAGTTTTGGAGTCATCATCCCTGGAAGTGTTCAAAAAATATCTGGGTAGGGCAGTGGAGGGCATGGTTTGATGTTGAACATGGTGGTGGCCCTAGATTGATGGTTGAACTTGATCTCAAAGGTCTTTTCCAGCCTTAACCATTCTATGGTTTTCCTATTGTTTTTCTTTCTCATTCATGAATATCAAGCTAAAAAAAATAATTAAGGGTTTTTTTGCTGTGTTTTGTTCAAAATGTAAGTGGTACTTTTTGATGGGAAAGAGACCATAGTTCTTTGCTTGTAGGTAATATTTCTGGTCAAATTATATCTTGTGAACAGCATTAGATTTAGGCTTACATCTGTTAGTAAGCCTTCTAACTTTAAAATAATTCATGGAGCTTAGCTTTAGGGACAGTGCATGTGTTATTATTGCCAGAGTGGTCCTGTTCATAGGGCATCCATCCTGTGTGGCATATTCCATTTCTGGATTATGTGCACTGTCTGAATGGTAGCCTCCAGTAAAACACTTACAGTATATCCTTCTGCTAAAAGCAACACAGAGCTCTATTTATAATCTGATGAGGAGTTAAATTCTCATAAGTGTTCTAGCCCTTAAAAGCAAGCATTCACACTTCCTATGTATTAGCGAAATGCCCACATTTACTCAAAAATCATTCTCTGGGCTGATTTTATCAATTCTAAACCACAGCTGAATCAATAACATTTTCTCCCTTCATCTGGCTTTCAGTCAAGCCCACAATCACTTTCCCTGTGTGCCTTGAATGTTTAATTGGTAAACACTGCAGGATAATATTTAACTACAAATAAAAATCTAGCATTACTGCCATGTCATAAACACATAGGGAAATTCCAGTTTAATTTTCTGAAATTGCTTGCTTGCAGCACTAAATATGTGGGATTAAACTGACTTTTGAGAGAATACCAACTGAGAAGCAGTAAGATGCTTTTGGCCTGGTGCTGTTTCTGAAGGCTTTCTATAGATGGTATCATGCAGCATTTCAGTCATGGCAGGAATGAACTGGAAATTTCCTGAGAAGAGGTGATGAGTAGGTAAAAGGTAGCTATAAAACCTTAAACCTCCCCTAAGGTCATATTGCAAGCTGCTTGAAATAATGAATCTTAAAACCATGTAATGCAACTGTGGTGGAAATACAAAAAGTGCTGCATAAGTAAGTAGACAAGGAAATAAAAAAACCCCAAAATACCTCTGAATGAAGGAGAAGTAATGACTATCTGTATGACCTCTCTTTAATCCTTACACTCTTTCTGCAGTTTCAAGTCCCAGCCATCTCTCCCATTCCCCATTTCAACTTCCTGTCCCTCAGTTCCATTCTCTCTTCTTTCTCTTCTGTGATCATCACTTTAAATCTCTGCTGACTGGAGACCTTGTTCTTCAATACTATCCCAACTATTTCCCCTCAACTTGGTTTTTAATTTGCTGCATGCTGCTTCAGCCCTGCTTCTGTCTATAGCTCTTTGATACTTAATTTACCTTAATATCTTTTATTTATCTCAGCATCTTTATCTGTTATTTAGAAATCAGCAGAGCTTTCTCCATGTTCTCATTCAGACCACTTTTGCCCAACCTGTTCTGAATGCAGCACTGTTTGTTCTCAATGCTTCTTCCTTTCTTCTTCTCCTAAAGAAGAAGAATACATATTTTATTCTGTTTGATGCCATCATTTGCATTCCCTCCTGACTCCTTTGTAGGATATTCATTCCATCAGTTTCTAATTTCTCTGCTGTTTACAACTGCCTTTTCTTGCTCTGCCTGCAATGTTGCTGACTTCTTAACTGAATTACTTTTCAAAAGGCATGCTGCTATTGGGGTTTGGACTGTGGGACAGGGATCATGTTTAAGACCTAATATTTCTTTTCTAAAAACCAGTTTTTCCAGTGCACACTACTTTCAAATCATCTTTGTATCAGTACTTGGAGCCCCCCTCTCCAAAGAGAGTTATATCCTCACATCATTGCACTTAGACAATGGAGTTTCTACACAGAGAACTTATGATCCAAATACTATCAATAAAAGAGATCAGTAAAACACTAAAAACATTATTGTTCCTCTTTTACATGGGCTTTTAAATGAGCTGAAGGTTTAATTCAGGTCTTGTAAAACTTAGTCCAGTTTGTTCATGGTGGAAATATTCTGTTACTCAAACCATCCTCTCCCTGGTTCTCCATGAAGTGAAACCAAGCCTGAGCAGATTTTTGCAGCACCTGCCGTAGTTATTCAGCATCACAGTTAAGGTGCTGTCATTTTTGATGATAGATGCATTGCAGGCTTTACTGTGAAGTGCAGTCACCCAGTAGAAACTGGTCCAAGGCACTAAACCAGGCTGCTATTATTTCAGCTGTCCAGGAAACGGGTGTGATTGTGTGTGATGATATGGTTAGTGCCCTTTCTAGCAGCTGTCTTCAGATTTCCCAATCATTTTATTTTATCTTTCAGGAGGAAGTAAATCAGAGTCACATATACAAACCCAAATGTTAGTGTGTGGTAAACAATGGTTCTGGTGTGCAAGTTGGCTCTTTTAAAAAGACTTCCATTTTCTGTTCTCTTGCATTGGAAAAAATAAATCCTTTAAACTGAGAATTCTAGAAATGTACCCAGATTCCATTGTTTCTTTCCAGAATCTTGGCTGGATCTTTACATGAGGCATGTAATGCTTATTCACTGTACAAACATCTTTCCTCCTGAAGCAAATCATTCCCAATGGGAATCCAGGTTTTTCTCCTAATATCTCCAATGCCCTCAAGGGAGATAAAGCATTAGGCAATAGATGGTATGAAACTATGTAACCTGGTATATATAAGCTAATAATTTCTGGCCAGAAGTGCAGCCTTTCAAATAATTGCCACAGCTGGCAAACTCCACAGAATTACGTAGGGAGTCATCATTCTCCATGCAATCCTTGTCAATCATATCACCAGTCATTTCTTTTAAAGACATGTAAAAACCAGAAACTCTGACAAATACATTTGCTAATTAAGTCCCCAGCTAAATCAAGAGTAAAGACACAGATGCCATACTCCTCCTTTGCTTCCTCCTGACTGCATAGGAATGGCTTGTTGAGAAATTATCACTTTTTCATTTTAAAATCATGTATCACTGACAAAAAGGCAGGCAGATACTAATAATTCTGCAATGTGGTACTGGATTTGTTAGTGAGAAGGTGAAGTCAAAGTGAGGAGGCAGGAGAGGTGCTGGGAAAGACAGGAGGTAGAAGAAATACAGGTTGTGAATTCAGTGTCAAACTGGTAATCATGGAATCACAGAATAATTTGGGTTGGAAGGGACCTTAAAAATAATCTCATTCCAACCCACCTGCCAAAGACAATGACACCTCCCACTAGACCAGGTTGCTCAAAGCCCCATCCAATTTTCCAGAGATTGGAACACTTTCAGAGACATTCCCAGATTGGACAACTTGTTCCAGAGCTTCACCACCCTCACAGTAAAGAATTCCTTCCTAATACACAATCTAAATGTGCCTATTTGCAACCTAAACCCTTTTCCTTCTGTTCTGTCACTGTGCACCCTTGTGAGAAGTCCCTCTCCAGTGAATGCATGTGGCAGCTGTGACAGGGAAGTTTGATTTCCAATTGGCTTTCCAGCCTTCAGGCTTGATCTTGGCAGAGAGACAGAGAAAAGGCTGGTGAGCAATTGGGAAGATAAAAAGTGATTATTTACAACTTCAGCAGAGATGTATGGTGTGGGAGGTGGACAGGGGTGATGTGAGGCCACGCATGTAATGGAGAATGCCTGTGTTCAAGCAAACATTTGGCTTATTTCTAAGCCTGTTCTAGAGAGATTGATTTCTAAAGCACTATCTTCATCATTAGTACTTTTAAGCATTATTGTTTACTTTTAAAACTCTTTTTATTGTAATTTTAACTTAAAAAAAGGGAAGAGATTGTTAGCTCCAGATAACTAGCAATTAGAAATTATTCATCATCGTGTTTCAGTAAGCCTAAAGACACACACATATATATAAGAAGAGATATTGTGTTACTAGATTAAAATATTTTAAAATCGTGAATGATTACCACCAATACTTACAGTTTTTAGAACATGTTCTAAAACATTTTCTGGAGGAATGTGGTGCACATGAATAAAGACCTTTTGAGTATGGTAATCAGCCCCAAACCAGTGTTTATTCACACAAAGCTTTTTATTCTTAAATGTGCTGTGGACCCAAGAAATAAGGAGGAAATAAGGCAGGGTAGGAACCAACACTCATTATTCTGTCCCACCCTGTACTGCCTGTGTAGGTGCTCTGAGCAATCCCATCTGTTAATGTGGCCCTTGTGCAGCAGGCTGTGCCCTGGCTGCTCTCCTAGGCTGGGTCTGCAGTGTGTTGGATGAGAAGCACCCCAGAGCCTGGTGCTCCTCAGGCTTCTCTGTGGTGGTTATGTGTGTCTTTGTTAACTCTGGAGAGAGGCTACGGTGACTTTTCAAATGCCTAAAGCCAGTGACTCAGGCTAGGTGGGGTGCAGTCCCTGAATTCCTCCCCTCAGAGCAGCAGCCTGTTCAATCAACAAGCAGCCCTGAAAGCTTGTTACAGCCCAAAGCAAAAAAAACCTTCCAAATTCCATTTGATTGCTACATCTTTATGCTTCAATACAAAATAACTTTTACAAGATGTGCTTGAAGAATAGGGCTATGTCATGCACTACAGAAGAGCTTTGCAAAATGCCTTAACTACAACAAGAGAAGCCCCTTGCTTCATTCTGTAGGCTGAAGCGACAGTTTTTTCCTTCACTAGGTCCAGTTCTGGCACTGTTCTTTAGGCCATGCCACCTTTTTCTGCTATCACTTTGACACTTGATACTCCCCTCCATATAGGGCCAGGATGCTTCTCACTAATGTCAGTGTAGCCAGACCATGTCTGTGGTGAATGAGGATGGCAGAAAGGAGTCCTTCCTTTTCATATTGATAAGAGTCTTATTGCTAGTGCACAATTTAGCTCTGTTTTCCCATGAATACCATATTCAGGGTCTACTTCAAGGACTCAGTTTAATTTGGACATGCAATTTCCTGGTATTGGGTCTGATTATCTGCCTGCAGTGTTAGATTTCACAGGACAGCATTCCAAAGCCTGGGATGCACAAGCAAAATTTCTAGTTTCAGATGCCCAACTGACTAATAAGTTTAGCTGTTCTTAAGACAGCTGATTTTCCTTACAGCTGCACAACACCAAACTTTTATCTGCACCAAACTGGTGCTGATACAAGGTCAAACATTTGGAGCAGTTGAAGAGGAGACAGCCCATTTCAAACTCCTTTGTTAATAAGCTTCCATGGCCCAAGCTGCACGCTCCTAGACTTGAAAGAAAGTTAAAATGTTTTATTAAACATTGAAAAGGTATTTCAGCCAATTCTGTAGAAAAGCAGAACATCTTGTCAAATATTAAAGCCATTTTATTCTTTAAAATAAAGGCATTTTGCCCCAAAACTTAAAATTGGCACCATCTCTTTAACATTCCTCTCCAGCAAGAAAACATCTCATTCTTACATTGTTTGTATGCACCTGCAGATACAGCAAAGATTAAAAAAACCCCACCAACCAAGACACAAGTTAAAACATTCCTGGAAACTTCATGGCTCTGTCCTAGAGATTTTAAGTAGGTCCTGGCCAAAACCTGGAACTCACCTACAGTACCACATAAACTGTTCAGTGGTTCACTAAACAGACACTGGATTGTAGCCACTGGATTGTAGCTGTTCCCCATCTGCTGTATCCTGCTCCCACCCCTGCACACAGCTTTTTCAAAGAGAGAACTAACCCAGCTGCCTTTTGTGGGATACTGGATTATAAAATTCCACACTGAGACTGTGTGCGATGCTGAGCCTCTCAAGCCAGAGGAGCAGCGCATGTCATTGCCAGACCCCAGGCTGGATGTTGTATGTGAGCTCTTCTGCTGCCAGGGCTGGGCATGTGCAGAAGAGCTCGGGGCTATTTTGGGCAAAATAAAAATCTGAGCTCGTTCTGGAGGGCTGTTGACCTCAGGGTAAGAAAGGTGTTAATGGCAGAGTTTAGTGAGATCTGCTGGCCTAAGTCCCCGCTTAGGACTGCAGGTGCCTTTGTGGGGCTGCCCTGGCAGGCGCTGCAGGTCACACAGGGGACCACTTTTCTTCACTGCAAGCTGTGTTTTATGGATCTGACAGTGCCACTCCACTGCAGCTACAGCCTGGATGATTCACAGCCTTCTAAGGCCACAATCATTACTTTCATCTCAACTGATGCTACTGCAGGCCAGCAGAAGTTAACCAAGAGCTTATCAAATTCATATCTCTGTGTATACACAAACCCATGGCAGAAGACAAGAGGGTTATTTTGCCTTTTAACTCCTTTTTGATCTAGAAAAGTGCCTTCATTTAAGGGGCTTTCCCCTTCAATTTATTTACCTACTTTTAATTAATAATAAAAATCACTATTTTTTAAACTTGCATGACTGTCAATTTTCTGAATTATTTTTGGTATTTTACATCACAACATAACAGGTTTGGTTTCATGACCACATATATGAGAACAGAGTGATTTATACATTTAGTGTCACAGTATCACTTTGTTAAATGATGCAGTTTTATTTTTACACCATCATTTACATATGCTAAAAGAGAACCCTTCTAAGTGACCCTGTAAGGGAAAGCTAAAATGTTCTCTCCCGAATGGCTTTTGGTATTTTCAATCAAAATGAAAAAAAAAAGACATTAAAAAAACTGTGCAGTTCCTGTTTGTTAAAATCTCAACTGAGCAATAGGTTTCTGCATTTTTATCAAAAATTACCCTTTGATAATATGATGAAGTTTTCACAACAATGACAGTAATATTTTAACTTCTGGTTCAGCTCCATTTAATTGCAGAGGTCAGGGGTACACAGAGGCCTGTTAGGTTAACTACTGATGTGCTCTCCTTAGGAGTACCTTTGAATAGAAATGCTGGAAAAATAATCAGAGCCTTATTCCATAACAAAATATTCTTATCTGTGTTGGTTCACTAAACAAAACAGTGAATTTTGTTGGAAAAAACACACTATGCAAGTTTTGGGTTGCCCATTTTTTCCTTCCCTCAGCACTGCAGCACATTTAGCACTGCAAGTGCCAGAATATTTCCAGGGAATAAATTCAAACATCTAATAAAGAGCAGTAAACAATCAAAGTGAAGAAGAAAAATTAAACTTCTTGGTATAACCAGTGGCAAGTATCCAGGAATTTATGGTTTATAATGCACATTCATAATCTTTGTTGATTTTGCAGGAATGATAGAGATACAGGTGGTTTGGCCAAGTATCTGCTAATTATTCATACAGCTGCAGGAATGAAAACAAAGCCAAGGGGCAAAACATTTAAAAATTTGATTTTCTTAATAACTGCATTTGTAAGGTTAACTCATGCTGAAGGGGGAATATGGAAATGTGAGTTCTGACTTTGCATCCAGACTAACTGAAAGTCAGATAGGTCCTGATCCTCAGTCAGGGAGAAGGACACAACTCTGAAGTCTGACCCTGAACTGCTGTTTAGGACAGGCTTTTATTGCCCCTCTGATGTTACCACCAATGTGTTTCTACCAATGATGGAAGTTTGTTGGTTCTAGTTGAAGGTCAGCTCTATAAGTGCTTCAATGGAAAAAAAAAAAAACAAACCCACCTAAAAATGCTTGCTGTGGAGTTATTAATGATTCTGTAAATGAACAAAGCACCTCTCTCTACCACTCCCTTCCCTGATTTTATCCTGTTCTTAACTGCAGGTCCCATTTCTTTTCTCCTGCAAGTTAAAAACCAGTCAAATGCAGAGTCATGGCACTTGGCAGAGATGTCCCCTCACACAGCCTTGTCTCTGGTGCCTCCACAGCTTAAGGCTGATGGGGTTTTCCTTACAACATCAGCCTTCCTTTTTCTTGCTGCAGCTAAAGCAGCAACACAAATTTCTGCTGCTTCCAGGCCTGAGGTCAGTGCAGGAGGAGAATGCACATATTCTGCTAGCCTGACTTTGGACAACAGTCTGGATCACACTATTCTGCATGAACACAAAAGCTTAGATGAATTTTGTCAGTTATACTTACTCAAAAAGACTCATAGTCTACTGTAATTCATCAGCCAAAAAGAAAAATTGCAAGGAAGAAAAGCAATCTGTTTGGTTTGATTTGTTGCCCACGTGTAAGCATCTGGTGTGATACAAAATGCCCTCAGGTACCTTTCCAAGTATCCTGCAGCTGGTCCAGAACAGCTTTGATCTCCAGTAGGGTCTCACCCACATCTGGAAGCCCCATGTGTAGGTCTTAGAAACCCTGAGACTCATCCACCAGGAGACAAAATGAGACAAGTGGGGGAGCAGTTTCAAAATGTTCTTTCAAGTTACATTTTTAACCTAAGAACACCTTAGGATATCTCAGACCACACCAGATGCCTGTGTGGGCGACTGAATCCAATTCAGTTGATTTGGGGATATTTAAAACAATATCTGGTAATATTTTAATAGATGGCTTCAAAGAGCCATGAAAGATAAAGCGACAGGAACTTTTGTAATGCAATAGCAAATAAAAAGGATGACACAAAAAAAAAGTATTATTCCGTTTGAAAGATTCCTTTGAGGGGGAAATAAAAAAGGATGTAGGAACATGTGTTTTCAAGAAATGGCAGTGACAGAGTAGTCAGCCACTAATAAACTTGCAAAGAACTAAAAAGATGTAGAACTAATCATAAATGTGGAGAATATGATACATAATTGGTAGGAATATTCAATTATATTTCAACAACACCAGAGCCTTAAAAGTATGAAAGCAAACACCAGACCCACATCTCTCTGAGGTAAAAAAGGGGAAGATTTTAGTCTAGCTACAAGATATTTATGAGCTTAATCCTCAAGAGAAGGAACATACCTAATCACAGTAAAGGATAACATTTTCAAAACCGACTGAAAAATGTCAGAACTCTCCTAAAAGCTTACATACTTCAGGAAAAAAAAATGCTATTGTATCTACCTTTAACATGGGTAAGAGGAAACAAAAAAGGCATCTCCTCATGCCAGAAAAATGCAATTCAGAAAATTGCAAAAACTGCGTAGCAACCTATCTGGGAAATCCCACCAATGTGTCCAATCTGTGCTTTGTGTCCATTTGTCATGGTAATCTTTTATCTGGGAACAAAGCCACAATTGCTGAAACAGCTCTGTTTGTTTAAAGTAACAGTGTGTCCAACGAGCAACAAAGGACGATTTAGTTCTCAGCACAAATAACCTGGCTGGCTCCAGATGAGCTTGCTCGAGAAACAGAGCAACAACACTTCCCTCTCACACAGGGCTGAAGTACCCGGGCAGGCTGTGCTAGCACAGCCCAGACACCACCTGGACACCCCAGGAAACCTGGCCAGAACCAGTGAGGGGAACTGAACAGAACCAGTGCCAGCTGATAAATAAGGGGAAGTAAAGTAATAGGTATTATTATTTTTTGGAGGTGGTCAGATACCAAAAAGGATGGTGCATCTTGTTGGTACCCAGAGAAAGAAAATGAATCACGTATGAAGAAAACAAGAATACATGACAGAATATGGCAATTGCCACTAATAGGGAATTATGTCACTATACCTTATTTTTAAAAACAGACTTAAGCACATCAACAATCAGACAATGAATTTATTTGCAGGATACATTTATCATACATAGAAAACAGTACTTATTGTGTGGTTAATTAAATAGAGAAAAAAAGCAAAACAAAACCACAATACATTATTCAGTGTTCCATATATTTGTTTTTCAAAATATCCTTTTCCAAAATGAAGCTTTCTTTTTTTCCTGTTTTTTTAAAAAAACCCATGATCATGAACAATGCATAGTGGTTCGGAACAAAGGGTCTAGAAATCTGACATTCCACAGCTGTGAGTCAGTGTGAAAAATAAGGCCATGTAGAGGAAAAAAAAAACCACAGTGAATTTCTAAACAATACATATTCCATTGACAGGCTTCAGATAAGATCAACTGAGTATATGAAATCTAAAAACTATGTCATTTAAGGAAAAGATTAATTTAAAATATTAAGAAACAACTTGGAAATAGATTTTCCTAGTAATGGCTTGGAAATAGCCTCCCAACTTTCAACCCAGTATAAATAAAGATCAATTATACTATGATGCTGCAAAAATCATCCCAGGATGAACATCTAGAGGTGAGAAATAGCCAAGTCCATTTTACAAAATAAGCTACAACTACTCATGCTACTTATTCAACACATATTTATCGAAGGAATGACTAAGTGTTAAGAAAAAAGTTTGACCAGCAGTCACTGAATGATTCAGTGAAGGGCTGGAAAACATATCTTCCTGCTCTGAAATGTTAATTACAAGTTCTTTTCAGGTTTCATGACAATGTAAACGGAATGAAAGGAATTGCAGTGTCATATCCTGCTCTTTGTTCCTGTCCTTTCACACCGGGTCAGCAGTGTGAAAGTTTCATAAAGCTGCCATAAACTGAAGCCCTCCACTGCCCTTAAACTCTGCCATCTGCTCTTCACACGGTGGAGAGGATAAGCCTAGGGACCAGGAGCCACAGAGCTGCTGTGTCCTGGCAGTCCCCAGTACAAGGTTCCCAAAAGCTGCCTTGATGCAGGGTGTGTACCCCAGGTAACTCAGCCACATTAAATAACTGATCAATTGAAACTGTTACATGAAATTCAGAAAAAGAGGCTATAAAATATTTGCCAATATTGGATCTTACCTGTGTTAAGATTCAAGATTCCTTACGCACAAGATTACAAGAACAAAGCTGAGGCAAGACTGGTTGTGGAAATTGGTCTGAATGCAGGTATACAGAATGCATATTTTACAAATAACTACTTATATCTAGAGTTTAACTCACAGATTTTTAAAATAACTAAACACAGACTAGGCTATATAAACCTTTAGAAGCCTTCTCCATCTGCCATTAGTGATATCCAGATTGGTATGAAAGCTCTGAATTTGTAAGACATACATAATTTATTTTTAAAATATTCTTACAGGTCACCCTTTGACATCATGTAAAATTATGGGAAGCTATGGGAACACTGGGATTGCTGATGTGCTAAACTGAAATAAACATATCCTTACTAAAAGAAAGCTGAAACACCCTGACTGGAGAGTTCTGTCCTGAAAATTTTATTTCTTCAGTATGCTCTACAGTCTTGTTCATCCCAGTTCTTCTGAACAGCACCAACAGCAGCAGGAAGGGAGTGAGGGATTCCAAGGCTGACCTTTCTTAGTTGCCCTGAAAAAGCTGTGTTTACCATGCTTTTAGCTGAGGCTTCACAGAAAGTAAGAAACATACTTTAAACATCATCTGAACAAAACTCATGCAGCTGTGGTTACATCATGTCCCCATCACTTGTCCTCTGTTAATAAAGAAGTTAAAAATTGCTTATTGGAAGAAAACATAAATTTATGTTTTCAGATCCAGAGAAAACCCTAAGAGAGAATTCACAGAAGGAAGAAGAAAAACAAAAGCCTACACTGGAGAATATGAGGACTGCTGTAAGCTATCCCTAAAAAATCACTAATCCATCCTATGGCTATGCATGTATATGTTCTACAAATGTATGTATACACACATATCCACAAATGTAGAGCTATCACTGAAAGAAACTGTTAACATGGTGGTTTCATTTAAATAAAAAGGATGAGTTAACAAATTTTCCACTGTGGTTCATAATTTGGGATGACTAATCAGCAAGTTTGTCTATACTTTTCTCGTGAAGCCTCTTTAATTTAATTTGTACAGAAGCAAGCTGGTTTTAATTTCCTAAATTAGCAAAGAGCATATAACATCCCCCATGCTAAGGAGTTAGCCATTTTCATGTCATATCATGCATTATCAGAACATGCTATGTAAATATTTGCTGATATAAAAACAAGTTCATTAAAAAAGGTAGAACACTGATTATAGTTATGGAATTCTTCTGGAAATTTTCAAACAAAAGCTAAGTATAACATTTCTGAATATTAGACATTACTTTTTCCATCTGATACAGATTTAAAATGCATAGTATATACATAAATAATAGCAGCCACCCAATCTTTAAGAGTGCTGTGTTTTATAGTCCAGTCAATATGCCGTATAATTATATGGATGGATTTTGTGTTAAAGATTCTGAGGGGCTAATCAGAATAAGATGTAGAAGGATTTAATTTAAAGACTTCCTATTTTTACAAAAACAAAACACACATTAGAAATACTCCAGTAAAAATCCAACACACTAAAATCACTCTGTACTTTTGTGTTTTCTCTTGCTAAATAAATGACCAAAACCCCAGGAAAAAATCCTCCCAGTATGTGTATGTATGGCACATGTTTATCAGAACATAATCCATATGTTAGGATTATAGAGAATGTAACGGATGCACTGAACAACTTCTTCAGAGAGTGGTCCAACCTAGCTATTACCTTTGTCCACACTAATCTAAGATGTCCTGGGTCACCATTCATACTCAGTTTGCCTAGTCTTGATTTAAAGAACCTGTACATACCTAAATCAACCCTTATTCAGTCAAATTTCAGCATGTGGAGAAATGGACTCATGAATTACTTTTAAGCACTTCTAGCACTCTCTCTTCCGTATAAAATGTCTAGGGTATTCACAGTGCACTGATGTGCCTGTTCTGCTAAAGCCATGAGCAATGTCTTCTCCACCCTCTTCTTGCTTATGTGTTCAGTCAGACACAGACTGAAGTTCCACTTAGTAAAACTGTGGCTTTCGGTGACTGTGTAAAGTAAGCTGGCTTTAGCTTCATTTGATAAAACTTCATGTTTTGGTAGCACACGAAATAACCAGGAACAGCCTGCCAGTCTCATTATAGCAGATGAATTTGTGCATGACAATTCAGAAGCTTTGGGTTTTTCTAAATCTGTTGCCTACACCTCCATGAGAGGCACTATACTAAACAATTGTTCCAGGCCACTGAGTCAATATTAAGTAATAAAAATCAAACTTGACATGCTTTGAAAGTAAATATCCTGTCTTACTAAACTACATTAAAACTTCTAAGTGCAAGTTAATTTTTGTCACTGTAGATTGGATGAGACAGAGGAAGGTGTCCTAGAGCCACTGAAAGGAAGAGCTCAGGTCAGTAAACAGCCCCTGAGGTGAGAGAGGAGTCTGGAGCACAGCCTCAGAGCCAGGCCTTGTGCAAGGATCAGGCTGCTCCTGCCCTCCTGTCCACAGAGGAATGGCAGAGAGGCCCATCAGAACTGCTACTCTGAAACCTCTGGAATTTCCAGGAATGATGACAAGTTAGACTTATAGGGTATAGTTGGTTTTTTCTTTCTTGCACTTTGTGTTACTTTTAATGGTCCCCAAAGGGGCCAGTTCACACTGGATTGGAGGATTTACTCTCTCTTACCAGGACCTGTCCCCCAATTTGTCTGGGTTGAAATGATTGAAGAGGAGAGGAGAGGCACGGGCCAGCCACCCCACAAAGGTGAACTTCAAGGGCCCACCCAGCCTGTGGCAGCAGCGGAAAGGGATGTAAACCAGACAACAACAAATAAATAAACATGGTCTCTCATTCCTGCTTTCATCATTGTAGGAAAGGAGTGCATCTTCGAGTGTGAAAGCTACTGCACAACAGTACACATCAGAGGGAAATGCAAACATCAGAGAGATCTGAATCTGTGCAGCAACACCAGGAATCGGGCTCAGCCCCACTGTGAAATTACCCAGCCTTTCACCTCAAGTGCCAAAAGAATCTATTTTACCTGGTCATGGATGTTTCAGTACTCCCTGCAGGCCAGGATCTGTGAGCTTAGGTTCCACTTCAGCTCCTGATGGAAAGGCCACTTCTGTAGAGGAACTCTGAGCTGCAGCAGCTCCTATGGGGAGCACTGTATGATGCAGAAGTTGCAGGGTATTTTTCAAAAATTTCCTATTTCAAATATTTAGGCTCCCAAACCAGAGCATTTTTGTTTAAATATCAGCCTATATTGAGGCAAGGCTCTGACTGAACTTAATTTATATAAACTAGGCAATACATCACAGGAGGACAAGACATTCAATATACAGTCCTATTGGGTACAAAACATGACAGACCTAAAGAGCTGCAAAGCATGTCAGGCATAATTCAGTCAGTAAAACACTGACTGTTCTTCCACTGTTCATTTAAGAACAAGGATATGGTCTGTATTCAACTCAGAAAGCAAAGCCAAATGTTTAAGCAGTTCAAGTCACAATCATATTCCTCCTCTAAATAATTCATATCTAAGACCAGCTAAATATCTTTGTTAGCTATCTCTGAACAGAATGAATCCTAGCAAAGGAAAATTACCCTTTGAAATACAGAACACCATCAGTGAGTTACTGTACATATTACATGCATAGCATCAGAAGATAGACATCATAAAAACAATAGGTTTCACTTTCAACTGTGAACAGGTAGAATACAGTATTATTTTCTGAGTAAAACACCACAAACATTACATATCACTTAGGAAAACTGTGCACAGCATACTTCAGCACTCAGAAACTAAATTTCAGTTACCTTGCAGCTATTGTTGACAAATATTGCCTTTAAAACTTCAGCTGTGTATGATCATATACAACTGAAAATGTAAGCAACACAAACATGGGCTTTGTTATGCTCCCACTTGCTTCATTTTTAGCAGACGTTGGCACTTCTCATCTACATCCTGAGGACAACATTCCTCCAGTCATTTTGGCCAGGTGAAAAGGAAAGCCACTAACCCAAATGGCTGCTCTCTCCCCATTAACACATGGTAAGCCTTTACCTAGCTTTTCCCCATTTTAAGACCAGACTTTAGCGCTTCTTAGAATCCAGTTTGGTAGAATACCAGACTAAAAAAACTAAAACAAGTCACTGAAGACTATGCTGATTGAGAAATGATCAGAGCCCACACAGACAATTGTTTAAATTATAAATAACACTGGCTTTTCCCCTCCCACTTTACAAATGTTTGAGGCAAAATAATTCCCTTATTTTGAGATGTGAATTAATGAAATCTGATTTTTTTCCTATGAAATCTTAAAACGCAGTTTCTCCAAAATTAATACAGTGCTTAAAGAGTAAATAAAAAGGCTCCTACTTTTTCCTATTAAATTTCCCATGACCACAGGCATGGTGTTGTAAAGTTTTAAATTAAAACAGCAACCACCAGCAGTTGATTTTCTTTCAGTGTCATTTTAAGGGAATTATTTCAATCTCAGAACTGGATAAATTTTAAAAGGGAATGGATTCATTATTTCTGTGTACTTTGAGAACTGATGGAAGAATATCCGATGTTCTATCGTGCTGTCACCAACCAAAGTCCCAGTGCAACATTGGCAGCCAAAAGTGCACTACCAGCAAGCAAAATCAAAAAGCCAACAAGCTCTCTGTTATGTTTTTCTACAATTAGGGAGCTCAGCGTGGCTTCCAGGAAGGAATTTAATATCCACTGACCATCCAAAGCAAAGCAGGGTACAGCATTGATAACTGCCAGTGCTCCTGATAGTGAGATGAGGTACCTGGTTGAATGTAGTTAAGGTTCAATAGGAGCATCTGAGAAACTGTAAAAAAAAGAAGATATATGTATTGCATTTCTAGTATGCAGAGACAGACGTACAAAGGTTATTTTACTAGCTGCCATTCCACTTCAGAGAAATTACATGAATAAAATTAGTTTTACACTGTAACATACTCGCTCAGAGAATTGCCTTTATCGATTTTTATTTTTTAAGAGCTAAGTTTGGATATTTAAACCTGCCCCCTTCACAACTTCAGTGAAAGCAGAAGACAGCAAAATCACCATCTTCTTCTTTGCTTGCTTTGTGTGGTTTTGGAAGAAGGTTATAGCTCTGACGCCATGCCTGAACTAAGAAGGTATTCCAGACCCAAGTATGAAATCGTGATTAGGAATATTTTCCAAAACATTCCCTAGTAAATGACTAGAATATAATCAGAAATCTGCCCTATCTTCCCACTCCTGTTAGCCAGAACAGCTGAGTGGATTTCTGTACATGTGTGTGCAAATGAGAATGAGGCACGGGGAGGTGATTTTTACTGTGGGTTAAAGGCTTGCTAGCTGCAGTACCTACCTCCATCCTAAATGGCCAGGCAAGAGGACACGGGTCAGAAAGCAGCTTGGGCAGCGTGAGCCTTGATGTGTTCCCAAAAAGGGGAGCTTACTCTTGGTACCTTTACTCTGATTCTATGGACTTGTTATTAAACTGAATTACACATTTTAACTATTCTATGGCCACACATAAACATTTCAGTTTCTAAGACTAAGGGTTGCTAGATTAGCCATATTCAAGTTTACTAATCTGTATGTATGTGTATATATAATCTTGTTCATGAATAAGAAAGTGTTAACCAAATTATCCTGTTTTTTGAATAGCTATTTTCTTTCCTTTTGAAGAAAAAATTAAATTAACCATATCCTGTTATTTAGTTCAGTATAATGACACAAAAATAATAGAAGTCTGACATTAAAAAGCTAGCAAGAACATCTCATTTTTCCTGACTTAAATTCGGGCTTACTTAGGCTTTCTTGTCACATCTGTTAAGGCTCACCCTCAAGAGTTAAAAAAGCACTGATCAAAAACATGCTCTTAAGCACGAGAAAGTGAGAGATTTCATTTTTATCTTGGCATATGGACAATAATCAATGCAGAGATGGAATAAAGATGCCAAATCTCTACAGAAATATTTCAGGGCATCCTGTCTAAAATGACATCCAACTGAAATTTTGCTAGGTCACTAAATTCTGAACAGTTCCCTTCTTACCTTAAAAAAACAAACATACTTCAAAGGATACTTGCAAAATGTCTCTATCACCACAGGCAGGTCGATACTTAGAAAGTTTTGTCGTGGTACAAAACTGCTGAGACTTACTGAAATGAAAATACACAAAGCATGAAAAGTCATTCCAGGGTTATAACATTATGAATTTTAGATTATAATTTCACAAAAAAATCACATGTGAAATGACCTTCTACTAGGACAAATAATCAATCTCAAAAAAGGTTTGACTGTTTTTACAAGAGTGCAGCTGGTATATTTTTCTTAAATGTGGCCACTATCACAGTAAAGTCACTACACAAAGCACAGTTAGCATTTCAGGAAAACTAAATCTAAAATACATATTTTCAAAGGCATCTTTAGTCATAAAGATCCCACTGTATGATTCCAGTATTTTTCAAAGAGAAGAGATTATAGTTACCAGACTTTTTCAACATATGCAGTCCACATGCATACTGTGGGTGCACATGTGTATTTTCTCTGAAGGCCAGAAAAAATTTCTCTTTCAGTACCTGCAGAAAATTTCCCTAACCTGAGGCTGAGCCCATGGTGTACAGGAATGGGGGAGCTGGGAAGCAGAATTCTGGAGTCCCTCTGAGAAAGCAAAGGTTATGAGGGGATGCACAGCTGTGTCACACAACACCAGTTTGCCAGTACATAAGTACCTTCTCTTCTGTGCTCAGATAAGTGACTTCAAGATACAATTTGGTGCAAAATTGAAAAACCTGTGAGGTGGGACTTGGCATCCTTAAAAATAGTGACTGGAAAACTGCAGTGTCAAGGACCTGATCTTGAATACTTTATACTGAATACTTTATTACTGTACACACTGTTCTTTGAAGGTGTACATGAACCTTCAGTAGACTGCACATCAAATGTTTCTGGGAGATTCTTCAAGGCAAGTGCTGTAGTTGGAGACCTGCCAGAAGGCACTTTGTTAGTAAGGGATGTTCCGTCCAGGTAGCTTCTGGGTCTGCCAGCGCCAGGGACCCTTTGAGAACCATGCTGTGACAGCTGCAAGAAGGACACCTTTCCTACTAAAAGGAAGGCACAATGGGCTCTTATCCCCAGAAGGAAGAGGTTAGGGTAAATTAATGCAGAATTAGAAAACCACCTTGAGAATACACTTGCATAGTACCACCAATACTCTTTGTCTTCAGAGAACAACTTTAGATGTGAGTTGCCAGCCACAATGGCCTGGATTTTTCCCACCTATGTGCAGAATAGTCATAGCCATAAGAAATACATACCTCCACAGAGATATTTGAAGGCAAGAGTTCAAATCCCACTCAATACAAACATCCCTTGGGAAAGAAACAGTTTAACCCTAGGCTAAGAGAATACTGGCAATGTAACATACCAAAAGGGCTGCTTACTTAAGAGTGAGATCAGACTTCTTCAGGTTCAATAAAGAATTCAAGTACACAGCAAAAAAGGAGAGGGAAAATAGTTCTAAAGCTGCATAAGGCAGATAACTGGCAACAAGCAGAGAACTTCTCAGTATTAAAACTGCCAGTGTGCTTCAAAGTCATGTTTTTTGCTTAAAGCTTAAGACTGACCTTTAATTTAGGGGAACTGAGAGAAAATAAATCTGTTGGATGACTGAGTGAAAGACACAACAGACAGACATCCTGGACACCACCCAGGTGACTCAGAAAGTCAGAGGTATCCAAGACAGAAGTATCCAAGTCAGAGGTATCCAAGTCAATCACAGAATCATAGAATGATTTGGGTAGGAAGGGACCTTAAACATTGTCTTGTTCTAACCTCCCTGGCACAGGCAACATCTTCTACTAGAGCAGGTTGCTCAAAACCCCATCCAGCCTTGCCTTGAACACTCCCAGGGATGGGACATCCACCATTTCTATGGGCAACATGTTTCAGTGCCTCACCACGTTTAGTGAAGAATTTTATCATTGTACCTAATCTCCTTCTAGAGGAAAGTCTGTAGAATAAGACATTGATTATCATAGATACAACTGGGAAGTTCTTTGAAACATTCTATGTGTTTGTCTAGCAGTTTTTAGTATCAAGGCATTATGCCCAAAAAATTGTTGGACCACAAAAAAGCCCCAAAGATACAATATTTTTTCCCTTATACCTATTCTACACAGAGAATTACTAAACTAAATGCAGTATTTTATCAAAATACTCTTTTAGCCTTATTTTAAAAATTACACTGGCTAACCAAGCAGACACGACAGCCTTCTGCAGCTTGATACAAGGGCTTGCTCCAGTGCAGGTGCAGGACCTTGTACTGGGTCTTATTCAGCCTCACCAGGGTACTTCTCAAGCTTGTTCAGATCCCTCTGGATGGCTTCCATCCTTCAGATGCACCAACCACAGCACTCAGCTTGGCATTGCCTGCGAACTTGTGGAAGGTGTGCTTGATCCTGCAGTGGGGAGGCTGGGGTGGAGCTGCCCTATGGGATGTGCTCTCCTGCCTGGGAGGGCAGCTTCCTGGGAGCACCCTGAGTGCCATCCCCACACAGCTCCACCCTGACTGCCCACGCATTCCAGTGCCATGAGGTCACACAGCCCCCAGTAGCTCTCCATGGACACCCTAAGTGCCATCCCCACACAGCCCTGTCCTGGCTGCATGGGGCCATGAGGTCACAGAGCCCCTCAGCACTGCACTGGCCCTAAGAACCAAGTGCTCAGCCCTCATCCCTGACTGCAGCAGCAGCAGTGTGGTGGAAGGGGGACCATGGCCCTTGTCCACTGTCTTTTCCTCTCTGTCCTCATCCTCCTGATGGTCCTGCATCCTGGGATTGCCAACTATCTTCCACTGAAATCACAGGAAGTAGGTAAGCTGCCAGCACTTGTCCAGCCTTTCATGGGCTAATAGCATCTTCTCACCAATATGTTTTTTCCTCCAGTGCTTTAGTGAGGGTTTCCTGTGTGAGCACTCTCCTGTTAACAGAGTCCCCCAAGGGTCCATCTCTCCTCCAGGGGTGTGGCACATTGTGCTTGAAGAGTGTTGAGCTGCCAGCTCAGAGGTGCCCAGGTCCTCCTCTGCAGCTCTGGCAATCACTGCTTCCATGTTGTCACCTGACCCCCATCCAGTGCTTTTGTGCTGTACACAAAAGCAGAACATCCCAACAAGCGATGCAAACATTTCTCTGTGCTCGCTTCTAGCTGATTCTCTAGCAGAGTCTCTGGCAGCTTGGCAGAAAGATGGTTTGGAGCCTTTGGACAAGCCTGAAGCATGTAAGTTCTTAATGTCCCTTCCTTTGGAAGAATAATTACCAATAATGTGTCAACAGCTTATTAATGAGCAATGTTCTTTAAGATGTCAAGGCTGATGACTTGTGGAAATCTTCGGTCATCAAGCATACCCACAAATGCCATAGTTAAGTTAGTTGGAGGAAGGCACATTTACCTTTTAGTCTTCCTTACATGTGAAATGCAAGTTGCTCCTTCCAAGGTTGTGCCAGCCCTTGGCATGGCCAGGCTGGTCAGCACAGGATGGCTGTGTGACAGCAGGCTCCTTGCTCAGTGCCTGCTCTTGCATGTAACATCAGCAACTAGGCTGAAAGCGTGTTAGGTTCAAGACATCTGGATCCCATTGCAGAACCAATGAAAAACAGGACTCTTGCACAAACATAGCTACCCCTGCAGCTTCATCCCAAAGCTTCCCCTGAGTACCTAGAAGGCCAAAGCACAAAAGCAGCCCCAAGCAGGATCTCTCTCATGAGCTGAGGTCCAGACTGGTGTTCTAACTCATATATAGGGCAAAGAAGCTAGAGGGAACCTCCCCATCCTCCATGCTTGAGCCATGCTGAGGCTTTACCTGTCTTTTCGTTTTGAAAGTGCTGCCGAACACTGGAGAAAAACAGAATTGGAAAGCTGGTCAACCTCCTCAAGCACACCCAAAGCACTCAGGTACTGAGCTGACCTGCTGGAGTCCCTTATGGGGAGACACATCCTGAAACCTGGGAGTGGCTGCAAGGGGTCCCCATGCTGGGAAAATGGCAGACAGGGAGAGCAAGGCTCAAGTGTCTGTGACAGCCTGACTCTATCCCCTTGGGGTGTGGGAGCTGGCCCAGAGAGGGAGAGATTCAGGTGGAACTTTCTGATGAGTTTTTATCAAAGGAGTGACTGGCCAAGCAGCAGCACTCCCCACTGTGCTCTCCTCCTGATCATTTGAGTTCTATTCAGAGGGACAACCTGTCCCTAAAGGGTGGGAGTGTGCTTCCAGGACCAGCACTGTGGGGAAACCAGAGAACATTCTGGTGATATGAAACATGCTGCAAGTTCGTAAGTGGTAAACTGCAGATCATAGGCTAACATTTTGAACTGCTCTGCAGAAATGGCTGGAGAAACAACCAAGCACGTTCGTAATGGCCACGAGCACACTGAAACTATTTTCTGCCGTGGAATAGGCTGTGTGATAGGCATAGCAATAGTCCTGCTTGCTGTGGTAGCTGGGATACTGATGGGTTCTCTTGCAATCTGCTGGTGGTGCCAGAGGAAACAGTGAGTCATCGATCCCCCCCAGCTCCTGCTTCCTTCAAAGGCAGCTCACAGCCACAAAGCACTTCTAGTCAGGCTGCTGTGCAGCAGCAGGTTACTGATTGGTCACAAAACTCTGCTGAGGCTTCTGCAGCTGTCAGCAGCTTTAACTGGCCTCTTATTTTCTGAGTCTTCTCTTGGGGAACCTATTTGGATTAGAGCCAGTGTTTGCTCAAACAGCCTGCCTGGGCAAGAGTAGCTTGCATGAGCGACAGGCAGAGGCCAAACAAAGTGAGGATGAAGAAGAGTGGAGGGTGGTATTGCTCTAGAAAGCAAGAGACACATTGGCACCTGCTGCTGCCCAGTGACCCTGCCTGGAGGAGTCCCTGTGTTGGCGGTGCCTCTGCCAAGGTGGCCAGCAGCTCCACCCACAGTGATGGGCCCTGCCAGCTGTGGGCCCTGCTCTGCAGGAGAGTCCTGTGTCTCACCTGCAGCTCAGCCACCTCCTCTCTCCACAGGCGTCTCTCTGGAGACCCGCAGGAACGCACCAGCCTCATCAATGGCTCAGACAGCCAGGCTAGTTCACCTGAACCTGTCCTTTAGCCCACAGACACTCACACATCTGATCCCTGAGCTGTCCCTCTGCACCTGCCCCTCCTCAGCGGCCCTTCAGCAGCTGTGGGAACTGCCCAGCCCCAGCCACAACACAAACAGCCCCCTCCACCCCCAAACCTGCCGGCCCAGCCCTCCAGACAAAGCTGAAGGTGGGCCTGCCAGGATAGGGGTTGGGCTGACAGAAAAACACAACCAACGGCTTCAGGGATCAGCTTTTTGTCTGAATAAAGGGACAGTCTTCACACAAGTATTTGTATAGTATTAGAATATCTAGAGTTGGAAGGGACTCTCAAGTCTAACTCCCAGCCCTGCACAGGACATCCCCAAGAGTCACACCATGTGCCTGAGAGCATTGTCCAAATGCTGCTTGAACTCTGTCAAGCTTGGTGTCCTACCACTTCCCTGGGGAGCCTGTTCCACTGCCTGACCACCCTCTGAGTGAAGAATCTTTTCCTGTTATCTGAACTAAACCTCCCCTGGCAGTTTCAGGCCATTTCCTGGGGTCCTGTCACTGGTCACCAGAGAGGAGAAATCAATGTCTGCCCCTCCACTTCCCCTCATGAGGCTGTAGACCATGATGAGGTTTCCCAAAGGATGAGGAAGCCAAGTGACCTCAGCTGGCCCTTGAATGGTTTCCTGTCTATAATCTTCACCATCTTCATAGGCCTCCTCTGGATGATCCCTAATGGCTTTATATCTTTCTTACATAACTGCCCCCAGCACTCGAGGTGAGGCTGCTCCAGTGCAGAGCAGAGTGGGACAATCCCTTCCCTTGCCCAGCTGGCTTTACTCTCCCTGATGCCCCCAGGACACAGGTAGCCCTGCTGGCTGCCAGGGCACTGCTGGCTCATGTTCAATTTGCTACTCATCAAGACACTCGGATGTCATTCTGCAGGGCTGCTCTCCTGGGTAACAAACGTTCCCCAGATTGTCTGTATGCACAGGTCAGGTGATATCCAAAGCAAACAACTTGTCAAGTTGAAGGCTTGTCAAGTTTGATCAAAACATCTGATGAAAATTCCTGTTCATGAGCCAAAATAGCAAAATGACTGAGGCAACCAGTGTATTCAAAGGTTTCAAACACACACTGCAAAACACTGTAGTTTCAAAACTTGACTGTCTCTGGACAAACACCTAATGGGCACTACCAAGTCACCATCCTGAACCTGTAATTATCCCTACACTGAGAATGGATCACTCATCTTCTTCCCTCTTTGTTACAAAAAACCGTTGTCACCAACAGCCACTAGACATGGATCTAAACCCCAAACCTTGCTGCTCCAAACACAGAGAAACTCTTCAGGAAGTTGCTGGACTGAGCTCTAGAGACTGTAATATGAAACAATGAATTTTGTGGTTGTAATGGGTCAAACCTAATGGCAGTAGGCAAATCTGTCCTCTGAAGAATAACAACAGAATTACAAAAAAGGCTTGTCTTCAAAGACACTGCTGGGAAGAGGTGAACAGCAATGAGCCCGGGTAAGAGAAAACAGTAATTGTTTTCCCACTCTAATTAAACAATTCTTTGACCTGGAAATAACATTTCTTTTGTTGGCTAATGCTAGATCGTGCTGGCAAAAATTGAGAAGAATTCACAACACACACAATTTTAATTGGAAGTGACTTGGAGACTAGGTTGACCAAAGAGGAGCTTTTCAAAATTTCTTCATGGGGGAAAGGCCATGTATGCCATGGAGGAGACAGACAGCACGGCATGAGATATTTCTGTGTGGTCTCCAGAAGAGAGATTACACTAGATGTGTAATCCTTTAAATCTGGGTTAAAAGCAATGAAGGATCACCCTTATCTATAAGGGTAAACAAGCATGGTAATACTTAGAGAACGGGCTGTACCAGAAAGACCTTCACCATGGATTATGGCTGTTGTTGCTCATGAACACGTCCAAAGCAAGGAAGTGCAGGTTTTTTTTGGAAGGCTCGGATACAACCGAAGTAGGAGACTGGTCAAGCTTGAGGAAATAATCTTCTAAGTAAGTTCCATCTTCTTTTCATGAAGAAAATCTTACAGATTTTGGTCCGTGATGGGCAAGAGTAACATTCAGGGATATGATGTTTCCTCAAGTGTGAATTTCTAATACAAATCTTAGTCACCAGATTCTTCCCAACCAACAAGGCCCAGAGAAAGAAGTAAAAATGTGGCATTATTAGAAATGACATGAGGGAATAAAACCCCTCATACATAATAAAGAAGAAACACTTCAAATTTGCATGGCAGTATTGACAGGGTCCTCCATTTCAGCTTTACATATCAACTGTCCAACAGAGGAAGGGACTCTAGAACATAACTGGCCTGCAATACAAAGAGTTTTAAAAGACTTAATACCGTGTGTATTGAACCAACAGTATGAATTGATATTGGATAATGTTAGATACTTTTTACAGAAAGAATGCCAATTAAAAGCATTTCTCAATGTGTCTGTCCCAAACAACATGCACCTCTAATCATCTGTTTTGGTTTTGGCCAAATATCTATCACTGTATATTCATTTAGGATTATAATTCTTTAAAGTTTTGTTATTTTTTAAATACTGGAAACAAGTGCTATATGTAGTCTCCATATCAACAAAAAATACCTTTGCTATAATATTTTAATTTGAGGCAACAGAAATATTTAATATAAATAAACTGTAGAGCCTATTTCTTCTAAGTAGCTAATATGAATATACTTTTTTAAAAAATATGCAATCTGAAAGTTATCTTCAAAAGAAAATATGAAATAATTACTGCTTCTCCACAAATCAGGACTATTGTGACAATACAAGCCTAAGCAGAAAATAATACAAGCATAATTTTAGAATGTTATTCAAACATTGCTTTAGTGACATTTCCAGAAAAAGTATAGTCATAGTACACACTAGTACTACAGCTCTCATATTATGTTGTGTGCTAAATGTAGCAGCACTCTAAAAAGTAATGTTTCCTGAAGGCAGAAAGATCACACTAAAGAATAAGACATCCCACTAAAACATATTCCTATTTCAAAGCTCACACAGTAGAGGAAGAAATTTTCTTTTTTTAACTGTAAAAAACAGTTACCACATTCTGATCAGTCACATCTGGGAAAAAAAAATCACACTAAAAACCACATCTGCTGGCCCCAGCCAGTCCAATGTACAGTGCAATGCTAAGTCTGAAATATTTAGAAGTTTTTTCACTGGAATGCATGAAACTCTATGATGGTACAGCAGACTGCCTGCTACCCAAGCCAGGATCCTTTCATTTTAGGTCTGGTGTTTTTTCAAAGGGAACATAAGAGCATAGACTGCATTTGCAGCAAAGCTGGTAATAAACTTCTAGCTTTCAAATTAATACATTTAGTGCACAATTCTAAGGGTAAATCACTTTAAAAATTCTACTCCTACATGTGTATGCAAACAGTATTTTCACAATGTAACTTCTTAAAGAAGAACTACCTCTTTAAATGCAGTAACATTATTTTCCCACTTCTGAAAGACTGGCAGGTTCAATTCCTCTGCACAGTTACTTCAGTGGGAAATCCCAATGAAAACTCCATTGCTCCAGTGTATTGAAAAGAGAACAACATCAATTGTTCTTCAGTACCAATAGTTTGTATTGCTAAAGACCAAGAAAAGGAATTCTAAATAATTATAAAACTCTATTCTTAAAATATGTTGCTGCATTTGAAATAAATATCATCAGATATTTAGTAGTGTGTGTAGGTAACACACAAGTGAAAAATGTTTTCCCCTTAAATGGCATGAGGCCAGAAGTAACAAATGAAGAGACCATATTTTGGGCTTAAATGAGAATATATTGTAAAAAAGTTGAAATAAAAATAACTCCTCACAGACTATCAAATTACCAGTATGGAAAAACAAAGACTGATAGATTGACTAAAAATACGGTATACAAGAATGTTAACAAATTTACATCACCAGATTTCACTGCTGTTTCTAAAGCTCTTTTGTACCTATTTCCAGTGCTTATTCAGGGAAGTACAGTGCCTTCCTAAGGAGATACTTCCAAGGTGTTTGAGGTAAAATCACCCCAAGAGTTTCAGCTGCCTGTGAGGAACAGATACCTTCCTCACAGGAAGGGACAGTAATTTAACACTTCAAACTTTTTAAAGCCCATCTACAGCTAATTTTCACCATGCCACTCAAACTGTCAAGTAAGATGTTGATGAATTTGTTCGTTCTTTCCATACTCACTTCAGGAGCAGAACTACTTTTTACTTATATAAGATGCCCCAAAGGAGAGTCACAGTGAACTTCAAAGTAAGGAACTAAAATTTTATATGTTACTTAATTTAGGGCAGTCAAATGAAAAAAAAATCAGGAAAAAACTATGTTGTGATAACACTTGTGGCTCAGTAGTCATGGGAATCTGTCACAGATACTTGGATATTAAGTGTGATTTAAGCAGTCATGCTAATATTCCAGGCAAGGTGTTAAAGCAAGGTGCCCTAGAGATTTTATAACAGCATTTTGAGACATTTATGTGGTAGGAAAATGCAGATACCTGGTTCCTATGACTAACCTGAATAAGATTTGTTCTAGAAATAGCTCTTTCATGCTTTTCTGAAAAAACAACCATCTCATATCACATATGGTTTCTATTACCTTCATAACTCATTGCACTCTGAACATTTCATTTTAGGCCTGAGTAGTCCATGTCTCTCCACTGGCTGTAACAAGAAATGGATTCTGCTTTAAAAAAATTAACTAAGAAGCACTCCAAGACCTTGTTTAAGCAGGCAGGAAAAGGAAACCATATTGGAAACTGTTTTTTTCAATAATACCAACCTGTGTACTGAAGATGCATGGGGTGTCCTACATAGAGCATGTCAATATGGGGTGGGTGCTTTACCCTGATTAGCCTTGTTTGGTTCTCCAAAGAAGGAGTCACACAAAAGCTTGGAACAAAGTCCTTATGGCAGTCCATGTTGCTTCGACAAACTTTGCTGGCTTCAATAACTTTTCGTGCTGGCAGACAGGCATACTGCAAAGGGCATTTAAAATCATTATACAAGGTAAAGGTATTTTCCAGCAGATCCAAAGAAAAAGAACAAAATATTCCTTTTTAAGCAAAGAAATTTGCTCACTGATATAAGCCCATGAAGAGCCAAAATCTGGGTTTTTTTCCCTAGCTTTTTGTTGTCAAATCCTGACAAATCTCTGCCTGATGCATATTCAATCTGTTATTCCATAATTTGTAGTGTGGAAGACAGGGTATGTACATATACCAAAATAAAAGCAAACTATTTCTAGAAAAGTACACACGTGCACAACAAAAAATCACAGCATCTAAACATAGGTCAGTGATTTCTAATGGACAGAGCCTACATCAACATCCTAGTGACTTATCTGTTCAAGCTGAAGTTTTAGCAAATAAAACAACAAACCTACCAGGTGTGAGGTAGCTAAGAAACCGTTCTCAACTGAGATGAACACAGGACTCAGTGCACTGCTGTGCCCCAACCCCTGCCTATAACACCATTCCACTCTCAGGTCTGAGACCCAAAGACAGTAGAGCAGAAGGGAACAGGAAATTGGTTTTCTCCTTCATGCCTCTCATAAAACTCAGTGACACATTTCCTTTTGTTCTAAAAATAGATGCAAGGAATCATAATCTACTATTTGCCTTAGGAGGAAAAACAAAAGTAATTTCAACCTTCTCAGCCTGATGATTGCACTCCCCACAAATGTATGAATGTCAGATGCTCACCATTAACCTTGATACAAATCCCTTCTATTCTAATGAGGGAGAGGACACATTTTCAAAAACTGCTGCATAGCACTGCAAAGACCATTCAAAAAAAACTGTTCAAAAAACTCATAGCCAGTCTAAGGACACTTGAAAGTCACAAAGTCCCAAGCTTTCAAGCTTCCTGATGCTTTTATTTCTTCCCTGTTCATAAGTAGCAGCTACAAGCTTAAGAATGCCCAGGCTCAAGGGGATAGTGATTTATCAAATCTTGCTGCCACTGCCACATTTTAAATGAACTGCTGGAATGTGTTCAACTCTTAGTGGTTAAATACCACAAAAACACCCTGGAGTGGGAAGTTTACCACTGTAGAACTGTAAACGTAGATTTGGAACAAATTTATTTGAATTTCTTCAGGTATTTATCACTGGAGTCAGCACAATAACTAACTGGTATGTGTAGAAAAGTTTACACAGTTGATACTTGTGCTCTTTTGCTTTTAAAGAACCAACAGAAATATTCCATCACTGTCAGTATGGAACACATATTTTAATAAACATTGATGTATTTTCACAGAATCATAGCATGGCTTGAGTTGGAAGGGACCTTGAGTTGGAAGATATCTCATTCCAACCCCAACCATGGACAGGGACACCTTCCCCTCGACCAGGCTGGTCAGAGCTCCATCCATCCTGGCCTTGAACACTTCCAGGGATGGGGCGTCCACAAGTGCTCTGGGCAACCTGTGCCAGGGCCTCACCACCCTCACAGTAAAGAATTTCTGCCTAATCTAAACCTGCCCTCTTCCAGTTTAAAGCCATTCCCCCTGTCATAACACTATATGCCTCTGTGGAAAGTCTCTCCCCAGCTTTCTTGTATCCCCTCTAGGCACTGGAATGCTGCTAAACCCTTTTATAAGGGAGTAAGTCAAAATCCTAATGAGAAACTTTGTGTTTCTATGAGACAAGAAAATCAAAATGGTGAAAAAAGATTCAAGTATGGGCCCTTATTTTGAGAACTACTGGGCAATCTCTAGGACCTTCTTCTGCATGTTTTTATTTTAATGTAGGGAGCAGCACTGCTGGCTTCAGACAAAGTAGCTGAACAGACAGTCCAAGGCTTTGCTGTCCCTGTAGTGCTCAACACCTTTAAGGACAGAAACACCAAAATAAGCAATTTCACCTTCTTCTCAAGAGTTTTTTTTCTCATCAGTATTGTGCATCCAGAATACTGAAAATGACTGACATGTCTTTCTGTCTAAAGGAATGTGGTGTCTAAGAATTTTTATGGGTCTTCCAGAGATTTTCTGTTTGATTATGGGAAAAATTGTAACTAATATTTTGTGAGTTTTAAGCTGTAATTGGGAAAATACATGCATACCTTTATTACAAACTATGGATATTCTTAAACACTTGAGTATGCTGCATAAGTGTCAGTTAATATTACTACTTTAATATAAAAAATAGATTTACCGAAGAGAATTAGCAGTTTAAGTAACTTACCAGCTGGCTGTCCAACTTATTGCTATATGAAAAGCAAATGTCTGTGAGGCTGTTGTTACTACAACATTCAACTGTGCCATCAAGTCTTCTGTAGACTAAAGAACACAGGCAGAGAGTAAGTAATACTATTTGCTGAAAAAAAGTTAGTCTCTGAATGAAGCAAAACAATCATCCTGCAGCCTTCAAGAATTACAGTAAATCACAGCCTCAGCCTAGCTGAGGCTCAACAAAAAATAAAGCTTCACCATCAGTATGTGTGAATGTCACATGATTTCAGTCACATCACATACTGATTTTTTCACCTTAATAAATGTCCTTGAGATGCTGGGGATCTACCATTGCAATGTTTTGAGCATTACAAGTTACAAAACACTTTTATATCCATTGCCTCTAGCTTGCACCAATGGTTGGCACAGAAATTTGTTAGCCACTACTGTACTGATTTCACTGGCTGGCTATGGAAATGGCCAAGATTCAAAACATACTTTTCAAATCATGAAAGCCTTTACAAGACTCAGATGCTGAAAGCTTTCCAAGCCTTGAAGGCTGCAGCAGTGAATAAACGATGTTTTAAACCATGATTTAACTAGTCTGGTAAAGAACCTTTGTACATATTCTCTTGAAATGCATTGAGCCTAACCTGCTGTCCAACAGCAGCTTAAACACACAGACACAGAAGAATGGTCACAGTCAGGATCTGTACCACAGCAGCTGCAGTCACTCCTCAGGCACATCAAGCCTGTGATAGTGGTTGCTGATTTATCACTGCATAACCTGCAATCCACTGACATGGAGCTCAATGCCCAGGGCTTACAGGTGCAAGCACTGTACCGTACTAACCTTGTTTCAAGTACCCTGAGGCTAAGAAACCACATATATTTTTGAATAGCAAATGACCATGAAATTAGTTTCCTTCTAAACTACATTGAAAACACTTTTTTTTTTAATTTCAAGAAGATTCTTAGGGCACTGTTTTTTCTCTAGCTTCAATACTCAGATAGTTCACTCTCCATTAGTTTTATGGTCAACTAGATGGAGTCCATTTGCTATATACATTTTTATCAATATTCTGTATTTATGTCAAGTTGTGAATTGTCAAGATTTTGACAAATGACAGCTGCTGGAGACCAGACAGAGTTCATTTAATTTCAGAGGAATATTTCTCACTGCTGGAGGCTTATGACTCCAAAAATGCAGACAGACTGGTCTGATTAGAAGGCAGCAGTGGGACAATGGGCTGCTAACACAATACAGCAACCAGGCTTGGAAGCAATATTGAGTCTCAGGCATTAAGCCTCTAGTATTTCAATCTAAACAGGACTGGTTCATGTGCAGAATATGCAGTTTTATTACCCATGACCCTAAAACTTCACTTCTGAGGACAGCAGAATCTGAAGATATATACACCTACAACATCTGAGAACTGCTTCTTGGCATCCCTGGCTAGATGAAAGCATGGGCCAAAGCTGCACTCCTCTTCAGAGGTATAATCTAAACTGTCTAACCTCTAAAAGCAGGTTCTTACCCATATACCACTAGTTTCCAGTTTAAATATTTATCGTTTTAACAGCTATAAGATAATTTTCTTTACATACTAAAAAAACTCCTTACTTTTTCAGCCTCTCAAAAGTACTACAGTGCATCAAAACCATGGACAATTAAGTTGCCTGAACTTTTGTTAATTTCCAGGATGATGGAAAAATACAGTGACAATTTTAAAGCTCTGAATAGTATCCTCTAGGTTTTGCTCAGCAGCAGCCCCTTACCTCAGGAATTCAGTTTCCATGAATGCCTGCATGAAAACTTTTAGAGAGCTTTAGGACATGTCAAAAGATGCTCACCCAATTTAACTTGACTGTTCTTCTTTGTGCTACTCAATTTTTGTTTATTGTTCTAGTTTAGTTTGGTTCTTTTTTATATTTGTTTGTTTCTTGGGGGTAAGCCCTTACAGTAACAAGCACTCTAATGTATTAAAGGGAACAGAAGGAAGTAGACTGACTTCCAGAAGCAGTATGTGCAATCCAGACAAAACTGAGTTTATGGGCAATGACATAAAACCCTATAGGAAGACATACCTGAAGAAGCAACCATAATAAAGCACATCATTGGGTTAAATCATACAATTTGCAATGTCCTGCTGATCAAAGCGGTGAAGAAACGTGAAATTTACATCTGCAAAAGATCACTGAGTTGATCCATTTTACAGAACTTACAATAGAGGAGATTATTGTACTACTGCTAAGAACCAAATTCTGCAATATCCTTAAGAAGCAAATTTTATTTTTCAGATCATACAAGGTATTTTTACAGGATGACTTAAAGACAAGAGAAATTCCTCTATCTAGCCCTCCCTCACTTTCAGATTTCACAAAAGAGCATAGCACATTGGCTTAAGACAGGACAGCAGATTTGACTTAGAAGAAATCTGACCCCAAAAAATTCTAAATCCAAAACAGTCCTCAAGACAGGATAAAATTAAAATAAAAAAAATTAACATACAAAATAATGAGGAGAGCACCTTAAGTCATACCTCTAGCTGGAAAGCTTAATTGCTGTAGGGTGGCTGCACTTACACAGTAGCCAGCCTGTGACTTCTCTGAAATGTCTCCCAGACAGGAATTCCAGTCTTCCACATTATAAACTGGGCAGTCTTGCAGGTTAGTGACAAGGTCTCCCACAAAAAGACCTCTTGGTCCATTGGCAGGAGAATCCTGAGAAGAACAGTGAAGTCAGTCATATTACTACAGTTAAAAACCATGAGGTTTAGTTTACAGTTCTACTGAACACTTTTAAATCTTTAGGTTAAAACATCAAAAAACAGGGGGAAGGGGAGGGAAAGGGAAGTCTCTAAGTGTCCTGGAGACATCTTCAGATTTGAGTAACTATTTTCATATAGGTCCAAATGGTAAGAAAACCCACAACATATCAAGTTCAAGTAACTTAAATTAATACCCTTAACTTTTCAAGAAAGCAGGTGTACGTATACTTTCAAAGGTAATAAAGCATTATAAATGTCACTCTCTCCTGAATTTTATCAATTGACTTTTAGATCCAAGAAAGATTGGATTCTTTCAGCTTTGTAGTTCAATTGTGCTGTATTTGATTAGAAAAAAAAATTTCTTTCCAGAATCCCAGAAGTCTATCTCTACTTTGATTCCAGCTGATCAAACAAGGAAATCAGCTCAAAATAATTTTTAACATTAAAAACAGATAGCAGTAACTGGAGTGATAACGCAGCTTCCAGTACCTTTGCTTTGTGCCAATACTGAAAAACAGTTAAAGACTCCCAGAAATAAACTTGCAAACTCATCTCAAATGTCTCAACAGTTTCACAGTATGCTAATTAGTCTATCATTATTCACACGATGTTCCTTTATTTACTAATACTAAGATACATGAGACTGAAAGGAAAACTTTAAGCAAGAAGTTCAGTATATTAGATGCTGCAAAGGGTTGCACTGACCAAAACTGATTGTGATAATAAGAGATACAGGTACATATCAGGTCACAAAGGCTAAAAAATATGGAAACAGCAAATATCCTTCTTACCTCTGCAACCTCAGTGACAAGTGCCCCAACACCCGTGTAATAGAAAGGGAAAAGAATGGCTGGCAGCAGGAACAACACCATGAAACTGGCAACACCAAGAACAAAATTATGCCACACCCCTAAAAAAGAGGCAAAAAAGTTTCTAAATAAACACTAATAACAAAAAGTTGTTTTTTAAACGATCCTACACCTGCCTTCTAATTAACTTCCCTGAAAGTTAATTTATTACTTTAAGAATAAATGAAGGGTTAATTTGTGCACATAGGCATAAAAGAAGAGTACATAGATTACTAACTTTAGCTCCTATGAAGCCACTTTGTAAGGGAGTTTTAGAGAAATCTCTAAGCCCCTGAGAATCATACAATCAAAAAAGACAGGAGAGCAGTAAGTTCATTTCTAAGGTGTCACTCTACCACATAAAGATTTCATGTACCACTACTTTTATAAGTATGAGGGCACTGTATCCAGAAGAAAAACTGGGCTTCTGAATCAATTATTAAAATACAGTTTCTATCTATAGAGTTGTCTTCAATCATAAGTATTTAAAAAAAAGTGGAATGCAATCTATTACATATTACCTTCTACCACAATAAACTGTTGAATTTAAGAATCTCAATAAATTGGCTTATTTTTGAATAACTACTGTTTGTCCTAGAGAGCAAGATGTTTGAAATTTACTTGCAATCAGTATTTGTGATGGTAACCTACATTTTTTAATTAAAATTATTACCTGTATATGTGCCAAATGAACTTAGAAAATTATTTGTTTAAAATGGCTTCCTCTGTAAGAAAATACGGACCTAAAACCCTATCAAGAAACAGTTGTACAATCAGCATTTCCTGACACGTTGCTTTGGGGAACATATTTGCAATTGCCATCTTTATACTATCTGCTTCTCCATAAGAAGCAAGGAGCCACTATCATAAGACACAGCTGGAGTTCATCATCAAAGCTTTATGGCTTTCCACATTCAGCACTACACAAATTTTCTCATTTAGTTTGTGTTCTCAGACAAACAGTTTTGTATGAACAATGCAGGAAAACTTTTCAGTGTTGAAGAGGCTTTATTTCCTTCTTCCAGTGCTTCATCTTGTTATGAGGAGTTTGATTCAATTCTATACTTACAGTGCAGCTACAGCACAGGAATTCAATTAATACATTTAAAAATATATTAAATCTATCTTTCTTACAGTGTCTATAACACTGAAATCATAGCATATAGCAGATTTATCTCCCCTGTCCATCTCCATATGTCACCTCACCTTCTTTTCTAATGCTGCAGAAATGAGAGGCATTTTTGGAGTTCTTCAGGTAAGGGTTTGTTGCCATTTCCACAGGTAGATGCTTCTTAAAGGAACTTCTTTCTATAGTTTTAATTGTATTTCATGGAAAGGCGCTCAGATAGAGGAAATGTTTTTGTAATCAGTTGTCCTTATCTCACATACACACATTTATTTGCAACAAATCCAGAAGTAGTGTGCAAATATTTTAACTTTATTGTTTTAACCTTTTTATCATAAAAATATTTTTTCAGCTTAACAGCTTAACAAAAGAAAAAAATGTAAAACGGAAACAAAATTCTTTCCAATAGTGTGGCTGCTACACAGAGTGAACTGAAAAAAACCTCAACCCATAAAATTATTATAATAAAAAAGAGGTGATGGTACTTCTAGAGAGTGACAAGGAATACTTTCAGGCAGCCAGGAAAGAGGGGCCTTGCTACCAAAATTGACGACATTTGCTGTGTAGAATAAAGCAAAAAAACTAAAATAGGTCATCCACAGAAAAACAAGCATGCTCCAAATGACAATACCTGTAGAGGCACACTGCTCAGTCTACCTTCTAATTCATCTTGCTAAAACAGCCTCATCCCTGGATTCTTAATTATTTATATTTAAAAAGGGACACCTCATATAACCCTAAAACATCTTAAAATAATGTATTAACTATTAATTAATTTTAAAAAGAAAACAAAAAACATTTAACTCCTGTTAATAACAAGATGAAATGTATTAAAAATCATCTCAGAAGGAAATACAAATATTTAAACTAATAACAAAACATGCTGCACAGAATCACTTTTCAACTATCTAGAAGGCATAAAATTATGCTATAAATATCACAAGTCTTACAAGAACACTCATTTCCTATTCTTGAACATATGATGCCACCTGCTGTACGAAAGATATATTTTTTAATCTCCAGACTATAGCTGGATTACAAAAAGAATATTTGGTATTGGCCTCTAGTCTAGCTCTGTTACTTGGCTGCTATACAAACGTCTGAGAACATGTCTCTCTAAATTCAAATTTCTGAACATCAGGAATAGATTCATTCAACTGTTCTGACAGATAAAAGAAAGTGGTTGTTTACTGAGTATTGCATTTTATCATTATCAAAAACCTATTTCTGAAACATATCTATCATAAAGTGTAAAAAAGGCCTTTATTTGTTACACCTGACTGGAAGCAAGCCATTCATACTGACCACTTTCACAACATGTTCACTCCTGCCTTGTATTCCCCTATTTCAGGTTTTCCCAAGAAACATGAAAAATTATTACAGCTGTTTGATTGTCACCAAAACATGCAAGCCATTATTTTCTACTACAGCTTAGAATTCTATTTTTCTAGATAATGTCTCAGGAATCTATTTAAGCAAACCATTTTGAAATTCAGTATGCCTTTTTTTTCAGTTCTGTTCCCAGAAGATGGAAATGGAAACAGATTAATTTGAGAAACAGGGCTTCATAAAATTTAGTCTATTGTAGTGAACGATTTTTCTTGATTTGGGTATTTGGAATACAGATACATTTACTTAGCTAACATTTACGATTTATGAAAGCTTGAATACACGCTTCCTAAAGATTTCTGTATGTCCACCCTGTATATGATGTTTTAGATATGTTAATAACTAAACACTACAAGAGGCTGGCTGCTAGACAGCAACAGAAAAACACCAGCATCAAGGACTAATAAACTTCTCTATTTCAGTTGTTTGGGAGCCACCTTTGTCTCTAGAAATAATCACACAAGTGGTTCAGGCAGAATGACACAGTCTTAGTTTGACTTCTCACAGAAACTAGGCTCTACTTCCCAGTGGCCAGAGACTTCAGAAAACATCAATTCAAAAACATCTGGAGGTTATCTGGAGCCATAAGCTTCGATTCTCTTTGGATGTTTGTGTTTTAACCTTTATTTCTCTCTGACGGCAACATCAAAACACAGTGACCTGTATAATAACACAACTCACAGGTCAGTGAAAACCACTCACAACACTATTGAAAAATAGATTGCTCCTATTGCAGAGAGCAGTAGTGAATTGTTCAAGGATGCTGACCTGTGACAGGAAGTCCTGTTCTCACAGCACCATTCTGGCTGGCTATTTCCCAGCTTGTGGACTGCAAGGTTTTGCTACTTAGGCTATGCAATGTGCAGAAACATCCCAAACAACATACAAACAAAAAGACAGGAACTTCTGCACCTGGTGCAAGAGCTCTTTCTAATGAGGGGAAGACCAGAAACCAGTTTTTCCCCAACCACACAACTGGAATTGTTATGCACAACCATTCTGAATTGGATTTAGAATACAATAATGTTTTTCATGACAGGAATTGGTACTCATTTAAGATCCCAGAAACTGACATCTCTAGCAGAAAGCAGCTCAATAAAGACAGTAATGATGAAATCATTTTCTGAGATGCCAACATAGGTTCAGAACAAAAGGATCCCCATTAGGTGAAGTGAAGCTTTGGTAATTATTCACTCTAAACCTTAAATCTGCAATCAAAATTTCACAAAAGATGCCTTAGAATAAATAATGGTACTAAGCAAAGATTTAATAAAAAAACACAAACTATTACCTGCACAAAATATCCTTAACTGCTGGACAGGAGATATCAGCTGCAAGTGAGTTGTGAAGAGGTCAACAAATGCTCCAGGATAGACAATGAAGATAAAAATCCCAAACCCGTTAAATCGTACTTGTTCTCTTAAAAAGAAGAAAAGAAAAGTGAAGTGGTGTAACTGCAAACAAAAGAAAAACTGAGAGATTCTACATAGCACACATTTTTTGACAAGAATGACTAAAATTTTGGTTATAAAACTAATTGATTTTGTAGACTGTCAGTAACTGAAAGATAATTAAACTAGAGGATATTTTCTGCAGTAGTTGCCATTTCTAGGCAGTACACATTTTTAAGTTTGGTAAAAACATAAAGGGTAAGTTCAACTTCTTTTCTGACTTCTTGTAACAGTAACACATAAAATACTTTTTAAAAACCTACCTAACCTTCATGTTAAGATATATTTCAACATTTGGCATAATTGTTCTTTTAAGTTAAAAAATGGCAGTCCATAGGAAACGGTTTCAAACTCAATTGTGTAAAAATAATTGCAAGAAGCAACTGCTTTCCTTTTAAAGCAACACTACCACAGTCTTGGGATTTTTAATTCCTCCATTTCTCCTAAATGGAACTTAGAGTACATTGTGAACTAACAAAAATGAGGGAAATGTCATCTAAAAAAATGAAAACAAGTCAAGATGTTAAAAGGACAAATGCTAATGCCTTCCAAGCCTTAACACTCTATGATTCTATTTAAATATATTAGTAGCTGACACTATTATACAGATAATATTTTTTCCAAGGATTTTGCAATTACTTTTAAATGGACTTTTTTTGAAACAAATACATTACGTTTTTTTGAAGCTAGAAATTGCATAAGGGACTTAGGAGAGGCATGGCAAAATCCTGTTCCAAGACAAACCAGGCACAGATCCATATCTAATTCCATATCTTTACTGAGAAAACATACTGAGTCTAACATTTTACTTATTTACATTTATCTACTTAATGTGTATACACACCAAAAGAAGACCAATAGTTATACCAAATTATTCAGAATTAAATCACACACCGATGCTGTGGAGTTAACTCATCCCATACTGCCAATCAGTAATAGGCAGTTTAATGCCTATTCTGGATTTCACGACTTGGGTAGAAGATACACAGGGAGGAAGAAAAAGACTTGTTTGGTACAAGCCTTGACTAAGGCTCAAATATTTAAGCTCTTACAGTTCACAACTAATGCTTTCTAGAACTCAAGTAGGCAAAAGTGTATTAGATTTCAGGAAGGCTAAGTGATTGCCAGAATAATAAAATTTGCCCACAGCACAGCTTTTTAGTGAAGTTGAAACCCTGACAATTTACAGTAACATAACTATAAACTCAACCTGTGCTAGAAGGAAAATAAAAAAGTCAAGCAGAAAACAGCAGCAGCAAACTTGGCTGCCAATGTGCATTGGACCAACTAATTTCTCTGCTAGAAATACTGGAAAAACATTTTTTGATGAAAATATAATCCAAAATTGAATATTCAAAGCCTTTGCTCTAGACCTTGAATAAAGATAACACACCATTAAGATACAATAATTATCCCTCCTTTCTGCTTAAAAAGAGCTCTGTAGTAACTCCTAGCTTCTCTGCAGTCTGCCAGCAACACGTAGTAGAATGACAATTTTGTTGCTTCTTCCTGTGATGGGATAAGCAAAAGGTTCATCCTCCACAGAAAATTCCCTGTGAATACCTGAGGGAAGCTGAAAGACAAGCAGAGCATATGAAACACAGAGGGTCTCACACCACCCCTTTGAGTGAGAACCTTTGGGGTTACAAAAAAGGTAGTATATGGGTTAAAATGCAGTCATGACTCCCTACAGTCAAAAAAATCAGAAACAACTTAGGGCTTTACGCTCAAAGAAGAGATAATGACAGTGTCCAGGAAAAATGTGGAGGATACCTGAACACCAATCCCAGTAATTACTGCTTAACCCTCTTATACTAAAGTGGCATTTAACAGCACCGACTAAGCTGTCAAATAATTTTTGTGAAGTAATCATCATAGTTAAGGACATTAAAAATACAATCTTTCATCAAAACGAATACATCATTGAGGTTAACAGAGGCAAATCACATTTGACCAAGTTATTGCTTCAATCTGTTCATATCACATTTCACAAGCTATATTTAAACAAATCAATAAAAATCTATTTTAAAGTATCAGTGCAATAGCACATGAGTTCTTTTCAAGTGCCACAGGTGCAGAAATGAAATTGCTGTGTAAAAAACAGGGCCACTTAAAAAAATTGTTTTAAGCCTGATGCTATATTTGCAAAGCAGAAGTCCTTTCTCATGATCTGCATAACATACACTGTATTAAAACCCTATCTTTAATTTGTACACCCTTCCAAACTGCCAACCTAAGGAAGCTATGAATTACAGACTAAACAGACTCTCTAGAAAAAACAAAGCAGTTCTAACAAAATTCACGGGCAAGTAACTGCTCTGGAATATTTGGCTTTGTCGTCAGAGTAGGAGAAAAGCAAACCAGAAATTACCGAATAGCTGCCACCCCATGGCCGACTTCATGTATCACACCACTGATAAGGATTGCAGAGAAGAAATAGGTCAGCTGGCTGACGGGCAAATTGACACCAGGCACCTGTTGACGTGGGCATGACAACAAAACAAAACACAGGAGGAAAACAAGAGGTACAAAGACAAATCATTCTGCTCCTAAATTTGCTGCTCTCACTCACTTCTTCAGAACCAAGATAGAATGGGTGCTGATCAGTTTGCACCTCTTTTACCAACTTATTCAGTGTATTTCAAAATATATTAAATACACATTCTTTTGTTGAATGTTAAATAGGTCACCAGGCATAAAAGCCCTCTCCCTGCCCTATATATTCCCCAAAGCTCTGACCAAATGTGTCCTATTCTGTACGAAGCTCGAGAAGTTTATAAAAATGTACACAGACTTCCATTCAAATGAAACAGGCTTGGCACTGTGTGCATTAGTTTACAATGTCCTGCAGCCAGTCATGTAGCTATAGAAAAGATCCACCTTTCAAAAGAAAATAATAAAAGCTGTATGGCACTTTAAAGAGTATGAACGTGAAAAGTTCAAAAATGAGTTGACAGCTGAACAGTCAGTCTCTCCCTTCTCTCTTCCTATATAAATCACAAGACTATCCCAGTTTACAGGGTCAAAAAAAAATTAAAAAAGTAATTTTCATCTACTCTTCAGGTTTTGGTAGACTACGCATGGCAATTAAACCTTTAAATGCCCCCAGCTTGAAATGGGTATACTATTTTAATATACCTAAGACATAATATGCAGGCCCTTTATTTTCTTCCTGTTGCTGTGGATTCCCTCCACTCCCAGGTCCTTCACTGTGCTTGTCACAAGACATCAACTGCTTCCAGCCAGGCTTCAAAGCAGTCTCCAGTCACAGCATGAGGAACCATCCCCTCCTTCCTCCTGATGGACCTTCCTCCTGCATGGTCCCATCCCTCTCGGCTGCTAGGCTGCAGTGGGATGATAAGGCCACTTCTGCTGCTTGCTCTGGGGCATCTCTCAAGATCTGCAGCTTCTTCTACTCAAGGCAGGCTGCACTCCAGTATGCTCACCAACAACTGATATGAACACAACCTGAATTGCAATCCAGCCTCACAAAAGAGATGCTGTGTGCAAAAACTCCTGGCCTATCTATAGAACTCTATAAAAACCAGCACTGTGGAAAACAAAAGGCTGCACATCCAACTAGGTAGGCTGGATTCTGCCTTTGTTCAGTCCTGCACATTCTTCACTTATATGCATTTACCTACTCATGCAGCAGAACTGTACAAGAGGTTGTTGAGACAATCTAGCTAAAATAAATCCTTCAAAAGGATCCATTAATATTAATCACCTCATGAATTCTATCCAGAGTGTGATGGTGACCAAGGAATTTACCTTAACAGGCTCAGCTGTGGTACCTCACAGTATGAAAGACAGCCACACTTCATTTCTGAAACATCATTGCTTGCATTACAGCATCAGCTGGTGGCACTAATGCATCACTTCAGTGGTGTTGCCTCTGCAGTAGGACGACAGATGGCAACAGCAAAAATTGCCATCTCAATTCCACCATGACTGCAGCCTGCTAGAACACAGCACCAGATGCTTTCAGACCTTACGTCAAAGAAGATATTTTAAGATTCACCTAAAACAGAAGCTACCTCTCATGAAGGGCTCTGAAACCAAAAGCAGGATTTTGTTAAAAAGCACACTGTCTTGTATTTTATAGCCTACTGGACATGCCTATAGTAAAAGAAGATCCTTTCCTTGTAACTAATCTGCCTCTTTCCTACCTTTGCCAGTAGGCAACCAACACAAGAGGGGGCAGCTGAAGAGAAACAGCCCCATTACCTATAGACAGGTATTTTAAATCAAGTGTATGACTGAACAAAAGAGGAAGTGTACAAAAATCTTCATAAAATATAAGCAGAACTGTTTCTCCCTCTCTCCACACCCAGAGGCTAAAGGCTAAACAGCCTTATGCCATAGGCTAAATATAAGCTTACAAAGAAAAATTGGGGTTTTGTTGGTTTTTAAAACTAATTTGCTCTCTTCCAGGCAGTCAAATACAAGTAAATAATTTAAATGAGAATGTCCTCCTAAGTCATGCTTCACCTCTTTGCATCCACATAAGTCTCTTTTTGGTGTCAATTTACACTAGCACATTCCCCTTAAAAAGAATACTGAAACTTGCTAAAGGCAGAATTATACAACCGTGACCATTCAGAAATGAAAGAATGAGGTAAGAAAGGAAGAGCACCACAACGCAACTTAGGAGAAGTAACCTTATCCCCACACATGACATCACTTTTTCTCTATCTATTAAATTGTTTTCAGTGCCAGTCAATCCTTGCTTTGAATGCAGTGATATTGCCAGTAGGTATTCACTGAGGAAACAAGTCCACATTGAAATTGTGAACATTATCCTACTTTCCCACTTTCATTGTTCCAGTTCATATCAGGTTAATTCCAAAGGCTCATCTTTACTTTGGTTGTGTCTCTGTTATTTTGTCCAAAGAGCAATATATTGTCAATGACCTCTTTACTCTGGTGTCACAGAAGTAGATGGATCCATACAATGACCTCAGAAAATAAAGATGTAAAAGGAGGCTTTCCTTACTCCAGAAAGGTTAGGACAGATCCTGCTGAAATGTAAATTACAGAATCTTCTGTCTCAGGTTCAGCTCATGCCCTCCAGGATGCACAAACTGCCCACTCCTGTCTGCCCCTGGAGGTAATTCCAGAGCAGGCTCTGGACAGAGGACAGCAGTGGCAGTGACCACAGCTCTCCCTCAGGTCTCACTGCCTGCTCTTCCAACACAAACTGCACTCTGCAGACTCACTCTGCTCATGGGAAACAGACCCAGCCCTCCAAAGGCACTGAGTTTATGGCATATGCTAAATCAGGCTTCCTGCACTTACGCCATTTGGTAAGTCTAGCTGCATGCAGTCAGTTTAGTGCTTACAAGAAGGTCTATTGTGTCTGCACACAATTCTCAACATCTGTTCACTTGAATAGCTGAGTACTTAAATAGAGTAACATGGCTGGGCACCTCTGCCCTAAGCTGTGTAACAGAAGGCAGAACAAACCTATAAGACTTTCTGAATTTCTGGAAAATGACCATACATTTTGGCCAGATTGCCCTCTTGGTATAAAAAAAGATAACTAGGAATCCTTCTAGGTTACAAATTGCAAGGCAATGTCAGCTCTTCCAGTACTGCCTTGCAAAGAGATTAAAAGGACAGTATTTGCAGTCTCTCCTATCCTGTGAAATACATTCCATACTAAAACCATACAATATACTGTCCAGCACCAGAAATCCATAAAACAATTAAATATATCATTGCACTTTAAGTAGATACTGCCAGAAACAGCACTTGGAATTTCACATAGTAAATTAAGTCATAAGTCCGCGAAGAATCAAAAAATACCTCCTCACTAATGATTCTTTGCTTCTACTATCACACAAAGCTTTTGCCTGTCTTTCCTTTTCCACTGCTCATTTTGTATTGTATTAAAAGAAACAGAACTTGTGTCTTTTTTATTATGTGTCTTTCAATTATGTATGAGCTCCACAAACTTTAGGGTCACCAGAGGCTCTACACTGCAAAGCTCACAGGAAATAAGTTCTTAACTCAGTTTCATATTCCTAGTACTATAATTTTATTCTTAGTACCATAATTTAGGGTTTTTCAAAATGACTATCCAATTGCCACTCCTGAGGATTTTTAATATAAACTCTTCCACATATTTGCCTTCATTTGCCCTTTTACTATACCCACTCTGCCATTTTTAAGGCTGGTAAAAAACCAGCACATTTTCATGTAGATGAACATCAGGAGTTGAGTTATTCTTGCATGGGAGTATTTAAGCATCCCATACCCCATTAGGAAGCTGCTTTAGCTCTGTACACAGCTCTCAAACAAAGAGCTGAGGAGGGAACACTCACCACAACCTGCAGCATTCGATCATTCTGGGCCTTGGGAGCCTCTGTGAGCATCTGGGTCAGTGTTTGCAGCAGGGTCTTTCCCAGCAGAATGACAGAGCCAAACATGGCAACTATGCCAAACACCATTCCCACGCTGAACCTGCACAGAGAGGCAAAGAGTTTAACAATGCACAGCCACAAGAGAAAAAGGGTATCATCTCTGCCTGTGGAAATCTCTGCTTTATAGCACAACTTATTACACAAAGCACAGGGCAAAACTTACCTGATGCTACCACAATTCATCAACAATCCAGTACAAAAATGCTAAAGGAAACTAATAACAATAATATACCACAATAACACTAATACCATATATTCTCCTTGTTTAATAAGTGTTTTACATCCAAACCATATCCTGATCAAATTTCAAATACTTTTATTCAGTTACTCAATACGTGTAACCTGCCTGTAGCTATGAATATATAAGTTTGCATGAATATAGAACTAACTTGTATAATAAATAATAAATAACTAACAACACATAATTGGCCATATGTTGCACCACAGCACCACATATTTAGAGACCTGAATCAAATGATGGGGCAGCTTATGTACTTTTATATAAAAGCTTCTTCAGTACATTTTGCATCTTTCTCACAAACAATAAAATGGGCTAAAGAACAATAAATGAGATTGAATCTTTTTTAAAGAACAACTATAAAGTACAACTGCAAGACCACATTAACACCATTTTCTTAAGCTACACTGTTCTTCTCACCAATTTTTTCATTAAAATCAGCGTTGAAAAAAATTTCAATTTATGTCACTCCACCTAGTGACAAATTTTTACTCAGCATTAATATTATTGTTCTTATTTTACACTGTCCTATAGTTGAAGGATGTGATAACTTTTTTTTTCTAACAAAAACACCTCACTACCAGTCTCTCTTCCTCTCACAAGAGCGTAACTGTTCTCTTAACAGCCTTAATGGAGCTCACTGGGAATTAGTAGATTTATTTTAAGCAGCATGGACTTGTAATGTTAATTAAAGAGACTAGTGGAAACATTATACTGTAATAAATTATACACATTAAAAACTAATTGATATGGAGCTATTTCAGACTGATTATTATAAAATCATTACATACTAAAGAAACCAATATGAAGCAGACTTCTCTTTTATTACAATCTCACTGAGGGTAGCAATACAGGAAATGAAATTCAAACCTTATTTTATATTTTCAGAGCTAACACAAAGTAATGCTAGGAAGGCAACTGAACAATAGTTTTCTAAATCAGTCCAGGAGCACCCATATTAAACTATCCTACTTGTCTACCCATTCCCAGCACTGTGCAACCTTTGCATGGAAAGGGGCGGCCAGATAGAAGACAGAAGGCAAGCAAGGTGCATCACTGCTGAATGTCTGGGCAATGATTAACTACAGGGTCACAGCTGTCTCCGAGTACTTTGTAAGCTCTAGAGATTGGGAGAGCTAGGTCTACAGCATTGGGAATGGTCTAGGATCTGAGCAGCTGCTTTCAGACCTACTTCTCTATGCAGTATTGCACCTAACAGCTGTACTCTTCAGAACTATGCATAGTTCAAACCACAGGTAAAAACAGTTTAAGGATTTTTAGTTTTATAGAATCTCAATATGCAATCTGTATTACATTTATGCATTTTTAGCAGAGGATAAATACTTATACTGGCACAGTATAATTAGAGCAACTACCCTTAACTGGTTTTACCATTAGCCTATTAAAATAACCACATCTACCCATGGCCCCTCTAATGCTGAAAGGCACCTATGTGGTTCAGTTGCTGACTCTGTATGTGCCAGAAGAAAAAGGACGCTGATTGTGTACCATAAGTAGAGGAATCTGGGTTTCCATCTGCCCCAGCTGTAGAACTGGCGGTTGAAGAGGGCAGTTTGCCACCGCAGGTGAAAGGGGGAGACGCTCAAGCCGTACGTCAGCAGCCAGTCCTCATACGACGCCTTCAGAGAGTTGGAGGACTGCAAGACAATGGAAAACCAGCTTGACCAACACATTCCAGGAAGATTTTGTGGTGTGACTAGGCAGTAAATGTGATCTGTTTGTATAAAAACAGATGTAGCATTTCAAGTAGATGTCCTACACCTTATTCACATTGTGACATATAGGTAGGTGTGACGTGTAATATGAAAAAGTTATGCCACTGTTTTGATGTCATTTCCAACAACTGCAGATTTATGAGAGAGATTGGGTATCCAGAGTTATCTGACAAACAAGGTCTTGCATCATCTTCCCTGGTGTTCAATCACTTTCAGTAGTTCTACTTTCTGGCTAGAAGGCTACAGACTGTTGACGGTATTCTTTCAACATGCAATTATATTCCCATAAACATTTCAAAAACTACAATAATGAAAAATGCTTCTTTTGTCTCCAGCTGAAACAAACTTTCTAATACAGATGAGATATGTCTCAGTATTGCAGATACCTATTAGTAAAGATAACAAGGTCTGTTTTTCAAACACAAATACTATGCCTAAAGAGGGTCTGATCAGGCTAACAAAAAAACCACAAGGAATTTAAAATTATCAACTTGTACTGCAATAGCAGTTTCACTGTGGTAACTTCCTAGCATTTCAAGATACTTCTAGTAGTTCCAAAGATTTCTCTTGTTGAGAAATGTGACCTATGAATACTTATCTGCAGCATTATCTTAAATTACAGACCAATAGACATGGGTTTTCCAACTGCTAACTTTACCTCATGGCGCCTGCATTCTCAACAGGCTTCATGGAAGCTTGTGTCAGAAACCCAGAGGAAGGGATGCTTTCCTTGGAGGTGAAAGAGGAACTCAGAACTCAGGAAAAGAACAGATGAGCCCTGGGCCTCCTGACATTGGGCAGTTCCCAAGGGATGAGTGTCACTGACACAATCCAGACAAGTCTTTGGAGCTGTCTGAACTGGAGTGTTGTTCCCAAGATTCCCCACAAGCAGCAGCACCTACTGAAAGCGTCCAGAATGTGTAGTTCACAGCAGGCTCCCTTCTCCTCCCCCACGAGGAACTTAACAAGTTTCTGCTGTTGTCAGTGGTCCTTTGAACAAATTTAGAACTTGCCAATTCCTTGCATTCCTCCTGCCCTGCACCACAGTGGTGAGGGGGGTTGAGGATCTCACACTACACAATTGTATTAACAGTTTTTCCCATTTTGTCAAATTAATCAACGCTTGTACACTAGAAGTTTATTTCAAATAACAAATTTCCTCGGATGTGAGACCCATTTACTTGAGTCATTGCTCACGTATCACCTATTACACTATTTATCCTTTCTGCCTATATATTTCTGTGTCATTTCCTTCTTCACCCTACTGATTTTTGTTCTGTCAGCTGAAGGTACCAACAGAAATTTTCACTGTAATGTGCTCCCATCAACACCACTCACGCCCCATGGCACCATTAGGTTTAGTGTCCACAACCAAATCAGCTTTTGCTAATTTTAACAGAAGAAATCACAAAGATGATTAGACTTGTACACAATTAGTGGTACATAAGCCAAGGAAATAAAGAAAAATACCTCCTCACATAATCTAGCAGATAATTAAGAACAAAAATACATACATCATTAAGTACCTCTGACATGAGAAACTGTCTTTTGTGATTTGAAAAACCCCATCCTATTCATTCACAGTAAAAAAAACCCCTCAAAATCACTCTAATACATTAATCTAATAAAGTTAATCAGATACATTGATTTGACACTTGAAAATGTGTTCCTTTTATCACATGCAAATCCCACTTTTTTCCCTAGAAATGCCACAAATTCATCTCTTCTAATTCATTCCAATAACATCACAGCCCCACTGTCCTAGCAAGACATTAATAAGTATGATGCTTTCCATGAGAAATACGGAATAACTGACTGAGCTGTCAAATGTGGAAAAGAAAGGCACCAAAACTTTTCCTTTCGTATTTTCCTCTCAAGTTGTATAAACGTTATTCATGATCACTAAATGACTACAAACTAAACTAAACCAAACTTTTGCAAAATATATTAAAACCTTCTTGGCAAAGTTTAGCTCCTTCTGTCCTGATCCCAGTGAGATCATCACATTTTACCCTCACGTCCTGGTGTGCTTCATTTCAAGCTGCTTTCACACAGGCCTTGGCTCTGCTTCTTTGAGATCTAAAGGATCTTTGTTATATTAGTTTACTACAAAAGCAGTACCTATTTATTTAGCCAAGCCTTTCAAATGCCAGGCATCTGCTGAATACTCCAGGAGCTCTTTAGGTAGCTGCCAGCAAGCAGGAGTCCTTCACGTTCTTCTTTGCTGGCAAAATCTGTTCATAGAGCTCTGAATCATTTCAGCTTTCTGACGTTAAAAGCTGAGAGCCAACCTTGACTGAATGTGTCTAATGCATCCTTTTCTTCTCAGAGAAGGAGACACAACCTCCTAACCTTGACTTGTTCCTGATCCTTTGGGCAGAAGGAAGTGTGATGTCTTAGGATGCTGGGGAGAAGGAATTTAGGGGTCTGAGAGATTCCCTTTTACAGAACCCAACCTTCAGTGAAAGCCTTGGTGGAAGTGGTACAATGAAGAGCAACAAGAGGGAACTTAACAGTCAAAATTCCAGCTCAATTTGGCATAGCTTTAGTTTCCTGACACAAATGTATCTTTTAATTCTAGCAATATTATAATATGTGGATTCATCTGGGTGAAAATACATTTATGCACCGTTATACTTTCTATACTGTAGTCTAAGAGTCAGACTGCCAAAACAAAATATTTAACATCTGAACAAAACCAGTGAAGGAACAAACTGATGAAAAAACATTGCACACTGAACAGGTTTACAGAATCAACATTAACTACAAGTTACAGCAGACATCCTTTTCTCACCAAAAATATCACACAGGATCCCACATAGAAAAGTGCTCCCACATTATTTTTCACTCATGCTCTGTACATCCTCTTGGTGTAATTACACTATAAGTGATTTGAGATTTAAACAGTACAATTAATTAAGCAGTACAATTTTGCTGTAGATGCTAGCAGCCTTGGGTTGTGACTGTGGTGGAGATTTAGAGTACCAGCAGAAAAAAAAAAGGCAACCTCAGCTTCCTAATTATATAAATCTGGTTATTTAATCCAAATTCTATTTCAACTGTGGTACTCACAATGAAACCTATGACTGAGATGTACAACATGAGATCTACCAGTAAGTTCACTGAAACTCAACAGCTCCCACATAATTCCTAACAATTAGTAACTTTGGTCAACTTTTAGTTAAAAGATCAGAACTAAAATTTAACTCCTGGACTCTCATGCTTGCTATGGAATTCTTGACATTCCACCTTCTTTTTCAGTAAATCAGGCAGTAAGTAGGCTCCAATGTAGGGTGGGTTTTTTTGTTTTCCTCCCTTGCTGCTGCAATAAAAACAGTGACTCTCCTTATTTACAGAAGAGAATGGTTTTGTGGCCTAATGCAGGAAGATATCTTCAGAATGTCAGAGATGCAAACCCTCTCAGCATCACAGCACAACAGGTCTGGTACCTGAGCTCAGCTCTTGCTTCACAGCCCAGGAGTCCTCACCAGGCACAAAGCAGCTGCCAGAAGAGAAGCAGCCTCCTGGCTGACCTTCCTGCTGTGTCTCACTGCAGTCAGACCAGGTTCTTCTGGTACCTGGCCAAGCTTTTCATGTGTTTCTAAACAATGCCCGATTTTTTTTTTTTTTTTAAATACTTAACATAGACTTGCTGCAAGAAAATTTGAGAAGTCTCCAGGTAAATTACTGTATTTGTTATTGTCAGTATGTGCAGACTAATATTTTGCAATTACCAGCTTTCATCATTAACGGAGCTACATTTGCTCTCCAACTTGCTGCAGGGGGAGACACTTTTCCAAGTTTTCTAAGCACCTGAATTTTCCTGTATTTCTTCCGGTATTTTATAGTGACAGGAGTGACAAAATGCACATTTTGTACTTTCATATCTCTCAGCCTTATCTGCCTTGGCAGAAACAGATGGAGCTCCTGGATTGTAAAATTGAGAATTACAGATGAAACGTTTCATTTCGTTTTCCCCGTTATTTAACCAGCACACAGCGTACTTTGCATGCATTCTTTGCAATGTCGGTCATGTCTTAGGAATCACACCTCTGAATCTTTAAAACAAACTCAGAACAACGCCACGCCACTAAATGAAACTTGAGCAATGCACAGATATATCCCAGATATAACAAATTATGTCTTGGTGTATTTTCTCTTTATACCTTCCCCCCTATATCAGGAGAAAAAGGATGAGTCTCCTAATACTCTCCGAGGATCAAAGTTTATTTTTTTTAAAAAGCCTTTGTATCGAATTCTCTCTCAACTTATTTTTTTTAGTAAAACTAAAGACATTCAAAATAAATAAATATGCATTACTTTTTACTCCTTTTTCAGGAAAATAATCATTATAAGGCACATAATCTACACCGCAAACTTACAACGTTTTAGGTTTTGTTAATATAATAATAATAAAGTCCGGGTAGCACATTAAAATGCCACGGAACCGCTTAAGCAGCACATTAAAAGCTGTTTTCCCTAACTTTTCGCGGCTCTGGTCCTTTAGCACAGACCGCAGCCCGCGCTCCCTCCTGGTAGGCGCTGAGAGCCCAGCGCGGGCGGAAGCGGAGCGGGGCTGCCCGGGCTGCCCGGGCCGGCGGGCCCGGCTGAGGCGGGAGGTGCTCCCGGGGCCGGGATCGCCT